>ML664199.1:13813381-14283195 GCA_007570785.1 Antilocapra americana
TATATATATATATATATATATATATATATATATATATATATATATATCTCAAAGGTAAGAAGTTCCACCTTGAGGAGAAATACATTATTAACTATTTATAAATAACTTTTAAATAGCTGGATCAATAGTTTCTAGGCATTATATTTAAGAAGTCCTCAGCTCACATTCCCCTTCATTCAGATACATAAAAGCAACATTTCTTTTATTCTATTTTTCATCAAAGTTCTCTCATTATGTTCATTATATCACATCATGCTTATGTCATGATATGTTTTATTTTTCAAAATGAAAATCAAAAATCACAGCACAACACAGTTGCTAAACTCCAATCTAATACAATTATCTTAAAGCTACTCTGCCAATTCTTTTGAAAGAATGGGATTATATAGACCATCATTTTATGGAGATTTCAGTCCCCAAACTACCTACATGTTGCTGTCAACACTTTGTTTTCACTACAGAGTTTGCATAGAGAACTTCAGTTGATGCAAACGTTACTCACAAGAGCAATGTGGCAGTGTATGGAGTAGATAAGGGGCATCCAGAAATGGAGGCATTGACAGATGCCCTTGGTTGGAGTAAATACTTGAGATAGGTCCAGCAGAACTGGAAAGAAAACACAAATGAGTGGGTGGTGCTACAAGGAGTTTAGTAATATACAGTGGGCAGAATTTCAGAAGAGAGACGCTGGCAAGAAAGCAGTAGCAGGGACTTATGGCAAAAAGGGGTTTGGTCCTAAGGTTTGGGGTACAAGGTTGAATGTCAGTATTCATAAACTGGGAACCAAGACTAAAATGGAGTATGTCTATAAATTGGGTATTTGGTAGGAGTTTCATGGCAAAGAAAAGTTTGTGATTCTTTGTTTGTGAATCTAAAACCAAGATTCACCATCAGAGCACCAGGGCAAAATGAGAGAGCTGATGGCACCTGGCTGGATCAGGATGGTCCCAGGACTTTGAAATGGGAGGTAAACTGACTTAGCCATGAAGACTGATTCAAGGGGTACTCACAAGTACGGTGTATTGGGGTGGAGAGGGGAAGGAGACAGCTGTGGAAGGAGAACAAAGGGAAGGAGCCAGGTGCAAGGGTGTTACTGCTTTCATTCTCATTCATATTCATTCTCTCTCTCTCTCTCTCTCTCTCTCACACACACACACACACACACACACACGTAATGGTCTAGCTAGGGAAGTAGCATTTTAATCCATAGTTGACTTAAGCCACTACTCTTACAATCAGAAATATAAAGTAGAGGCTGAAAATAATTATATACCAGAGATGCTGTGAAAAGGATGAAAATCATAGTTCACAAAATAGTAAATAAAAAACAGGAGAGAGCAAGGTTTGGGCCTGACTGCCACCAGCAGTGTACAGTACAGCTCTTCAGTAGACTTCAAAGAGTAATTATAGAGGACTTAAACTCGGTAAGTGGTGGTTACATCATATTTAATGTGATAATCTATTTAGCCATCATGTTCCTTCTTTAAGAGGAAAATTTTAAAGTAGTATATTTTTTAAAGTGAGCTTGCAAATATGCCAGTTTAAAAGTAAATTTTATTAGTAAACTATATATGAAAGCTTCTCAAATTTTCCCTAAAGCTATGACAGGATCATAAATAAATATAACTATTGGCTATATAACAAGAGAAATTAGAGGAAGACAAGTCAGCTTCCCCTAAACTTTCTGAGCAAAATTCACAGATTTTTCAAATTACAGCTTTTGACTAGTAAATTAATATATATTAATCTAACACTGCTATATAAAAGATGCTATGCTGGGTGCTGTAAGATACTAGAAAAATAGAAAGCATGTTTCCTGCCTACAAATTAAGAATCTAATTCGGAGACAAAACACATTTAGAATAGTTGATTTAAAAACCAACTTTATAAAGTCTAGGAATAAGTATCAGAGGTGTTGAGCATGAAATATATCAATGAGTTTAACATCACAGGAAAAGTTTCAGAAACTGAATGAGGGTATGTATTTGGACAAACATACCCCTTTTTTTCAACCCAGATTGTTTTCTACCACATTAAATGGCAATAAGGAGGTATAATCCTCTTTGCAGTCTGAGTAAGCCTTTGGATGCACCAATGTGTCCTGATACACTAGACAAAACTCACTGTAAGTTCTCTGGCCACTTGGGCCACTCCCCCAATCTGGCTTGATATTTGCTGTCAAAATGAAGTTCTCACATAGTTTCTTTTGTTTTTGCTTTTTTACTATTTATTTCAAGACTGGCACACAAGAGCCAAGAACGGAATTTACCATTCAGCACACACTTACCCTAAGGGTTGGAAAGACACTGTGTAGTTTGTACATATTATCTCTTCTACTGCAACCACCCCAGGAAACAACAGCCGTATTGTGGCATTTTTATATATGAGGAAATAACACAGAGAAGTTAAGCAACTGGTTTATAGCCAAACAGCAAGATAATGGCTGCACTGAGATTTGAAAGTAATCTCACTGGGTGGATATGACAGAGCTGGCTTTAATATTTCTCGAGAACATCTTTAGAGAAAAGGCAATATTTCATTCTCATCTAGCACTTGGCACAGAATCTAGGGAGGAGAAAGTGATATTATTTGAGGGTCAAATGACTGAATATATAAACAAAATGAAATCTGTAGCTTCCCAGTCAGTTCTGTAGATTGAGGTATAGGACCAACGTTTCCCTAGAGACCTGCCTGGCAACAGCGAAGCTACCAAAATAGCATGTAGGAAAAAACAGTGTTGGAGAACCAGTGGCTATCTCTGCCCTAGAAACTCAGATCCTTTTTAGGCATTAGAAGAGATGTTTAGCTAGTTCTTATAGCAAAGCAAGACTGATATATATACATATACATATACATATACATATATATATATATATATATATATATATATGTATACTTTCAGTAATCTGCTTGATAAGGTAACAGGCTTAAAAAGAATATATCTGAAAACTAAGATTTAACCATTACAGAGCTCATGTTTCATTAACTGTTCTCAGTGTTTTAATTATGGTACCTCATCTCATCCAAGCACAAACTATGTGGAAGCACTACTATCAGCCCATTTATACATGATATCAAAAGACCACTTGAGAAAAGTGTCTTTTCCCAAATCACTCAGCTATTGGAAACAGAGTCTAGATTCCAACACAAACAGTCTGACTCCAGAGTCCACACTTTCACCATGATACTTTACTATCCTTTAATAAGAAGGGAGAAGAATGACATGAAAGATACAATGAGGGTGTGTGGGGTACAAAAATGTTAGTCAAACCATTATTTAAACTTGGAATATCAGAGTAGTTATTGTCATGGCTTCTTTGGACAATACTTCTCTCTTAAGTTTATAAGAGAGTGCCCCCTGTATAAACTCCTATTGTGGGACCAGGAATAAGAATTTAGGAGGAGAATTTAGGGGTCAGGATGATGCACTCAGGCATCAAGATAAGATTGGCTTCAAATATTGGCTCTGGTACTTATTCGCTAAGTGTCCTTGAGCAAGCTATTTAATCTATCCTGGCTTCTTTTGGGGGGGAGGAGTATAAAGGGGGAATCATAATTATATTATGATTATTAAATGTTATTAAATCTGTGGTGAGGTTATAAAGTTCTCAAAGGAGATTAGCTCCCATAGAGCAATTTTGATTCTCATAACCAGGAGGGGATATTACTGGCATCTAGTGGGTAAAGGTCCAGGATAATGCTAAACACACTGAGATGCACAGAATAGACCCCATAAGCAAAAATCACACAACCCCCAAATATCAATAAAAACAATAAGCTGAGAAACTCTGCTCTAATGTACATTTGCAATCTGCCTGGCATAACACTAACAGTCAATGAATGATAGCCTTTTACTGTTGCCGTATTGTAAGTCCAAAACATGTGAACTAATTAAGGCCAAAGTTTTAAATTCTAAAAACTAAAGGATTTTTATTCTTTGTTTAATCCAGGACAGAAAAGGAAGTCCCGTATAAGGACCCATAAGTATCAAGTCCTTCTGTGAATTTTTTATGAATCTTGCCCATATTAAATAAAACTAAATTTTAAATGACATCTAAAACAACTGGTAACATAAATTATTATTCTGGCTCTGAAGTTTGGTGGCTTACATCCCTTTCCAATACCCACTGGGAACAGTGGAAAACTTTTTAGAAATGAAGAAGAAAGAAGCCCAAAGTTTTGTTTTTGTTGTGGGACCCTTCCATTCCTCTCTCCCCACTTCAGAAGTAACTTGCAATATTTATTTACAAAAATACTAGAGATCAGAATCCTCTATTTACTTGTCTTGCTCAAATGCCCTGAGTAGCTGTCTTACTGGGTCAAAGGCTCTTTTCGCTTTTTCCCCTAAAACCTCAGTTCTGGAAACGGCACTGTTTCCCTGAAATAGCTGGAAATGTGCCAATCAGGAAATAAGGTCAAGAGAACAGGAGGCTCCCATGTTCAACACAGAAGACAGCTGCAAAGAAACATTTTGTGCTTTGCAGTTTAACAAGAACACATTCACTGTGTACTCAGCACTGTTTTAGATACAAGTGTAAGCACCAGGGTACTCTCAAATAGTAGCTTTTGTCAAGTAGGATCTCTAGGCCTTCATTTCAGCTCTCAAAAGTTAACATAAGTACTATTTCTGAACTGATAGCTTGCATTCATTCTTTGTGCTTTCTGCCAGAGACATGTCCTTAAAAAACCTATCACTGGCAGATGCTACTGTAGCATACTTGCTTTTTAAATTCAACTTCAGACTGCTACCATTCTATAATAATCTATGCTATAGAAAGACAACTAATCTTCATATATTGATCTTGTATCTTGCAACCTTGTTGAACTCCTTAGTTCTAGTAGTTTTTGTGTCTGTACGAGTGTCTGTGCTTTCCAGGTGGCTCAGTGACAAAGAATCCACCTGTCAATGCAGGAGACACAAGTTCAATCCCTGGGTTGGGAAGATCCTCTGGAGAAGGAAATGGTAACCCACTCCAGTATTCTTGCCTGGAAAATTTCATGGAGAGTGGAGCCTGGCAGGCTGCAGTCTATGGGGTCACCAAGAGTCAGACACAGCTGATCATGCATGCGTATGAGTGTCTGTGTGTATGTGTCTGTGAGTTCCTTAGGATTTTCTATATTCAAGGTAATACAATCTACAAGTACAGATAGTTATATTTCTTCCTTTCATATTGGGTAAAAGTATTAGTTGCTCAGTTGTGTCTGACTCTTTGTGACCCCATGGACTGTAAGCCATCATATTCATACTGGATATCATTTATATATTTTTCTTACCTAATTATCCTGGATAGAACATTCAGTGCAATGTTGAATAAAAGTGCCAAGTGTGTGGATATTCCTTAAAGAAAATGTGATATGTGTATCACATATTATCGAACCTTAAAAGAAACTCCTGCATTGAGGACAATACGGCTGAACCTAGAGGTCATTATATCAAGTGAAATAAGCCAGGCAGAGAAAGTCAAATAATGTATGGTATCACTTCTATGTGGGGATCTACAAAAACAAGTTAAGCTCATAGAAACAGAGAACAGTGCTTGCTAGGGCCAGTGGGGAGGAGGATATAGGGACAGGTAGGTAAAAGGGTACAAACTTTCAGTTACACAATGAATAAAATTTAAGGGTTAATGAATAGTATGGTGACTGTAGTTGATAATGATAATACCACATCGTACTACTGAAGTTTGCTAAAAGACTAGATCTTAAGCATTCTCATATACACAAGTAATGTAAATATGGCAGGTGATAGATGCATTAACGCAATTGTGGGTATCCTTTCACAATGTACATATGTATCAAATCATCACACCACACACTTCAAATATATTACATTTTGTATGTCAACAGTACTTCAGTAAATCTGAGTGGGGAAGGAGAGTGGGTATCCAGCCTTGTTCCTCATTTTAGGGGAAGAACATGCAGTCAGTATTTCATAATTATGATCTCCACCGTGGGTTTTCCATAACTGTTTTTTATCAAACCGAAGGAATTTTCTTCCATTTCTCACTTTGCTATGAGTTTTTTTTTTTTTTTGGTCGGGTTGCTTGTTTGCTTAAATCAGAAATGGATGTTATATACTGTCACATTATTTCTTTTACAATATCCATTGAGGCGATCATATGCTTTCATGTCCTTGTTCAGTTTACTAATATAATTATTTGCAGTGAATCATTTCCGAATGTTAAACCAACATTGCACTCTAAATCTAGTTAGCAATGATGTAGTGTCATGTTTACATATTGTCAGTCTACATTTGTCAAACCGTTCAGAATTTTTGCATCTATATTTATGAGAAATATTGGTCTATAATTTTCTCTTATTTAAATTACTTTGTCTAGCTTTGATGCCAGTATACTAAAAAAGACAGACAATAACAAGTATTGGTGAGGATTTCGAGAAATTGGAGATGTCATAAATTGCTTATTAGAATGCAAAATAGTGCAGCTGCTTCAGAAAATAGTCTGGCAGATTCTCAAAGCATTAAATATAGTTACCGTATGACACAGCAATTCCACCCTTAGGTATATACTCAAGATAATTAAAAACATATGTTTACATAAAAACGTGTTCATGAATGTTTATAGCAGCTTTATTCATAACAGCAGAATGTGGAAACAACCCAAAAATCCATCAACTGATGAATGGGTAAATAAAATGTGGTGTGTTCATATACCGAATATTATTCAGCTACACATAAGAATAAAGCACTAATAGACACTACAACATTAAGACCTTAGGTTAAGTGAACAAAGCCAGACACAAAGGCTACATATCGTAAAGTTTCATTATATTAAATATCCTGAATAGACAAATTCATATAGTCAGAAAGTAAATTACATGTGGTTAAGAGCAGCCGGGAGGAGGAAGAATGGGTGTGACTCTTAGTGGGTATGGGGTTTATTACTGAGTGATGAAAATGCTCTAGAACAGAAAAGTAATGACGGCTGCACAATCTTGTGAATATGCCAACACTCATTGAACTATTTGCTTGAAAAATTAATTCCATGGTAAATGAATTATACCTCAATCTTAAAAGCACATGTGTATGTGCACCATCACTGATTTTCATCACAGGTATCACAATTATTTTCAAGAAGCATGGGATTTAAAAATGGGAGTAATACTTCCTTACAGCTCATGCTAACATCCTCCTTCAGTAAATGAAAACGTGAGACCTGGAGGAATTAAATGACCTGCCAAAAATCACATGGCTAGTTACATAGAAAAAAAAAAAAATTACAGGTAGTCCCTGGACTGCTTCGAAGGACATTTTCTTACACATGAAAATGGACATATAACTCTCGAATGCCTACTTCCTAGACTACTTTATTGTTTTCAAAATATATGCTTCAAATCAGTTTGATTTTCCCCTGTGTCTATGTGTGCGTGTGCTCAGTTGTGTCTGACTCTTTGGGACTCCATAGGCTGGATCCAACCCATGTCTTTCCCCCCTTAACTTACAGATGAAAAATAAACAACAAGCTTCTTGTAAAAATATTAGCCTGAAAGAGAACATCATACCTGACTCCATAAGGTGCTAGTTTTCCATATCAGATGAAGACTGAAGCTCTTAAAAGACTTTAGGGATTCTTTTTTCCAAGCTCTCTCCCTTCCACTCTCCATTTTTCCCATCCCTCCCTCCTTTCTTCCTCTCCTTTTCTAATCAGAAATTAACCATACATAAATACAATGAGAATGTACTCAGCATTTAAACAATATGAAAATGATAGTCTTGTTTTGAAAAAAATAATCAACCCATTAAAGAGAAGAATTACCAAAAATAAATACTTGGGAGAATCCTAAGCTAGTGAAGCAAGTGCACATGAGGACACAGATATTAAAATCTGGAAAGGAGGAAGCATACATGACATTCATGGAAGGTTCAGTCAAATCTCTGAATTTCTAGACTTCACTCACTTTCAGAATTAGCCTGTAGCTTCTGAGATCAAACTTGGGGAATCCTGGTGCCAGGAGAAAGATCTCAGTATAATTATACTTTGCATCTGGACCCATATTTTCTATGGAGTGTATGTTCAAGACTGTTTCTTAAAAAGTATTCTATTTACTCTCATAGAGTTACATAGATTTATTCGGTTTCACACTTTTTGCATTGGGTGCTTAAAAAATCTAGGCTAAAGTCGTTCAGTCTCAAACTGACAGAGGGATGATTGTTTTGATGATTATATTTCAGTCTCAGAAATTCAGCTAACTTTTTTTCTCCTCTTAACTCTGCTACAATTGAGACAAATTCATCATTTTACTCCCATTCTGGACATCATGAAGTCACATGCATCAAGGACTTGGAGCTCTGCCCTAATGTGATACACACGGGCTTGTTCTGAAGAGAAATGGACCCTTATAAGCATGTTGGTCACAAACATGTATAACCCATGTAATAACTCAAATTAATAGACTGAACCAAACGAATTGTGTGGTTCTGACAGTTTCAGACTGTGGTTTGAGAATTCTCACTGAATTTCATTTACCACAATTTATTTAATAGGGAAAATAAATATTGTGTTTATTTTTATATATAGAATAAATTATATAAATAAAGAGGAAAAAATCAATAGAAAGAGTGATTTTTAATACAGCATATCTTCTCTATAATCATTAAGAAGAATTATAGAGACTATTTCCAGAATACTTCATGCTGATTCACAAGAGAGGGTTCCTTTTTATTGTTTGTTGACTTGGCGATCCACACATAGTTTTGTAAACACAAGACTTTTTGAGACTGAGTTAGCTCTTAGTATGCCCACCTGCCATATTCTGACACTATTATACATTTAAATGCACAGTCAAATATATTTGGAAATAATAGAACATATATTTGCAAATAACATTGTAAAGATTACTTTCCAAGTGAAATAATTTATAATTAAACATATTTGAAAAACACAAAACAGATTCTGTTTCTTGTAAGTGCAGGCTAGATTTAGATGTTTAGCCAAAACAGTATAAACAACAAGAGCAAACACAAACAAAAAGCACACATGTGTATTCCAAGAAAACTGCCATTTTTTTTTTACTACATTTGTAGTGAAAATCTGATATTAAAAATAATATAGTGTAAATACGTCTCTTTTAGTCTTTAAATTTCTCCTACAGTTGTGATTTTTCAGGTGAGTAGTACATAACTTAAGTAGGTTTTTGTAAAAATTAGCTAACATACATTTGGGACAAATGAGGATGCATCCTTTGACTGCTCATTATTTACAGGTGTGCTGATATGGATATATGGCCTTTTGAAATGATATGTCCATTGACAGAACTATACATACTGTTTCATGTCCATTACATTCATTTTTCTCAGTACACCTGTAGAGTGGCTTGAGTGTATGTTATAACGGATCCTTTACAAATAAGAAAACTGGATCTAGAAAGAGTTATCCCTTAAGGATCAGAATTCAGTTCTAGATTCCAAGTTTCTTCTGGACATTGATGACAGAAATGGCATGCAAAGAAGTGTGAATTATTGAGTATAATACTTAAGAATTATTAGGATAGAATCAGTATGGAGTAGTTTCAAAATGCTTAAACTCAAATTCTCCCTTCTCCACAGTGCTTCTCTAGATACATTTTCAACATTTCATAAAGTTAAAATAGAGTAGAAATGTGATTAGGTGAGACCAAATCACTATGATTTTGGAAAAGCAAACTGTTTTCCAAAGATACAGTTGTTGAGTTTTTTTAAGTGATAAAAAATAATCCCATTTTGACATTGACATTGTTTTTTACTATATTCACGTATTCTCTTCCTTTTTATAAGAACATAATAAGTCAAGTATAATATCTGAAATCTGGTACTTCCTTACTGTTTTAGGATACTATCCTTCCTCGCAGGGTGTCATTTTGGGAACCAGAGTCTTAGTTCCTGTTAGGATAAAAAGCCCTGTACAGGCTTCCAAAACTTAAACAGATTTTATTATCATTGCATTACCCAAGATTAAAATAAATACCTCTTTAATTGGCAGCAATGAAATTATATGTTCCTTCTAAAAGAATGCTTATTTTGATTAAAAAAAAAAACTAGACAAATTAAAAATACTGATTCTGTGACATTTTCAACTGTGCCAAAATGCATTCCAAACATACTCAGGGGTCTGAGCTGCTATAAGATCTTTAATGAATAACAAAAATGACCACAACCTGTATGTTTAACCCATGCCAATCGATTTATACACACAGCTTTACTTAAATCTTACAATAATTCTAAGCTGTAAAACCATAGGCAGATGAATCTAAGAGAGGATAAAATTTAAGTTACATATCTAAGTAGAGTCTGTGTTTGAGCCATAGTTCGTCCACCATCATTTCTTTAGCATGTAGGATGTACAGCTCCCACTTCTAGAGAGCGCTGGGGCTCAGCTCTTTAGCTGCAGACAACATCACGGGGTCTTCCCAGGTGGCTCAGTAATAAAGAATCCACCTGACAAGCAGCAGATGCTGGTTCGTTATCTGAATCAGGACTATCCCCTGGAGGAAGAAATGGCAACCCATTCCAATATTCTTGCCTGGGAAATCCCATGGACAGAGGAGCCTGGCAAGCTGCAGTCCATGGGGTCACAAAAGAGTTGGACATGACTTAGCGACTAACAACAGTAACATCACAGTGAGTTTTTCTTCCTGTCTGATGTGTTCTCCAACTTATATATTAAAAAAGACTTGCTACGATTAGACATAAGTCCCCAGTTACTACCAGTCTTTAATACTCTGTACACATTAACTCGTAAGTGAACACATATCATAATTACTTTGTACTTATATACAAAAATCATTTCCTTTGTATGGTATGCTCATTCTTTCCAATGTCTTCATAATTCCAATCCATCCTGGTTATCTATCTCTGTAAAAATCCAGCCACAAGCAGCCTTCCCACATCTCTTCCCCTACCCCATTCACATATAAAGAACTTCTATGAGTTCACATTTATCTTCAAGTTTTATGCCAAATTCCAATTTCTTTCTCAGTTTCATTCTGACCCTAAGACCTGGTGTACTTTTGGTGTGTTTATTTATGTCTTTCCCACTTATCACAATTGCTTTCACAGCTAATTAATTTTAAAAAATTATTTTAAAATGTTTACCCTTGATTCTGGCTAGTTATCTAATACATATCTTCCAAAAAAAACATGTGTACAGATTTCAGGGAGAGCTTGATAAAATGTAGATGGTTTTTCAGTATGTATGGATTGAACATTAAGATTCTGCATCTTTTACAAAATCTCAAGTGATGTTGATGTTTCTGCTTCCTGGACAACACTTTAAGGAATAAATGCTAAAAACCACTACCAAGAAAAAGTTACATATAAGCTGGATTCATCATTTATTTTATATAACTCATCTATATCGCTCTAGGGTGCAACTATTGATCTAATTCATATGGCTATTGGTTATGAACAAAGTTATACATTTAGCTATAGTACTATGTAAGTTCTAGACAGATATATTAAAAAGAAAGACTATAATATGATAAATTTGGATTCAGCTAAATTTCCTTTTGGATTCAGCTAAATTTCCTTTTCTCATTTGGAGAAAAGCTATATAATATACTCAGTCAGATCACACATTTTGCCTAATAATTCTAGTACTGAGGTTGGTGTCTACTTGAGAATAAATGGTATAGAATGGTGATCCATACTCTGGGCATTTGTGGTACTGAATCACAGTCAGTAAAGGGAGGTTTCATTAATTCCTTTCCTAGGAAGAAAAAAAATTCACTGGGTCTACATAGGGACAAACATATTTTCCACGGAGGAACAAGGTTTACTCTTATATATATCATCTGTTACACTTGAGAATCTACAAAATTTTATTAGTTATTAATTATAGCTGAAGACAATTTCTGTGTAGGCTTGGTGGTTAAAACAAACAGAAATTAAATTAAAAAAATAAAGGCAATGTAAGAAATCTAAAGCATTTGGAGAACAAGCTGGCATTTGCCATTAAAGAACCTTTTTAACATATAAAGAAGTGATTCTGAAAATACTACTGACTATTTTCTAAGGTAACAAAATACTCTCACCTTAACTTGTGTTGAGAGTTCCTCATACTTATATAAAATAATAATTGGAACATACTCTATACTTCTGTTATGTTCCACAATTAGGATGTCTCTGTAGTTAATACTAACAAAAGTCCTGTCTCCCTTCAGCTTACAATTACCTCAATCACTGTTTTTCATACCCGCCTTCCGACTAAAAATCTGAGTATCTTCCCGACTCTACCCTGAGGTCACTGTTTCTTTCTTCATAGTTGCCAGGCAAACTTTATACAAGTGCTTTAAAATGCCAGAGCAATTCAATGACGCAGAATCTTTTAGTATGCACCATGGAAATTGAAATTGAAATTTCCATACTTCACAGCTTCTTAATTTGTTAAGTTTTCTCTGTATCCACAAACTCAATTTTGTTTAATTTGATTTCCCAAAGGAACTGTGTTCAAGCTGCTGGGACTACAAGCTTCACAACCTTTACCAGATCTCACTGTCTTACGTTTGCTTTCTTGTGTCAGTGGTGACTTAACCATTAGTTTTGCCTCAGAAATTCTATTTCTGCTATAGACTTTGTCTGCAGTATTTTCGAATTTTCATGAGTGTTGACTACAAAAACAATTTAAGCTTCATCAAGAAATCTAGTATACCAGTTAGTATGTTAATCTTTTGCTCCCACATGACCTCAATTTTCAAACCACAGGTGAACTCTTCCTAAGATTTTGCTCATTATCAGTCAACAAGAATAAGTTCTGTATACTCAGCCCTGTAGAAGGCATGAGAGAGAGGCAAAACACAGACAACATAATCAGAAATGTACAAAGATGGCTTAATCCTGTTATCTGAAATTACAGAATGTCTGATAGGTTATAGAAATAATTATTTCACAACATATTTTTTCCCAAGGAAATGAAATTCTATTCCCTTCCCATTAAGAGTACATGAGTTGAGCCCTGTTTGTACACTACATTGACTGCAGCATATGCTCCAAGAGCAGAACTCTTTTGTTGTACTTACATCTGACACACCCGACTAGGAACTGCCACATTCATCTGTTGACTTTTACTTCATCACAGCACCTGCCTGGATGCTCTCATCCATTAAGATTGTTCCTATATTGAAGAAAGTAAAGGCCTAGACCCAGCCTATCTGAAGAAGAATGACTATATTCTTTCCTTTGTACTTTCCTTCTCGCCTGACTTCAT
This sequence comes from Antilocapra americana, assembly GCA_007570785.1. NCBI lineage: Eukaryota > Metazoa > Chordata > Mammalia > Artiodactyla > Antilocapridae > Antilocapra > Antilocapra americana. The sequence continues at coordinate 13,826,581 of ML664199.1, forward strand.
GACAGCCATTTCCTTCTCTGTCCCTCTCTTTCCTTCTTTATTCCTATATTTTCTCTTTCCCTTTCTTTCTTTCATCTCCTGAAGACATCTTACAGTGTGAAAATATACTACAATTCCTCTAATTCATCTTTATTATGCAGTACTCCCCCCATCTGTTCTCCAACAGCCTTATTTATAATTTCTCTTATTTAGTTCATCTAATAAGCATAGAGGACTGAACTATGTGATTATAAACATGTGACACAGAAATTCTTCAGTGATCATTATTAATGGAGATACTGCCAGTCTGCATAAATGGGGGACACATAGGCACTCACATGGATGTCTCAAAAGGCAATACATGGTGATTTCCCCCCCATAATTATATGAAGTAGCAGACAGACTGAATAGGGCCTTACTGTTAAACAGGCACCTCTAGTTTGTCAATGGAAAATTATGTCTTCCCAAAGAAAGTTTATGTTTGAATCAATGGCTCTCTTCTATTTATTAACTAGTTTTGAAAGTAAGAGCCTTTTTCTGTTCACCTTATAGAATGGTAAATTCTAAATTGTATTTATAGCCTTGTAAATATTTACCAATGAAGATTTATTTAATGAATTATCCAATCCCTGTACTCAATCATGCCAGTTTATTCTGAGCTCAAATGAATGACAGCAGACCAAATAAATTCCACTGCTGTTCTCTTGATAAAAAAAAAAATAGAGCAATCCACTAATCAGAATCTCACTTTCTGACTACTATGCAAAAGAATTGGGAATGAAGATACTAAGATTCTGGTATGGTATTTCATCAGGAGTCATTATAAAATCCTTGTCATCTGAACTATTAATATATTTGAAATTGTCCATTCAGTTAGAAAGTTTAGACCATACCAAGAAAAAACCCTTATCTTATCAATCACCTAAAACTTTCTGTCATCCCAACTCCCATTTTAAAATAAGGGTCAATTATTTTCTCTCACTCTGAGGTTATCTTTTCTTGGTTACTGTTAACCTATCTTGTTTATGGTTTACTTTGCTGTAAAAAAGCTTTCAAGTTTAATTAGGTCCCATCTATTTATTTTTGCTTTTATTTCCATCACTCTAGTTGGTAGGTCAAAAAAAATCTTGCTGTGATTAATGTCAAAGAGTCAATCTAGATGTCCATCAACATATGAATGGAGAAAGAAGTTGTGGTACATACATACAATGGACTATTACTCAGCCATAAAAAGGAACAAATGTGAATCAGTTGAACTGAAGTGGATGAACTTAAAGCCTGTTCTACAGAGTGAAGTTAAGTCAGAAAGAGAAAAACAAACATTGTATATTAATACAATATGGGATCTAGAAAAATGGTAGTGATGAACATATTTGCAGGGCAGTAATAGAGATGCAGACATAGAGAATGGACTTGTGGACACAGAGCGGGGAGGTGAGGATGGGGCAAACTGAGAAAGTAGCATTGACATACATGCACTGCTATATGTGAAACAGCTAGTGGGATGCTGCCATATAACCCAGGGAGCTCAGCCTGTGATCTACGATGATCCAGAGGAGTGGGATGGGGGTGGAGGTGGCAGTGAAGAGGGATAGCAGATATATATGTATATACATATGATTTGTATAGTTATACGGCAACCAATACATTTTGGAAAGCAATTATCCTCTAACTAAAAATAAAATAAGGACAAGAAGTATTTTATTTTAAGCAATGAGAAAGAAACTTGCAGCCACCTTTAAAATGAATCCAACTAAATCAATAAATAGTTCCCAGTGATTTTGTTAATATGCTGCAGCACAGAAATCTGCATTCTGTCCATATGTTTCATTTAAGATGAAGAACACAAAAATTAGTCCAGCTTTCAGTTAAAAGATAACAGATTTTCCCTTTCCATCAAATGTGTGTTTTTTAAAAATAAAACCTAATTTACAAGTATCCAAATGTATCAAATAATTGTGATCATTTTGTCTCCAAAAGAATTTTGCAGTTTGTAAAAAAAAGCACATTGAATTTAAAAAAAAAAAAAACAGTTAGGTATCATTCATTTTACATGAATTTGATTGACAACTTTTCATTTAGATCCAATTTTCTTTAAAGATTATAAGGTGGCAGCTATTCAAAAATGCTTTATTTCAGGTAGATTTTTATCTTAAGGTGCATTCTCACATAAGAATACTGTTACAAAATCAGGTATTAAATTTGGTCAGATTCCAACTTCCATTAAGGCATTTAAGGGAATAGTCCTATTGATGTTTCTATGACAGCTAAATGTTCTTTCGTAAGAGAGTTAAAGCAAAAAATAGGCAAAATATTTGAGAGCTTTTGTTGAACCTGGGTTATTCATTTAAAAATAATAAAGAAATAATAGACATATAATTTTCAGTTTAAAATTTTACTTTTAAGAGCTGAGAACATAGTGAGATGTACTTCTCATCAAACAATGGAGATAAGAATGTGTGTGCTCTAAATGTGTATGATGTATATGTATATGTTTAATAGGTTTCATTTCAGTGGAAGGCACTACAGTTTTGGGGGCTTTATGAATGGAAATGATCAGTTATGTTAATATAGAAAACTTAGAAAAACAGAAAAATAATACATTGTCCTAAAATAGAGTTTATGATGTTTACTGATTATTTGTACAGGTCTCAGCTTTAAAACCTGCAGATAAAATTGAGAGCTTTCTGCATAATAGACATTTTTTGTAATAATGATAAATTTCAAACTGATGTTTTTAATTGACTTATTAAAATTTAAGCATTTCAAAAGTGACTTACAATGATTATCTAATAACCCAGATTACATTTATTTTTGTCTGAATGGTTTAAAAAGCTTTGCTTTCTCTAGGGTTTTATAAACTTGTAAAATCTTTTGTGGACTTCTTTGATGTCATGTCAGATTGTTGGTTAGAGAAAAGCTATGGTTTTCAAGTCTGACAAGAAATTAGCAGAGCTTAATACATTTTATGTATGAATAACCACAATGATAAAGTCAAAGGAAATAAAGATTGTACTATAAGAGAAATCTTAAAAATTTTATATAAAAATGTAATTCTCTAGCTAAAATGGAACTCAGTATTTATGTTAGTTTTGTGCTTTTTATACAACCATACACAGTTTTATTTTTATACATTTATATTGAACTTATCATATGAGGCCAATAAAGGATCTACCATTACTTTTTCATGTTGTCTTCCTTCCCATAGAATTCTGATTTTGAATTATTTAAAGTTCTACTTACTAAAAATGGAGATTTTTAAGATATAAGAAACTGTATCTTAGATACTGTTGCTAAGACACATTAGCTTTTGTATATTATTTTTCTTAAATATCAATTAATGAATAAACTCCTCTAATATTTTTAATTATCTATAAATTGCCCAGTTATTCTGAACACTTACTATCCAGTATTTTTTGAAAATTAAAACTATATTTCAAATCCATGAAACTCTAAAGCATTTATGCATTTTATTCATTTGTGAGAGAATTACACATAAATGTGTATATGTGTGTGTGTGTGTGTGTGTGTATGTATACCACACACAAGAATACATATGGTTCTTTGCTACTGTGAAATGTCAGATGCTGGAAATTCTTAACAGAGCTGCCTATAAGCCAATTAAATCTTTTGCATGGCGCCACCCTAGCTTTTCCCCCAGTCCCAATGGAGATTTTTTTTAAAAAACAGAAAACTAATAACATCTACAATTAACAGCATTCCTGTAGCCTGTAGGTCTAGCCTGCTACTTAGTTTTCCCCTGACAATAATGGAAGGCCTTATTATTTTGCTTCCCCTGGGCATTTATTAGACATGATGAGGAAAAGGCTACATCTTCTCTGGAAAAGAGTACAATCTTCCGCTATCTTCTGCATATGAACATCTTAATGGGCATTACATTAGAAAGGCACTCAGTGCTACTATTATGTTACTTCTTCCCAATTAGAATCTCTATTTTAATGTGATTGCCAGAAATTTTAGTGCCTTCATTTGATAAGATTGAGAGTGGGATTTGCTAAACATCAGTTAATAGAAAATGTGAGACAAATGCTACATCAGTACACTGACTGCCAGTGGGAAGAAATGAATGGGTGGTAGTGGAAATTAATGGATGAGAGAAACCTACTTCAATTTCCTTGGAAAATGTACTGTAACTGCTTTGCATTAATAAATCAAACTTCTTTCTATTGTTTAAAAAGTGAATAATAATATATTTTGATTTAACAGGATAACACCTCCTCCTAAACACATAACCGTATTAGCTACTGCTCTGTTGGATATATTCAAGCCATATGTTTTGCTTTGGTAGATCATCTTTTATGATGCTTGGCACTAAATCAGATTAAGCTGTCAACAACTAAGGAAAAGAGCTATTACAATGTCATCTTCAAAGTTATTGCATTAAATAATTAAAATTGTTTTCAATAAGTCAGCTCTAATATCTATTTTTAAAATTTCTCCTCCATTTTAATCCCATACTAAGTCTTGACCTTTTGCTAATAATACGTCAATACATTACTTAAATTTCTGATAATCAAATGAACACATAAGACATTTGAATTTACAAGGCAATAAGGTTTACATGGACTCTAAAATATAACAAATATACTTATTCAACCCAACATATTTAAAATGCTTTCAAATGTTTATGTGCCTCCTACAACATTTTCTTCTGGAGAAAATCTAGTTAAATCTATCATTTCATCCAAATACTACAGTCACTTTTAACTACTTAAATTAAATCCATCCCCCACACAGTGCAGGTAAACCATCAACAGAATATTTCTTATTTAAAAATCCAGAGCTAGCCAAGTTTTTCTAAAGGAACATGCCTGATGATGATGTTGGGAAAACTAGAAGAGGTTCACTAATCACAAAGAGTCCAAAATGCAGAAAAGGAAATGTGCATTTAAAGAGCTGTTATGATTTCAAACAAATTGATTATCCTAAACTAAGTGCAAAATGATAAGAGATTTTAAAGGACTGGGAGAGAAGACCTTCTTTTCCTTCTATTGCAATTAACGGGGTTGATGTTAAGTCATTTCACCCCCTGGGCTTTTTCCTCTTTCGCAAAAGGAGGTAACTTGCATCATTTCTAGAGTCTTTTCTAGCTCCAGAAATTTGATGAGCCCATACTATTGCAGTTGGTTTTTCTGCTCATTTATTTCACAGTAGGCTAAAATTATGGAATGAAAATATCAAAGGCTAAACTTAGCATGGCGATAATAGTGATGCATGGAACTCATGAGTAATGATTACACCTCTCAATGAAATAATTAAGGAACTCCCTGGGGGACAACTTCCTATCTAAGAAACTAAGTAGTTCTAAAAGAAGGGATTAGTTTAGGAATTCAAAATAAAAATAAAATAACACAATGCTACTAACAAATCTTCCTGAATAAATGAACAAAGAGATCTGGAAAGAAGGATGACAAACTTTCTCAAAAAGTATGGCCTTAAACAGGCTTTTCGTTTTGTATGTGATCAAGTCAAAAGATTGTGATCCACAACTCAAATTTTCACATAATGCCTGAAACAATTCATTATTAATTGATATGTCTAGTGATGATGCTGAAACATTTTTACCTGCTTTTCCATTCTTCTCAAATCTGCTATCCCCAGTCCACTCACTTATTCTCAGTTATTATTTACTGAGAAAATGGAATTGATCTACCTCTGACCACCAACTCTACAACCCTATCCCTATGTGTATCCCCTAATCGCTACATTCCTCCTCTATGGTAGATAATTTTTATTTATTCATTTACCAATCAGAGGTCAAGGTCAGCTCCTCTAACGGTGATCTGGATTTCCCATCTCCTTTCTTTGACTCAAAGATTTTGTTCCAGGGACTTCCTTGGTGGTACAGTGGTCAAGAATCAGCCTTCCAATGCAGAGGGCATGGGTTTGACCCATGGTCAGGGAACTAAGATTCCACATGCTATGGGGCAACTGAGCGCCTATTACAAGGAATGCGTGCCACAACTAAGACCTGACACAGCCAAAAATGAATAAATATTTTTTAAAAAAGATTTTGTTCCTGAGAAGATGGAGCCATTCATTTGAATAACAAATTCTCACTTTTCACTAGATCATGCACATCTACATTCAGAAATGTATTTCTTTCATTACAAAGAAGAAACTACTTTGAACTTAAATTCCCCTAGCGCTTCCCACTTTGTTGCTCTTCTTCACAGACAATTTTCTGTAGGTACTATTTCTACTTCCTCCTATTCTCTTCTCAGTTTGCTCCAGTTGGGTTTTATCTCCATTACTCCCCTAATCCTTTTGAGTTTCCAATAACCTCTTTTTTAACTTCACTGGTCATTTCGTTGTTCCATGTTGAATTACATCACTCTTCCGCTTAGAATCTGTTAAAGAATTGGCACACAAGTTAGCTACCAGAGAAGCCCAATTTATTAGTCACTTACTATATGTATGAGATATAAAATACAAAGAACATAAATTAAATGATATTTCTTGAGTCTCTGCTATGTTCCAGGCATTCTTCTAGGCTGACAGTACAGAAGCAAAATAAGTAAGATTACTTCTCTTATGGGTCTCACATCATTAGGGAAGAAAATCAGTCAGATTAATTACCATATTAATCACCATATTAATGTAAATACCTCAACCTGGTCTATATTTCTACTTCTATTCTGCTTTTATTTCCTCACTCTCTCCCTGTATCCCTTCCTCACCTTAGTCTCCTTGCACTGTGTGTTTCCTCTGGAATTGCACGTGACTGACTCCTACCTCCCTTACGGAAAGGGCATTATCATGCCCTTACGGAAATCTTGCCAGATCATACACTGCAAGTACCCACATAGTCAGTCATGAACAGTTTTAATTTCTACAGAACATATATAATTAATTAATACGTAATCTGACTGATTTTCTTTCCTAATGATGTGAGACCCATAAGAGAAGAAATCTTACCTATTTTGCTTCTGTACCATCAGTCTAGCGGAATGCCTGGAACATAGCAGATGCTCAATAAACATCATTTAATTTATGTTCTCATCTTTGCATTTCATATGTTACACATATAGTAAATGATTATATATTGGGCTTATCTGGTAGCTCAGATGGTAAAAAAATCTGCCTGTAACGCAGGAGATCCTGATTCAATCCCTGGGTTGGGAAGATATCCTGGAGAAGGGAATGGAAACCCACTCAGTATTCTTGCCTAGAGAATTCCATGGACCAACCATTGGGTCACAAAGATATGGACGTAACTGAGTGACTAACAGTTTCAGTTTCACATATAGTATGTGATTAATAAATAGTGGTTGCATTTGAATAATTGCAAACTCTCTTACTGAATTCACCCAGCTATTATTTTATAATAATAATGTATCAGTGGCTCCCAGCAGGATTTAATATCTTTCAGGAAAAAAAACTGAACTAGCAATCGACAATTTTGAGCAGAAAATACAGTATTATTTTAATTTTATCAAAGTATTTGCACTTAAAAAAGTTGTTTCATGGGTACTAAAAAACATGCAGGGATAAAAAAGAGTTTTAAATCTTAATATGTATTTAACCTTAGGACTACTAAGGCAATTCTTTAATTGATTTATTCAATAATCATAAATAGATTAAAGCTTAGCACTGAAAGTTCACAGCCCTATATTTAATATTATCAGGACATTATTCACTAAAATCAAGACATTTGGCACCTCACATTATTACTGGTCAGATTTCTACAGATGTTGGGGTTCTATGGTATAGCAAAGCACATTAAGTCCAATAATAACAATTAGTGTATGTAAAGGTCAATAGCAAGAAGACTTTAGATAATCCAAATATGCAAAAGACCCTACAAAAAGAATTATTCTTAATTAAAACTCTGATTTTTAATGAATCTTTTATACCACCAAAAATATCATTAAGATCAGTTAAAGAAAAATAAATTTTGAAAGATCATTACCTTGACATAGATGAAGAAAATTAAACCCAGGATTGTCATATTTAAATCAAATTGTGGGCTCTCTTTGTATAAGAACATGTTAATCTTTGCATTTTATGCTATCAGATACAACAGAGCTCTTTTAATAAACGTCATCATTCCATAGTCTAAAAATGGACATTTTAATTAGATTATTTCTGTCTCCAGAAACTGTTTCCTCTGGACTTTGCTTTTTATCATGATTACAGTTTCCTTCTAGTGCAATCTAAATTATTTGAAGATCAGAATCTTTGGAGTTTCTTAAATTTCCCAGTAAAATGGATTATAATATGCCACCTTAACCTGATAATTGCACCTTTCAGATCCAACTTTTCATCCCATTTACACACACACACACACACACACACACACACACCTGGAGAATGGGCCTAGAGTCTTCATAATGTTTACAAACATTATACAGCTGATATTTACATTTTATTCTTCTTAAAATCCCTTCCCAAAATAATATAAATACAAATTAACTAATTTATGAGAGAATTCTTTCTCTCATATTTACCTTTTAATGGCAATGTCCATGTCCACTGATCACCCTACTAGTTTACTAAAATGGAGCAGGTGGTTGAAAATATGCACATTTAATTTTTTCAAAGAGAATGTTAATATTCCTCACTTCCTTCAATGACAATTTCAATAAGAGCAGAGACAAGATATGCTGAAGACTCAAAATACCATTTGTGTGTATTATGCTCAGTTGCTTTAGTCATGTCCAACTCTTTGCAATCCCATGGACTGTAACCCACCAGGCTATTCTGTCCATCGAATTTTCCAGGCAAGAGTACTGGAAGGGGTTGCTATTTCCTCCTCCAGGGGATCTTCCCAACCAAGGGACTGAATCCAAGTCTCCTGCATTGCAGGTAGATTCTTTACCTCTGAGCCATCAGGGAAATCCCCCAAATATCATTAATTATAAATAACTAAGTCTCCGTAACTTATTTTGCTCATAATAATGTTTTTGAAACAAAGAATTCTTATCAGGAACTCTTAACAATGTGAACACTATAAACAGGAATGTAAAACTTAAATATATTATTACACACTTCATCTGAAAATGCCCATACTCTTAAAAAGTCTTAAGAGACTTATGTTGCTGAGTAAGAAAGTGAATGATAAATTAGAAAAACATATGCCAATACTATTGCTTTAAATTGGCCTGAAACATGCTTCACTGTGGTTGTGATCTATTTTTATGCCAAGGCTACTACCAATCTATATTCCACCTTTGGGGAATTGATAAATGAGCCACCTCCATGTATAGACAGAAGACTTGATAAACTGAATACTAGCTGGAAATCTACTGTCATTTGCCTTCTTAGCTAGATGCCCTCATGCAAGCACAATCTGGGCAAGTGCATGTTGTAGCCTTGTCTTTTTCATATATATCCTCTTCTATATCTTCTTGCATATATATCCATACTGAGGATTTCAGTCCTGGTGCCTTTCATGTCTGATTCCTCCCTTTTGATTGACCTCCTATCCAGTGATCCTTAACAGAGAGATGGCTACAGATGAAACTAAAAAGTAGGGACCTGATCAATTGCATCTTATCTATAGGCTGGCTAGCAACTCCAGCAGTAGCCTGGGATGCAGCACTGTATCTCAAATGGGCAGAAAGTCTACCTGACTGGCTCCCTCAAAAGTAGTAGCAAAGAGCAAATGTCCAGAGAGGTGCAGAGAAACACATGAACTACCCCTGTACAAGTCTTAAGAGGGAAGACAGGCTTCTAAGGGCTAATAATTTCCTAATTGCAGTCCCTGTATAGTAACTTACATTGGTCTTAAAGATATCTGAGTTTAATCTCAGCCAAAACCCCCACTAAGCACACACTCCTTTTCAAGCTCCTGCTTTAAGAGTCATACATTATTTACATTCAACATTTCTTATTTCTTCAATAACTAACTGTATATCAAGATTTTATAGTATCTTCATTATTCTGCCTGTTTGAATACTTCATAGAGCTGCTGCTAAAGAGGGTTCTAATAAAAACACATAGAATGTAATGCTCCATTTGAAGTAAACTAACTCGAAGTAGAGCAAAACCATCACCTCCTTCATCTCTTTAAGGTCTGCTTATGTAGCAAAATAATTTAAGTATAAACGAATCTGCATTCCAGCTATAACTGTAAACAACTGCGCTGTCTTTGGTGATTTATAAGGCCTTTGAAGTTTTCTAGGTGTCCTAGGAGCAACATAAGAAAAATTATCTTTCTTCATATCTAACTAGGTAGAAAATTTTGATTTAATCAAATCTTTACATACCACATAAGTATTGATGATATTAGCTTCATATTTTCTGCCATTTATCTCAATCATCATCAGTGGATTTCAAGGGGAAAACATGGTTATTGAGGCTCTTTGGTTTCTCATATTGAATAAATTGATTAACATGTGTTAACTAAGCTTTGTATGCTCAAAACTATGGCATGTGATTTAAAGTAGAAAGGGAATCAAATATGAGGTCCTTGAATGCATGAGATGACCCAGCTGGTGTAGAGAGACACTATATATCACTACTGAGATGATTTGCAAAACGTTACAGAACAGCCTTCCCAGGTGGAGAGAAGGGAAAGAACCCGCCTGTCAAAGCATGAGATGTAAGAGACTCGGGTTTGATCTCAGAGTTGGGAAGATTCCCTGGAGAAGGGCAGGGCAACCCACTCCAATATTCTTTCCTGGAGAATACCTTGAACAGATGAGCCTGGCCAGCCACAGTCCATAGGGTCGCAAAGAGTCGGACACGACTGTAGCAACTTAGCGCGTGTGTGCACGCACACACACACACACACACACACACACACACACACACACACACCAGCCTAAGAAGTGCCCTCCACTTCAAGTGAATCAAGTTACCCAAGAAGAAAATGAGGTAAGAGTCATGCAAAACACTGTAACTGACATTCACTGAATTATTCAAACTGCCATTTTTTCTCATGATGTGAATACAGTTTGACTATTTCAATAAACGTTGTGGTGAATAATAAGGACTTTTTTGTACAAAATGCCAGACAAGGGACAGGAAATGAGCTTCCATTTCATATTATTCTCATTTTGACTATGATTCACTCACATCTATAGGACATATGCCTGACAGATCTTTAGGTTTAAAAAGCAAAATGAGACCAGTCCTGGGGATGGTGCTTTTCAAGCTTACACAGCAGGATGTGAAGAAAAGAGGTCAGGATTTGTGCTAAAGGAGCTACAAAGAATACTGTATTTGTCAGAATATGAGACACAGTTACATTTAAGGAAATGTTGACCTAAAATTGCTGACCATATTATTGTCTGATAATGCAGCTTTTGCTTCACTCTAAGTACTCAGATTTTATTCTTATCACAGATATCTGAGAGCTCTTCCTTTTTTGAACAAATTTGTTATTCATGTTCATGCCATTTTCATAATCAGTCCCTTGATGCCATGCCTATGTAACTGGTCTCCTCGCTTCTGATTTTTTTTCCTCCTGAAATCTAATCTTCATAGCAATACTGAATATATCTATCATAAATGTAACTTTAAAAGGTGATTTTCAAAGTTTTAAAACTAAACTCCTAATAAGAAAAATAGTTTGCATTATGACAAAGTTTGGTCTCATACACACAAAGTATATTTCACAAAATATTGTATCCTTCATATCTTCAATATATTCACATTTCCACTGCTTTTCATTATGTTTCATTTTATTTAATTCTACTCCACAAATACTAAATATGAACCACTGAATTATATCATGATCCTCCAAACTATGATTCCTAAATATAAGTCCAGGGACCCCTTGGTGTACCCACGACAATTTCAGGAGATCCACCAGGTCAACATTCTTTCTCAATAATGCCAAAACATATCTGCCTTATTCACTCTCACTCTCTGATGAGTGTACTGTAGAGTTTTCCAGAAGGTATATGATATGATGATGTCATACCCTGATAGAAAATGAAAGCCATGCTTGTATATTCTTTGGTTTAAATGTTTTTCTCAGCTTTGACTTATAATACAGCAAATATCAATAAATATAACCACATAAAAAAAAGCTTTTTGGGTTACTCAATAAAATTTAAGAATTTCAAGGGATTATGAAACCAAAAAGTTTAAGAACTACTCAACACTGATTTTAATTGGATCAATGCACACACACACACACACACACACACACACACACACACACACACACACATATACACAACCAAAACCTCTTTCTATAACATACTCTGCTTTCAACCAGGAACACCATTCTAAATACCCTAAACAAAACTTGTCATTCCTGCTTTGAGCCTTATTTCAAATACTATTCCTGAAATATTCTTAAGCCTATTTTTTGACAACATAAATCCTATTTATGTGTACATCTGCAATTACTGGCGCTCAATTATTTATTTTTTTTAAAGAATCGACCATAGAGGACTCCTGGGATTCACACTGGAATGCAATTATGTGACTTTACTTTTCATAGATATGGAAACCATTCTAGTAATTAAGAGTACCTCATATTTGGCAAGGCAACTATTACAGTGTGAAGACTGCACAGGAAAAGCCAATCAGAGAGTTATGCAGGAAGCAATATCAATACTAGAGGAAGAAGAAATCATGTTCTTTGAGATTGCTCACTGTCACACCAGCAATGAGAAGATCAGCCTAATAAGCAATGGCTTACAGCCACTATGGAAAAACCTCATTTTCATTATTAAAACATTTTATCCAAGTTTTCCCTTGACTAGACATCTGTGTGTAATTTCAGTCCCTTGTAGGACACTGCTCCCAGTAATGCCTGTATCACTTCTCTGCTCTGATGAAGACCTATACCATCTTCTAATACTTCTCCATTCTGTTTTAATATACACTATATTATTTTACTTTGCAATTAGTTATTTTATATTTTAAAATAGGTAAGTGTACTGGGGAACTGATTCTACCTCTTCTACCTCTGCATCTAAGGGTTTGCTGTGTTTTGGTTTTGGTCTTTCTTAGAACACTAGGAAGACTCTATAATGTGTATTGTATTTTGGAATTCATTCATTTGAATGTATTTTCCTTTGAGGATGACTGACATTTTGAATGCATGCTTACCTCAACAGGTTTTTGTTTTGTTACATTTTCTTGAATTGTTGTGTCATGCACAGTTTTTTTCTGTTTTGGAGAGGAAACATTGCCCGTTTTCACCTCTAAATGTTATCCCTTTATGATCTGAGAAGGCACACATGATAAACAAAGGTAAGTTCCATGCTATTTAAATGTAAAGCTGAAAACTCAGTATTGGAGTATTAGGGAACAGCTACTTAATATTCATATTAAAGAGAAAAAAGAAAAATGGAAATCTATTGCTATAATACAGCATTCAGGAAATGAGGCCCTGTGTGAAAATCTTTAAGAGTAAGATGGAGTATGCCACAAAAAGTGATCAATTAAATTACATTTCAAACATTCTAAGTATGCAGGCACTGCTGAACTTGCCAGAGAGTCCTGATTAAGACAACGTCTAGAAGAATCCAATGATTTCATTATCTCCTTCCAGAAATTAAAAAGTATTCTAACTGAAGGTCAACCATGTTTTCTTGTGTTGGATTTAATACTTCAACAGGCCATTTAAAATTTTCAAGGCATAACTTAATATTCTTATAGTTAGCTCTTTTAAAATACTCAAACAGCATAATAGAATTATAAGGGTGAAAAAGAAACTTGTTTAAAATGACACAAATAGGAATTCATGAAGCTCAATATTTCTTGCTCCAATGATCATAATAGGGTACTTCATTAACATTTAAAAATACCACATACAAAAAGAAGTGGAAAAAACAGGGAAAGAGAACATTTAGAACATATTCCTTACACCATCTTGCTTTGTTTTCAAATGTAAGTATAGCCATATTTTGGGGTCAGTGATGATCATTTGATCTTGAATGATGAAAGAAAAATTCCTTTTAAAACAAACATGAAAAGCCTTTAACATCTATTCAGTCATACTTTAATTTGAATGTTTTATTCAATACATTAACATAATATGACAACTTTATATATTATATATAGGATTTTCATTATTTATACTTTTTATGAATAATTTACATATTTAAAATATATTCATATATACAAAGACTACACTAACCCACTACAAAGGAATATAATCTCACTACTTAAATTTTCATTCAGGAAATACTACAGGTTTAAATGAAATATAAGAAATAGTTAATGCAAACTGATATCTCTTTACAAACAAAATATTACAGAGCTTGCAAGTAACATGAGCCTGTTCACAGCATTAAGCACACTCTTCCTCTGTTCTGATCTATTTTCCAGAATGTAAGTCAGGATATAAAATTTATATAAGTCATTTCAACCCTCTTATCTTTCAAAACCCAAAGGTGGTATCCATTTATAATGCTACTTAACTCACATCACTTTATAAATCTGCTTCCATTAAAAATAGTCATATCATAAGTGAACATGTAAAGTAAATATATCTGCCTAATTTAAAAAATGTTTAATCATTAACAATGAGACATTTATTCTATTCTTATTTTCAAAATGTTTACAACTGTAGATTTAAAAAAAAGTAAGACGGCAAAGCTCCCCCCTTTTGGGAATTGTTCTAATATGCACTGTGGATGTTAATAATTTTGCTAAACTAAACAGGCCATTTTCTTGACTAAAATTTGGCCATCAGATAGCAATGCATTTTTCGACAGGTACTATAATGATCTATGCATATAAGATATTTTTAACTGTTCAATTAGCTTTGTATTTTTAAGGTTAGAAAAACAAAACAGATAGGATAAGATACTGCCTATAACTCCATTGCTAAGAAGAAAACACCATCAAAATTTTGTTATATCTCCTTCTAGAGAAGGCAACATACAAATGCACAGAATATATGAATACTGTACACAGATTTACTTTTAAATTAATAGGCATTTTAAAATATTACTCCATAACCTGCCTATTCACTTAGCAATAGCAAATTTTCATAGCATACACATTTACATGATCTGTATCACTGTTTTTAATATCAGCACAATATGCTATTTATGACCATACCATGTTCAAGTTAAAAAATCTTTCACTGGACATTTAGTTTCTTCCCTTCCAACTTCTAATACTGTAAATAAAGCTGGGATGAACATATAATTATTATAATTTGCATATCCTTCTGTTTTGAGTACAATGCTTGGCTGGTACAGGTTGCCAATATATATTTGTTGCATGAACAACTGGATGGATGAATAAAGTAAGAAGTGTGGGTTTCAAAAATGTCAATTTTAGAGACATTTCTGGTTGACATTCTAATTTTGAGTCAAGTCACTTCATACATTGTTGTGCTTTTCCCTTGCAATTATGATAAAGAGAAAACATGCAGAATCGTTAAATCACTTTCACATTTAACATGCATCACCAGATACTTCTTAATATGTGGGACCTGGTGGATCCTATCAGTAACATTCTGTGTGAAATAATGCACCCAATCTATGTTTGGTTAGAGTAGAGAAAGTAAAGTGTGAATTTTGAACGCACCCTGTAATTTTCCTTTCTTTCTGCATAGAATATCAGCAGTTACAACTGGAATATATCTTTTGCAGCATAATTCAGAGGTTCCATACTCCTCTACTTTCCTAAATTTGATTTAATAAGCAGCTATTCATAGCATTATGGTAGTCATATTAAAAAGCTTGAAAGAGCTAAAAACATATAACCTCATATAGCTGTCAGTGCATTATGAGGTAACAAACAAAAAAGAACACCAAATTTCCTCTCCATTATGAGAAATGACTATGTGGTTCATTCTCCAGCTGAGATAAACGGATGCAATATTTATACCAGCTGGAAGAAGACAGAGCTTCTCACCAATGGATGATGTGACAGCAGTTCTATCCCTATTCTCAGCAGTTTCCTCCTTGTTTAACAAACACCTTGGAAACTCGCCAGTTTTCAGGTATTCTCATCTTGGGATGGTGGCCAGTTATTCACAATGACACCAGAACTAGAGGCCAGATGTGCAACATACAAGAATTTTTTTTTTGATTGCTTTACCATGTCAGCAAAGGATGCAATTTACATTATAAATTATTTGATAGCTGAAAAAACTTACAAAAAATAAACTGAGCTTAAAATGATATGCACAAAATTATAGACCAAGTTGTACAGGCTTACTTCATAGTTCAGTTATATCTAGCAATGAACTTTACTCAACTCACAGAACCCCATGCATTTTCACTGAGTACACGGCACAAGATCTCACAAGGAAGGGATTTTATTGAGCTAATGAGAAGCTATTCCATAAACAATTAAAACCACCCCGGACTTGAATATACTCAGTAACATTTTCCTGTACCATTTATTTTTTAACTATACATTTTCCTAAAAAGGTGGAGGGGGGTGATGAAGAATAATACTAGTTTCAAGCATCTGCTTGTCCTGATTTTAACAAAACTTGCCCCATGATAGGGAGCCAAACATTTTGAGAAATATCCAGTTTGTCTTTTCTAAATAACAGGAAAATCACTAAATGTAATAAGAGTTACCCAACAGCACAAATCACCCTATAATCCACTTGAAGCTAATTTTGCCTATTAATCTTTTAGCTTTTTTTATTGTTATAATTTTACTAGAGCTGAAGTTCTTCAAGTTATGAAAAATCTGGTTAAATTTTTGAAATGTTGCCACAATCTGTTGAAGAGCACTGTTCTTTAATTTTCACCTTTTAAATAAGTGACAGATATTAACTGATTAGAAAAAGTGGTGGTAATAAAAATGGTAATGAATATCATTGTAAGATATTAATTATTTAATAAAGCCAACTTCATTATAGAGCAAATTTAGAAGATAGAAATAAATAAATGCATGGAAGAATTCATTTTCTTTATTCAGTCAAGATGATCCATAGATGCTAACATTATATGTTAAATATCACAATGGTGATATTTAGTAATTTATAAAATTGCCACATGAAAAAGTGACATTTATTAAATTTTTGTCCTAGAGAGTTTCTCAGCATTTTGCTATAAATATACTTTTTTTAAAATTTTTAAATTAATTTATTTATTTTAATTGGAGGCTAATTAACTGAGACCATATTTCCTACACATTTATTCTGTAGGTAATACCCAGAGAGATTATTTTAGTAGATGTTTCTGCTGTCTTCTTTAACAAATTGCCTAAATACTTGTTTTTTTCATCAAGGTACAGACATCTCGAATGTTATCAAACTGCATGTATTTAGTGTCATGATAAATTTCAAATGTAAGGTCTAAGCTTTTTTCTAGAGGTAGAAAACACTATAAAGGCAAGCCAGATCCTGAAATAAAATGTTTATTCCCCAAATTACAGGGCTTCCTAGATGGCACTGTTGTTTGTTGTTTTAGTCGCCAAGCCGTGTCTTAACTCTTTGTGACTCCATCGACTGTAGTCCACCCAGCTCCTCTATCCAAGGGATTTCCCATGCAAGAATACTGGAGCAGGTTGCCATTTCCTTCTCCAGCAGATCTTCCCAACCCACAGATCAAACCCATGACTCCTACATTGGCAGGCGGGTTCTTTACCACCGGGCCACCAGGGAAGCCCACTTGTTCATTTACTCTATCCCTAAACCAAGTTTTAGAAACAACAAAGTATCAAGAAAGTCCAGAACACCTAAGTTGATGCACTACGTCACCCATCTGCACCAGCAGAAAAGATCAATGCCTTGAGTCTTTTCGCTTTTGTCTCTTTATTGAGAATCCTAAGAAAGTTAATCAGGAAAAATATGAGGCAGACAAGATACTGCTCCTTCAGCCATTGCAGGAGACATATGAGACACAGGTTCGATCCCTAGGTGGGGAAGATCCTCTGGAGGAGGGCACAGCAACCCACTCCAGTATTCATGCTTTGAGAATCCCATGGACAGAGGACCCTGGCAGCAATCCCAGTTCATTGGACAAAACTGAACTGACTTAGCACACACAGACACATGCACATTGCCCCAAATTATAAGAAATCTACGCAATTTATTCATTTTGAAAAATAGTCTCTTCAGTCATTTTTATTGTCTGATAATTGATGTTTTTTGAAATTATGGGTTCTATTTTTATCATAAGTACATTGATGATGAACTGATTCAAAGGTTCTTAACCAGAAGAACAGTCTACAAAATAAATCCTTTGAACTGCAATTCCTTTGCCAGCCTTTAGGTCAGAAATTAAGAAAGGAAATGACAACCACCAACAAAGGGATTCCAGAGTTGAGTATGGATTTTTCTCCTAGTGACAAGTATTTATATAAGCCCAAAGTCTAATAATTATTTCAGGAGGGATCTTGAAAATAATTAATATAGATTATTTTAATCTTGGAATCTCAAATAACATTTGAGCTTCCATCATTCATCTCAGTTTTTTATAGAATCAACTCGAATTTCATCCTGCATGGGGAAAGGTGCAGGATTTAAAACACAAATCTTGAAATAACAACTATCAAACAGGCAAAAGAGTCATGGAGGAAAAAAAAATACAGATTTATCTTTATCATTTATCCTTCGGACTTTGAAGTTGGAAGTTTGAATGTGTTTCTAACAATGATTAGCTAAAAATCTTCCTTATAGTGATTTTTTATTCAAACTGCAAAAGGATTTCTGAAAAACAAATCAAGTTTACTTATTAGGTTCCAGAAATAAATTACTTTAGGTGACTCTGGTACTTTTAGTTTTATTGATGAAATGCCTATCTTAATGATGCAAGTCATGCACTGAAACCATTCTCTTTTCACATTTCATCAATAGCTAATTTGGACTTCACAGCAGAATATTCACTGGATAACTGTTCTTAACCTTGGTTGTCTTAGGAAAAATTCTAATCTGTCATCAAAAGAGGTATTTGATATTATTAATATTAATATGACACTTTACCTACAAGAGATACTTCATAGACAGCAGTTAATGAACAATAATTAAAATTTACCAGAAACCCCCCTTTCCAGAACCAACCCGGAACACTCTAAATCCAATGGGCCATTCAGCATCTCATCTGTTTTTTTTTTTTTTTTTTTCCTTTCAATTTATTAAACTTGTTTTTGGACTAGAGAGAAGTTTAAACAAAAAAAAAAAAAAAAAAACCTATAAAAACAGTAAGAAATGTGTCAGTATTTTTTATATCTTCTTAATAACTTTAATATTTTCATAGTACTATCTTATTTTGAGCCATCCACTGTAAAATGTTACAAATTCAAAATTCTCTTATTTTTCCATTTAGCCTAATGGGTTTGCTCTTTTATGGTTTGTAGATACAAAATTATAATTCCCTGAAAGTTTCTCAGAGTCATCAATAATCTGTATTCTTCTCCAATTCATTTACTTATCCACTCATTCAGACTTTCTTTCCACTTAAAAATCAAGATATGCTGGCTACAGAGTTTTTCTACATAAGTCTATGCATTCACCAAATTACTAAAGCCATGTTTCACAATCAAAATTCACTCTAAATCTTTTATATTAGAACTTCACATTTCCAATCACAGATAACATTTACTGATATCTGTCCAGAGTTAGACACTTTGGCTTATGCTTTTTGCTATTTGATTAAATCCAAATAAACGTTCTGAAGTTTATGAATCCACAATTACTTGCCCAGTGAGAGTGCATAGAAGCTAGTCTTTGCATTCAGAGGGATGAGGAATCCTTGTCACTTTATCCTGGATAGCCTCTATCCGGCATTTCTACAGCTCAGAGAATGTTTCTTCCCTGTTTAAAAGGAAGGATCAAGGATGCTTGATCAACGTGTGTGTGTGTGTGCTTCATAAAAAGCAGTTAAAGTTCCCACTGATGACATTTGTCTGAGCCTTTTCTTACAATTATAAACCTTTGATATTCCTATCCCCTCGAGTTCTGGGAACCTCCTCAGAAGACAATTAATAAATTGTTAATAACTGCTAGTACTCCTAAGGAAAAGTTCAACATTTATTTGACTATACATATAATTCAGGGTACTTCATCACTGAAAGAGTAGTGGGAAACCCCCAAAATGAAAAATGTTCAGTTCAGTTCAGTCGCTCAGTCATGTCTGACTCTTTGCAACCCCATGGACTGCAGCAAGCCAGGCTTCCCTGACCATCACCAATTCCTGGAGCATATTCAAACTCATGTCCATCGACTCAGAGGTGCCATCCAACCATCTGATCCTCTGTCATCCCATTCTCCCCCTGCCTTCAACCTTTCCCAGCATCAGGGTCTTTTCCAGTGAGTCAGTTCTTCCCATCAGGTGGCCAAAGGATTGGAGTTTCAGCTTCAGCATCAGTCGTTACAATGAATATTCAGCACCAATATCCTTTAGGATAGACTGGTTGGATCTCCTTGCAGACCAAAGGACCCTCAAGAGTTTTCTCCAACACCACAGTTCAAAAGCATCTATTCTTTAGTGCTCAACTTTCTTTACAATCCAACTCTCACATCCATATATGACTACTAGAAAAACCATAGCTTTCACTAGACGGACCTTTGTTAGCAAAGTAATATCTCTGCTTTTTAATATGCTGTCTAAGTTGTTTATAACCTAGAGCAAAGAGGAAGAGTCTTTTAATTTCATGGCTGTGGTCCCTATCTGCACTGATTTTGGAGCCCCCCAAAATAAAGTTTGTCACTGTTTCCATTGTTTCCCCATCTATTTGTCATGAAGTGATCAGACCTGATGCCATGATCTTAGTTTTCTGAATGCTGAGTTTTAAGCCAACTTTTTAACTCTCCTCTTTCACTTTCATCAAGAGGCTCTTTAGGTTTTCTTCACTGTCTGCCATAAGGGTGGTGTCATCTACATATCTGAGGCTATCGATATTTCTCCTGGCAATCTTGATTCCAGCTTGTGCTTCATCCAGCCTGGCATTTCGCATGATGCACCCTGCATATAAGTTAAACAAGCAGGGTGACAATATGCAAATTTGACATATTCCATTCCCTAGTTGGAACCAGTCCATTAGTCCATGTCCAGTTTTAACTGTTGTTTCCTGACTTGCATACAGATTTCTCAGGAAGCAAGTCAGGTGGTATGGTATTCCCACCTCTTTAAGAATTTTCCACAGTTTGTTGTGATCGACACAGTCAAAAGCTTTGGTGTAGTCAATAAAACAGAAGTAGATTTTTTCTGGAAGTCTCTTGCTTTTTCGATGATCCAACGAATGTTGGCAATTTGATTAATGGAAAATGTAAATAAAATAAATATAGTAAGAATATGCTCATTTTAAAGAAATACATTTTCTCCCCTAAATCTACTTGGAATTATCTTGATTTTGCAAATAGTATGATTTTTTTCATGCTACTTTTCATTTAAAATAAAGTATTCTAAAGGCAATGAATATATTTCTTCTATACAAAATGCCACAGCACAGTGGACAGATATTATATAACCACTAACAAATACTTGTTGGGTCAAAGCTGAAGCAAAGTCTGAAAGTCTCTGTTTTCTTTCTTGTTTGTTTTTAGGAACTACTTCCAAAATGACAACTCTGAAGATCAGGATAGAAACACAAAACTATAACAAAAACCTGAATGTTCTTCCTAAAACCTGGAGTTGGAAATTATAAATTGGACAAAGATAACCACCACTTACAGAATGCTGATAGGTGAAACTATCGGCCAGTTTTACAACAGTTCATCTAACGCATTTAAAAAACAAAAAACATGAGCTCCATTCAATAGATGGGGGAAAAGTTGTAAGAGTGGCAGATTATATTTTCTTATGCTTCAAAAATCACAGGAGACAGTGACTACAGCTACAAAATTAAGACACTTACTCCTTGGAAGGAATGCTATAACAAACCTTGACAGCCTGTTAAAAAGCAGAGACATCACTTTCCCAACAAATATCCATCTAGTCAAAGCTTGGTTTTTCCAGTAGCTATGTACAGATGTGAGAGTTGGAACATAAAGAACGCTGAGTACCAAAGAACTGCTGCTTTCAAATTGTGGTTCTGGAGAAGACTCTTGGGAGTCCCTTGGACAGCAAGGAGATCAGACCAGCCAATCCTAAAGGAAATCAATCTCAAATATTCATTGAAAGGACTGATGCTGAAGCTGAATACTTTTCAATACTTTCCAATATTCTACTCTATCCAATGCAAATTCTTATTGAGATTGGTACTCCTCTTTTATAATGTTAATGTTATTTAGATGTGTCATAATGTTTAGTTTTCTGCTGAACCTTGTGTTTGAAAATATTTGTTCTGTACACTGGTGACATCAACTACTTATTTATATGTTGAGCATTTAGAAAAACAATGCAATAGAGAAGATACTTGACTATAGGCCTTTTTGCGCTTTGTAAGTAACCTTTCGCATTAGAGATCTGCCATCCCTGTATGTTCATATGCCAATTTGAATAGAAGGATCCTTGGATAGATTTAGCCCAGAAGCATGATCCCATAAAAGTTCATTTCAATGTGAATAGTAACCATGACTGTGTTTACGTATATCTATCACTGGAATCAAAAGCATTTTAATAATGAACATGTTGTCAATCACCAAGTCATGTGTGACTCTTTGTGACCCATGGATTGAAGCATGCCAGGCTTCCCTGTCCTTCCCTATCTCCCAGAGTTTGCTCAAACTCACGCCCATTGAGTCAGTGATGTCATGCAACCATCTCATCATCTGTTGCCCCCTTCTTCTTCTGCCCTCAGTCTTTGCCAGCATCAGGGTCTTTTCCAATTAGCCAGCTCTTCAGATGCCTGGCATGCTTCAGTCCATGGGGGTCACAAGGAGTAGCATTAAAAATGCTATTAAAAATCTTAATAGTAATAGGCTGGAGACAAATACAGCTCAAATTAGTAAATTAATTTGAAGACTGTGCCAAGGAGTACCTCCAGAAAACAATGCAAAAGGTCAAAGAGATGAACTGTATGAATGAAGAAAAGCTAAACAAGGAAGAAGGTTAGTTAAGGAAGTTCTCAAACGCATCTATTAAATTTCTAGGCAGAACAGATTGAGTAGATATAACAAAATAAAATTTCCCAAACTGAGAACCTACATGTTTGATTCACAGGTTTATCAAGTTCTAATAAAAATGAATAGAAAAAGACCCAGACATCTTGATAAAAAATTTTCGAACATTTAGGAGAATTAAAATAACATGTTTTTCAAAATAAAATAATTTAGAAGCTTTATGATGAAAATCCAAAAAGCTTCTAGAGAGACAGTAGTAAAAGTTATCTATATTAGAGACAAAAACAGACTGGTATCAGACTTATCTTCCACACCTCCTAACAGAAGACCATGGGGAAGTTGGCCTCAAATATTTAATTTTAAAGCTAGGATCGCATACGCAAGCAATACAACATTTGAGCAGGATGTAAAAAACAACTTTTTTTAAATTTTCAAGCATTCAGAAATGTTGATATCAACAAAACAACTCTGAAAGTATTAATTAAAGTTGTGCTTCAGTAATTAAGTAAAAAGGATCCAAAAAAGAGGGAAATACAGAGTGCAAGCTATCAATCCAAGAAAAAGAAGCTAAAAACAGAAAATGTCATCAAAAGAATATTACAGAACTGAGATATGGGACGTTGTGTCAAATAAGAAATACAATTCAAAGCCATAAAGAAATATGTTTACATGTTTATCCATATAAAACGTTGAAATAAAAATTAAAACTTCTAAAAGAGGAAAGACAACATGCACAGTTTTAAAAGGCAGTGTGAAGCCTGATAAACATAATTACTTCATATATAACTGACAAGAATATCAATACATAGAGTGTACAAAATATTTTAAAACTCCAAAAGAAAAATGAACAAAGAAACAGGAAAATTACAAAGGAAAAAATAAGTAAAAATGGTCAATAAATATATAAAAAGATACTCTACATCATTACTGAGCAGGAAAATAAAAGTTAAACAGCAACATACTTCTCATTAGATTGAGACAAGCAAAATATGGCAGCATTCTGTTCTGGTGAACTACTCAAAACAAAAACTTTATATATTAATACAAGTAAAAATTGAGAGAGTCTGTTTTGGAGTAATTTGTTGGTAACTGGCTCTTAACAAATTAATTCTTTCAAGACAGTATGGTACTGGCACAAAGACAGAAATACAGATCAACGGAACAAAATAGAAAGCCCAGAGATAAATCCACACATCTATGGACACCTTATCTTTGACAAAGGAGGCAAGAGTATACAATGGAGAAAAGACAATCTCTTCAACAAGTGGTGCTGGGAAAACTGGACAGCCACTTGTAAAAGAATGAAACTAGAACACTTTCTAACACCATACACAAAAATAAACTCAAAATGGTTCAAAGACCTAAACATAAGATCAGAAACTATAAAACTCCTAGAGGATAACATAGGCAAAACACTCTCCGACATAAACCAAAGCAGGATCCTCTATAACCCACCTCCCAGAATATCGGAAATAAAAGCACGAATAAACAAATGGGACCTAATTAAAATTAAAAGCTTCTGCACAACAAAGGAAACTATAAGCAAGGTGAAAAGGCAGCCTTCAGAATGGGAGAAAACAATAGCCAATGAAGCAACGGACAAACAATTAATCTCAAAAATATACAAGCAACTCCTGCAGCTCCATTCCAGAAAAATAAACGACCCAATCAAAAAGTGGGCCAAAGAACTTAACAGACATTTCTCCAAAGAAGACATAAAAATGGCTAACAAACACATGAAAAGATGCTCAACATCACTCATTATCAGAGAAATGCAAATCAAAACCACAATGAGGTACCACTTTACACCAGTCAGAATGGCTGCCATCCAAAAGTCTACAAGCAATAAATTCTGGAGAGGATGTGGAGAAAAGGGAAGCCTCTTACACTGTTGGTGGTAATGCAAACTAGTACAGCCACTATGGAGAACAGTGTGGAGATTCCTTAAAAAACTGAAAACAGAACTGTCAAACCTATCACAGTTTTTAATGTACATATGAGTAAGTATGCATCAATGTGTTAGTGAAATATGAAAAAAACATATATAAGATGTTCACTGCAACATTTATTCTTAGTAGTAAAATAAATGGACCTAAATCTTAACCAATAATGAATTAGTAAAATCATGTTCTATACTAGGCAACACAAGTATGTAGGTTTTTTTTTTTTTTTTTGAGGTAGAGCCATCAAATGTCTAAAACATAAGAAATGAGAAAAAGCAACCCACAGAAAAATGTTTTTTAAGGTAATCCTATGTGTTTAAGATAAAAATAATAGGTATAGAAATATGTGCATATACATGATGGTAAATATACAGAAAGACAGACTTAAAAACTGGACTCGAAAATATTTTTAACACTTAGCTTTGTAGAGAGTAATGAGAAAAGGACAGGAGTGGTGGAAATTGTTTCCTTATCACTATATTGGGAGATGTGTTATTAATCTTTCAAAACAGCAATGTACTTTTATGGTTTGTATAATTTAAAAAAAAACATAAAGTTAAGTGGGCTAAATTATGACAGAGAAAGAGAACTATTTGAAAAAATTAAAATTTTCATCTTGTTATTTTCAATGTTATCTTTCATTTTGCCATAATTTGATATTTTAATAATTCTTTATATGCTGATTACTATTAGACAAAAAAACACTATCAAATATGGAGGACCCTCTATTTAAACCATAAGTAGAGTTACATAGCATAAATTAAAAGCATTAAAAATAAAATAAAAATTACACCACACAAATCTGGGTGAATTTTAAGTCATGGTTCTCATTTTCTTCTTCCAAAAATGCTCTCCCGTGTTACTCTGAGATAGTTTCAGGTTAGTGTACATAACTTCTTGTGATATGCAAGCTCTTTTCCCCATATCCTGGAAGCAGATTTTGTGGTAACATTCTTTGAATAATCAATGTTTTCAAAAGATCCTGTTAAAAACTTAGAAAAATGAACAAATGAATCATCCCACTTGAGTATGTCTTATTTTTATTTTAGGAAACGGGAATCTGACTGAAGAAAAGACTCCAAATCCAGTCTTCGTGACCACTGAAGTATCTCCCCATTCTACATTTAATTCCTATGACTAAAGCAGCTTCTGAGATAGGATGAATATGCCTCGAATTATTTCAAACATATGCTTTTTGTTTGGTTGGAAGAGCGTGTCAATGAATCAAT
Source organism: Antilocapra americana (assembly GCA_007570785.1). Lineage (NCBI taxonomy): Eukaryota > Metazoa > Chordata > Mammalia > Artiodactyla > Antilocapridae > Antilocapra > Antilocapra americana. The sequence goes on from ML664199.1 coordinate 13,852,584, forward strand.
AAAAAGTTAGGATCTGGGCATTTCTTTGGGGATTAATGGCTAGCTAAGTACAGCTGTACAAGACAAAGAACATTAACCCCAAATGGTCCCTGTCCACTTCGTGGCAGCCATAGAAAAGAAGCACTAAAAACTATAAACTAGATTTTTTGGACTTCATGCCAATGTTTTCTTAGTAAGTATCTTTTGCAAGCAATAAAAAATGGACTGATTTTTTTGAGCCAAGCTCACTAAACCTATACAGTTCAGAAAATCCATAAGTCTAAATCTGGGTACCTGCTATCAAAATCATCACATACTAGACAGATCTATAAAGGAACCTGGGATAGTTCTCATGTAACAGGGCTTTATGGGATACAGATACTTCCACAAGAGTCAGTGATATTTCTAATATTTAGATGATAAAGATAAACCAGTTGTAATTTATCACAAGAGTGTCATCTATTCCTTACATGTAATCGGCACACATCAATAAATATTTCTGCAGCTTTCCAAAATCAGCTTAAATTTCTAATCATTCTCTTTTATGATGCTGGTCCCCATTAAATAACTCAACTGGTAAAATACCAGCTTGAAATATTGATAATATGTTTCTTTTGACAGAAACTATTTGCATTAATTTCCTCCCCAAAGGGACACCTGAGGTGAACAATATCGTTTCATAGCTCTTGTTACTATGACAAAGTGATCAAACAAGAATGCCAGTCAAATGGTTCTTACCAAGTTATGGAACCTTTGGAAGATGAGTGTCAGGGTACATTTGCTTTAGATCAAACTGAAAAGAAGTAAACAGCTTCATATCACCTTCCTTTTTTCTTATTATTCTTATGGTATATAAACTAATGCAATCACACTCAGTGTTGAGATGTGGTGTTCCTGATAGCTCAGTTGGTAAAGAATCTGCCTGCAGTGCAGGAGACCCCAGTTTCATTCCTGGGTAAGGAAGATCCACTGGAGAAGGGATAGGCTACCCACTCCAGTATTCTTGCATTTCCCTGTGGCTCAGCTGGTAAAGAATCTGCCCGCAATGCAGGAGACCTGGGTTCAAGCCCTAAAGTTGGGAAAATCCCCTGGAGAAGGGAAAGGCTACCCACTCCAGTATTCTGGCCCGGAGAATTCCATGGGTTGTAATAGTCATGGGGTCACAAAGAGTCAGACATGACTGAGCAACTGTCACTTTTTGTGTTGAGATACAATTCACTGAGCTAACTGGAATAATTCATTAAGTAGCAGCATATTATACCATAAAGGTCCATAAAGTGAATCAAAGCTTTAGCATCAGCTGTATCTGATTTGCCAAACCTTTTGCCCTCATTTACTGACTGTGTGAGCTTGCCTAAATTATGTAGCCACCCTAAACCTCAGTTTTCCCTTCTGCAAATGGGAATAACAATAGTACCTATTCCATTAAGTTGTTAGAATATCCGTGTAGATTCTTATCACAATGGCTGGTATACAGTAAGGACTCAACACACACATATTATTCCCATTAATATCACTGTTGTACAAGTTTCCTATTTTTGCTCTTCTTTATGATATCTTCCCACCTTTCAATTTTTTATCTTTTTTTTTTTGACCATTCTTTCATTTTTTTTTCCTTTCTCTTTTCCTTATTTTCCATAAACAAAGGAACTCAGGTCCTCAGAGGGATTTTTTTTTTCACTTCAATGTTTTAAAGACATAAAATTAGTTCTAAATTTTCCTAAATGGAGAGACTGTCAGTAAAACTTAAGTATCTCAGTAACAGAATATTCTGGAATTTATGAGGTTTCAATTTCAATGTCCCCAGAAAGTTACTGCTGACACAAGAAAGCAGGTTTTATTCTTAAGATATTCCTAGATGATGCAGTGGTAGAGAATCTGCCTGCCAATGCAACAGATGTGTGTTTGATCCCTGGGTCAAGAAGATCCCCTGGATAGGAAACAGCAACCCATTCCAGTATTCTTGCCTGGAAAATTCCATGGAGGAGGAGCCTGGTGTGCTTACAGTCCATGGGGCCGCAGAGAGTCGGACATGACTGAGCAATTGAGCACATGCATTCACCTCATTATCATGAGTACATTTAATATTTGAGTATTTGAATGGTATTGCTAAAATTATTTTTGAGGTATAATTTACATACAGCAAAATACCCTTTTTAGGTATACAGATCTATGAATCTTGACTAATAGTTACAACTGTGTTAACTATCAGTGCAGTCAAGATATAATTTCTATTCTTGCCCCACCAGACAGGTACCTGGCAACCAGAAATTATTTTCTGTCCTACAGTTTGGTCCAGAATATTATATAAATGGAATGATACAGTATCCAGGCTTTTGAGTTGACTTCTTTCACAATAAAGTATGTTAGATCCATATTGCTACATGTGTTACCCCTTTGTTCCTTTTTGCTGCTGAATGTATAAAATGTATAGATGTACTCCTGTTCATTTATCCACTCATCAATTGATGGACATTTGAGTTGTTTTTAGATTTTTAAGTGATTATAAATAAAATTACTACAGACATTCAGTGCAAGTTTTAATATTTGTAGCAGAAGTAGGAGGTAGACATGTTTTCATCAGTCTTCACTAAGTATCTAGAAATTGGAATGTTTGGTAGGATGTTTACCTCTATTAGAAACTGTCAGTGTATCTCCAAAGCAGTTTTACCATTCCTCATTCCTACCAGCAATGCACGATAGGTTCAGGTGTTCCACATCCTGATCAGCACTTAATGTTGGCAGGGTATATTTTTAATATAATTTCAGCCACTCTAATAACAGTGCTGTGCTATCTGTGGCCTTAATTTATAGTTATTAATTACTGATAGTATTGAGCATTCATAAATCTTCCTTAGAAAATTTTTTGTTCAAATATTTTGATCACTTTTAGATTTTGTTGTCTTATTATTATTGAATTACAAGAGTTCTTTACATGTTCAGGATATACATTCATTATTAGACACAAATTTGCAAATTTTTTCTACTTTTTTTACTTTCTATTTCTTAAGTATGTCTTTTGATGTGTACAGCTAAAATTTAATTTATTCAGAAGGCAAAAGCTTTTTATTTAAATTATTACTTCATAATAACTTTCCCCACATAAATGTCAATGAAAATTCATGGTCTTCTGGTTTACTATGCATTTAGCTCTTCTTACAATCACTTTTAAAATCTAGTTTCAAAAATATGAATAGTAAACAGTCCAAATGCTCTGATGAATCTTTTGCCCCTTACTTTATCTCTAAGGGAAAATACGTCCTTATATGTTGTTTGCTTTCCAGAGGACACAGGGGAATCTCAGTGATTTATTTTTAAATCAAAAGAGATAGATTTCAACTTCTGTAATCTCTTTCCTTCATTCTTAATACTTTTCCAATTTGGATTTGAATGCACATTCTTCTCTAGATCCTATTAAATAATGTGATTTCTATTCTCCCAATTCAATAAGCCAACATCTTGCTAACTTAACATTTATCCCACCAGTTCTTCCAAAGATCACATTTTCTGTGATTTTTATCACATGTGATGAAAATATTACAAAGAATAAGCTTTCCCAGGTTAACACTTTCCTTGCCTTTCTCTCTGGAATAAGTATAAATGGAGATAGCAGAGAATATAAGGGGAAATATGAACTTTGGGAAATCCAATAGAATTGGATCTTTGTTCTGGATCTACCAATATGCATTTGTTTACTGACTTTTTCCTTATGTATTCATTCTTTCATTTAGCAAATTACTTTCTGACCATCTGCTGTATGTACCAGTTGGAAATAAAGTAGTGTATGAAACAGATTTGGGCCTTCCAGGTGGCGCTAGTGGTAAAGAACAAGCCTGCCAATGCAGTAGATATAAAGGATATGGGTTAAGTCCCTGGGTTGGGAAGATTCCCTGGAAAAGGAATGGCAACCCACTTCAATATCCTTGCCTGGAGAATGCCTTGGACAAAGGAGCCTGGCCGGCTACAGTCTATGGGGTTGCAAAGAGTCAGACATGACCTAAACGACTTTACACACACACACCCACATACACACACACACACACACACACACACACACACACACACACACACACACACTCACACGACAGTATAGCTTTCTCTCTCAAATAAATGGCAGACTCTTTCTTGTACTGAAGTGTGTGTTAGTCACTCAGTCTGGCCCTTTGCCACCCCAAGGACTGTAGCCCGTCAGGCTCTCTATCCGTGGGATTCTCCAGGCAGCAATACTATTGTGGGTTGCCATTCCCTTCTCCAGGGGATCTTCACAACCCAGGGACCAAGTCCGGGTCTCCAGCATTGCAAGTGGATTCTTTACTATCTGAGCCAAGGTTGTCCCGAGTAAGCTATAAACTTTTCTGCTTCATCTTTTTCTACTATAAATTGGTAGCTCACATACTTCCTAAACATGATAATTAAGTGAACCATACTAAGACATACATATATATCTGTACTTTTGAAACAGTGAGGTGAATTGGATGCTCTTTTTTATCTCCCTTCATTCACCTTCTACACAGGATATTTCCTAAATAACTTGTCCCTAATGGTGAGAAGAAAAGTCTCACTGACATGGATGCTTAGGAGAATGTCTGCAACAGGTAGTACAGGAAAATCAGCATTCTCCTGCATTTTCTTGTTAGATCATTCAAAGCTACAGCATTATTACAACAACTTCTTCATAAACCTTCAGCAGACCTGGTTGCCTTTCAATGTATCTTCACTTCTACACTAATATTTTGGGTGTTTTCTCTAGTTTCCATTCATCTATACATCCCATTTGTAAGTGGGCTTTGCACCTGTCAATAAAATCTCCACAATTCAAAAAGAAAGGACTGGAAAATAGGACCCAGAAAACAGTTTGACATAACTACACACTAAATTTCCAGAAAACAGATTATCTAATATCTTGGGAGTGTAGTTCAAGAGGCACATTCTTTTGAGATAAAAACAGCTTTCACAATACAAAGTATTAAAAGACACAAGAGCAATACAAGCTTCTAATTGTTAATGCCATTCTCAGAATATCAGTTTCAATGAAGGATTGCTTTAGAAATGCTTTTCCAACTGGTGACTGCTCTGGAATTTCTGCTATTATTTTCCAGGCATTTTATCTATTTCTATTTACACCATAAATGGCCAAATATAAGAAATCATATCAAAAGTGTACACATGTGAATCTGTCTGCCTAAAAGCCTAAGACTCAGTCCAAAAGACAGCAAAATGAAACTTCAAAAGCTATCCAGTCTCTCTCCATATTCATAAGGTTCTGCCACTAAATCAATTGCAGGGGTAGTGTGATAGTGAATAAACCTGCTGCTATCTCTATTCCCAAAAGTCTCCTCAATCAAATGGTCAGCTTTTATTCTATATCTTTTAATCATAACTTGGTAAACCTCTGAATCTGATCCTTCAACCAAATAAGGACCACTGAGTACCCAATGCCAGCAGGTACCCAGGGCAGATGCAAATATCCAACAAGATGATTTTTTTTTAATTTGCCTTATATTTCACAAAGACACATATATACTCTACAAATTCTAGCTAATATAACTAATGTTAATAAATTTATTGATTTATAAAGTTACATGTGATATCTTATCCTTCAGCCAACTACTAAAGATATGAACACTACCTATACTTTATAGAAAACCAACTGAGGCATAAGGAAGTTAAATAAACTTGTCCAAAGTCACACAATATCCAGGAATATAAAAGACTTAAACATAAATATTGTGTGCCCAAAGATTTCTTTAGCTATACATGACAGGACTTTAAAAAGCTAACTCCTTCATCATATAGCACATAGGAGGTATATAATAGTAAATGCCAACTGGCACATCAGTGAATCTGAAGGCCCCAAAACAGGTGTAATGTTTATAAAAAGCAGAGTTCATGGTGATTTCATGTCATTGTATGGCAAAACCAATAAAAAAATAAATAAAAAGAAAAAAAAAGCAGAGTTCACTATAGCCAGAGTACTAGCTATTATAAAAATAAACTGTTGGCTACACCTAAAAGAAATCAGGTGCCAGACGAGAATTAAGGAAGAAGGTATAGAGACAGTCAGGACACTGGTTTAATATGAAAGAAATTCAATATACTTTGCATCTCCCTCAATTTTTCTGTTTGGTGTACTCATATAGGAACAACTTCAAGTGTTTTTTTTCTCCTTTTTACTATAGCTTTTCTATTTCACACAACCTAGAACTTTTCATGCTTCTTTAGAAGCACAGGATCAGGATGTTTTATGGGGATGATTACAAAACAGATGGACTATATTATTAAAGGCAAATGGGTCAATATAACTTATGGGTTAAATGCAACTAAATATCTTTGGAAGTTACTGATGAGCTAATAGGTACAGCAGCATGAAATAAAATTTACCAAGTACATGATTTTATACAATAAGTGAATTTTCCTATGGTCAAAAGCTACATACTAAGTCTTCTCCACTGACTTATGAAAACACAAACAGGACAGTCAAATATAGAGAACATAAAAAGAACAGGGAAAAAGGTATCAAGGAACAGGGAAATATTTGAGATACAGATATATCTCAAAAATGTTGGGTATAGGAGAAAGTAGCTGTATATAAAAGGTTGTTGTTGATCAGTCGTTCAGTTGTGTCTAAATTTTTTCAGTCCCATGGACTGCAGCACACCAGGCTTCCTTGTCCATCATCATCTCACAGAACTGGCTCAAACTCATGTCCATCAAGTCGGTGATGCCATCCAACCATCTCATCCTCTGTCATCCCCTTCTCCTCCCGCCTTCAATCTTTCCCAGCATCAGGGTCTTTTCCAATGAGTCAGTTCTTTACATCAGGTGGCCAAAGTACTGGAGCTTCATCTTCAGCATCAGTCCTTCCAATGAATATTCAGAACTGATTTCCTTTAGGATGGACTGGTTAGATTTCCTTTCAGTCCAAGGGACTCTCAAGAATCTTCTCCAACACTACAGTTCAAAAGGATCAATACCTTGATGCTCAGCCTTCTTTATGGTCCAACTCTCAACATCCATACATGGCTACTAGAAAAACCATAGCTTTGACTAGATGGACCTTTGTCAGCAAAGTAATGTCTCTGCCTTTTAATATGCTGTCTAGGTTTGTCATAGTTTTTCTTCCAAGGAGCAAGTGTCTTTTAATTTCATGGCTGTGATCACCATCTGCAGTGATTTTGGAGCCCAAGAAAATAAAGTCTGTCACTGTTTCCATTGTTTCCCCATCTATTTGCCTTTAATGGCTTAAAACGAGAATGGAAACCCAAATAAAGCATGCCATATGCATATTTATATAGTTAGTCTTGAGCTTTTCCCACCACACACAGTCCCCAAGATTTTTCATCAATAAAAATATATATTACTAACTTGCTTCTTTATCTTCTATTACAGTTTTGCTTTGACCTTTAGATTTGCTTTTTTGTTATTTTGCATTTTCATTAAGTCAGCCCTTCATACCTTCTTCTCATTAGTTAGTGGTTGAGTTTTTGTTTCAATATAATTTTATTCTATTAATTAAGGCTTATTTCTCCAACTTGTCATGACTATTTTGAATTCTCAAACTATCATCCAAACCATCAACCCCACTATAAAAAATGCCAGCACACCTACTGCTCATGCTAGAATATTGTTTTCATTCTTAATAAAATGTGATGTGAGTAGGATACTAAGACATTTTTAGATTCTACATAAAGGAAGTTTCCTAACACACTATTTATAAAGGATTCTTCACAAAAATAATTATATATAGAATATCCTTTTTTGGTCTCTACTCAAGTCATTCACTGGTAATAAAAAGGATTATGATTATATTGAAAAAGTGAACCCCAAGCACTTTGCACATTTTTCTCATTAAATGGTATATATTTTATCCTTCAACACCTTTTTTCCTATCTTCACTATTATAACCCATCTTTCCAGAACACCTACTTCAATTTCCAAAATACATACTACAAACAAAACCTAAAAAACAGGTTTAAATTTTTGTTTACCATGTTCTCTGTGCCAGACATGCTTCTAAGCATTTTTTATTGTTTATTTACTGCTTCTTTTCAAGATAAGGATTGTCACTGTCTCTATGCACATATGAGAAGACCACTGGGAGGACTGATGTTGAAGCTGAAACTCCAATACTTTGGCCACCTCATGCAAAGAGTTGACTCATTGGAAAAGACCCTAATGCTGGGAAGGATTGGGTGCAAGTGGAGAAGGGGACAACAGAGGATGAGATGGCTGGATGGCATCACCGACTCGATGGACATGGGTTTGGGTAGACTCTGGGAGTTGGTGATGGACAGAGAGGCCTGGGGTGCTGCGATTCATGGGGTCACAGAGTCAGATACAACTGAGCGACAGAACTGAACTGAACCGAAGACTCATAGAGGTTAAACAGCCTGACCACTGTCAGAGAACTGAACTTAGGCAGTATCAATTTAGAACCTGTACTCTTTTTAAGTACTAGGTTTCATTCATAAACACCCACATACTCCATTTAATGAACTACATTGAGGCTAAATATCAATTCCATTTCACCTCCTGTTCTTCAAAGAATAGACTCAATTTAAGTAAAATATACAGGCATACCTCATTTTATTTCTTTTTGCTTATACCACTTTGCAGATATTGTATTTTTTTAATTGTAGGTTTGTGGCAGTCCTACAATGAGCAAGTATATCAGTGCTATTTTTCCAACAGCTTTTTTCACTTTGTATCTCTGTGTCATATTTTGGTAATTCTCACAATAATTTAAACTTTTTCATTATTATTATATTTGTTATAGTAACTTGTTATCAGTGATCTCTGATGTTACAACTGCAAAAACATTATGATTTGCTGAATGCTCAGATGATAGTTACAATTTATTAATAATAATTTTTTTTAAATTAAGATATGTACATTGTTTTTTTGACATAATGCTACTACATGCTTAAAACACAACAGTAGATTGTAAACATATCTTTTATATACATTGGGAAATCAAATAATCTGTGTGACTTATTTACTGTGATATTCACTTCATTGCAATAGTCTAGAATCAAACCTGCAATGTCTTAATGGAGAAAATATGGAGAAAAATCGATATTTAGGTTTCCAAATTATACTTGATCACTTAGCAAAAGCATTCAGGTTTGCATAGATCCCTACATTATCAGAGTTTACCAAGATTCTCCTTTCCAGAGGAGAGGAACATAGCCAGAGAGGCAGAGGGGATTTCATAAGCAAAAGACCCTAAGCTTACATCCACTCTACAACAAATCTCATCATATTAAAATAAACGATTTTTATACTGTGGCTTTCATAAGGAGAATTACTAATTTACATGCAGTACACTACTAGAGAATGCATTAGTTCTGTGTCATGCATCCAGGAAATGCTCAATAAATATTAACAGATAATTACCAAAGTTATGTTTAATATAAATTATGCATGTAATACACACATCTCAGTTTTTTAAGAGCACACATTCCAAACAGGGTTTTAAATGATATATAAGAACAACTGCAAAATTAACTCTGTGAAAACTACAGCCAAGCACAGGATACAAAATAGCCTGAACCTTACTTCATAATCAAATAAGAACAGTGATGTGATTATAGTGGGCTTTTTATTCTTTTCTTTAAAATTCATTCTCAATATGATTTTCAGTTTTAAATATTAAAGTCCCTCAAGCTTGAAGAAAGTGTCTGCATTCAGTTCAAGAAAAACAGAGTAGTAATCTTGAATATAAATGATCATTTTAGAAAAGAAATACATCGACAGGAGCATTTACAGTGGAGGCCTACACTATCAATCAATTATGTCATTTATTATCAATTTGGGGAACAGTTGCATTGCTTTCAGGACTAACAAAAGGGCCTCAACAGGGAAGCAAATTGTCAAGCTGTAAAGGATCTGAGAGGTCATTGAGTCCCACACTCTACTTTTCCATAAGGACACTGAGACAAAGAGAGGAATGATTATTATCCCAATGTCACACCATGAATTACAGGGAAGAGAAAACATTAGAGCTCAGAGGGACCTATAACTCAGGGATTACATTTGAGCATGGAGGAATCTTAGAAGGTATCACTGGATTTTAAACAAATGTTGCATCCCTTCTAGTAGTTTATCTTTCAGTCAAGAATAAATGCAACTACGGATACTCCTGGCTTTATGTGGAGTAGGCCAGCTCAGAGATGCACAGCAATAACTCCTGTGTGACTAAGAAAAGGTCTCAACTGCTTTAAAGCATGCTTTAATCTCGACACTGTCATCCAGGTCCATCTCACAGTAGGAAGAGACCTTAGAGGTAATAAATTTTAGCTCTGTAAAAATTTCAGATGATTTTAGAAGACAAGCATTTAAATAGGTTATGTTCTTCAATGACCACACGTTGGTGGCAAATAAGGCTATTATAGAGGATAGTCTTGGGTATGTGGAACATAGAAGATTTTGATAATGAACAGTAAACAGATTCTACAGGAAGATATATTAGAAATACTGAGATGCCATGACTAAAATGAAGATAAACAAAATAACCACCTTTCTAGAAAGATGATAAATGGGCAGTTTGTGGGAGGAAGGTAGAGGTAATTTTTTAGTCCCTTTTTTGTGGTACAATGCTACAACTCTGTGTGTACCCTGCTTAAAGAATACAGACTTAGAGGAAACTATCATCTTATATCATCTTCCAGGAAAAGCCTAGATAGAAATTGGTGAGCTGGGATGAGGTAAGAGAAGGTGGGTTGATTGTCCTTGCCAAACAAGCTGGATCATTTTGATTAAGCACAAGACTAGTTTATCCCAGCTGAAATCTGTGTATCTGTGTGTGTGTGTGTGTGTGTGTGTGTGTGTGTGTGTGTATATATATATATATGTGTATATATATATATGTATATCTGTGTTTGCATTTGCATATATATTTATTTTTCACATATTTGATTAGTGTCAAAGGTAGCAGTGATAATGGATAGGAATTCTGGAATAAAAACCAGAAAACCTGAGTTCACATCCCAGTTATGCATTTACCTGTCTTCTGGCCTTCACCAAATCAATTGCTTCAGGATTATAGGATCATAAAAACAAAATCTCAGAAATGACCTAGGGCAACCTCCTCATCTCAAAGATGAGGAAACTGTTCTTAAGATGTTTAAAACCAGAGATTGTGGTAACTGGTTGAGTAAGGGCTTAATCAGCAAGCACTGTAATCTCCCTCTATATTATAACTCTGCAAACTAGGGGAAAAAAAAAACAAACTTTCCCTTGAAATTAGCATTTTTCACATGACCAGGGTTTCATCATTCTCATAGGTGGAGGAAGTAAGCATCATGAGTTGGCCAGTGGAGAGGCGGAGTTTCTCTTTGTTACAATTACCCACCCTGTCGGTTGTATTTAAGGAGAAAAATGAGTTGATAAAGACTTTCTTCTCTTCCTTCTTTTATGAACCATAGAGATTGAAAGTTGCAATAAAACATTTGAAATATATGATGAAGTCTGTATATAGTGCATACAAATATGTCGTAAATCCTTTCAATACATCAGTTTTAAAATTGTGATTCAATTTTGTGACATGTTTTTCCCCAAGGATATCTGTTTTAAATATATAAAGAGCAAACATTTTAATTAAGACAGTTTTAATTTAGAACAACCTGAGCGATATTTCTAAGAGCCAAAATATAACAAAGACACTTTCTTAAATAAAATATGGATTACTTACATACTTATATGTATTTATAGTCTGAAGTACCAAGAAAATTTCAGAATTTTCATAAGAGATGAAATCAAAAAGGAGGCTCAGAAGAAATGTACTCTACAGAAAAGCCAAGGCTAGTCTGGAAATAGAAGCAGGGTCATTGTCCATAGAAGCCAGAAGACTACAGACCACAGGATGTTTACATTTACATCAAGGGATCTTTCCAGTTTGTTGAAAATTAGCATCTTACTTCATCCCTTCTTTATTTAATCCTGCTTATTAACTGTGACATAAACATTATAAATGGGGGTATTCAGTCCAAAAACTTCAATATGCTTATTAGACATAGACAATACTGACATGTATTAAATTGCTACTCATCAACACACAAACACTAAGGTCATATATACTTTAGCTGTGTTTGAATGAATACTCTCATTCCAAAATTAAGATCTCCTGTGAAAACTAGAGAGTTACTGCAAACAGGATGTTGAAATAGAAGAACCATTTCTCATTAGCATCCAAAGAAAATCTTCCACATTCAAACTGCCTTTCACATTAATGAACATGATAAAAGGATTTGCATTTGTTTACACACAAATCACATGTGTAATACTTCAAAACAATGTACTGAATTCACCCCTTTTCATGTTTAATTCTAACCAGATTTTCAAAAAGGAGCGTTTGGTGGACACAACTTTTATAAACATTATCAAGCATATGAATTCATGAAGATATGTATAATGTTTAGACTATGCCTGGCACACATTTAAATGCTCCATTAAAAAAAACCACTAATGTTATGAGTAGAAAATAAATGTGCAGCAAAGTGGTACTGATGACAGAAAAACATTTTTTTTAATGTTCTGCAGGTAAATTAGCGGCATTTTAAAGTATTTTACAAACTTGTGTACAATACATAAACCTACCAGATTAATGTGAATCCCTTCAAAACAAGGACTTTGTTTTACATAAAAATATAGTATCAATTCAGTAAATATATGTAAAATTAATTAAGAAGTGAATGAATTAAATGCAGTTAGCCAAGTGTTAGAAACTACTGTTCTTGGAACATACTTAGTAGTCAAACAATGAATACAAAAATATGTTTGGACTAGTAATGATAAAAAGGTCTTCCCAAAAAATTAAAACTAAAATTGACTAAGATACCTAGTATCTTATTGGAAAATATTCTGTTAAAAACAAGGCTTACAGTGACAGCTTAACTTAACAGAAAAGTGTGCTTTTGAATGCTTTAACTTAACGAGTGACTGCAACATTCCTCTAACATGCTGACAAACCTCCATCACTGGTATTACTCCTCTGCGCAATTTGCCGGCATGGCACCTAAGAGCTGACAGAGGAAGACAAATACCATATTAGCTAAACAAGTCATTAATCCATATTATTTTACTTTTTTTTTTTTTTGGTCCACTATAATCTCATTTATTGATTTTACTTATTCAGCAAATATTTACTGAGTTTGGGCTTCCCTCATAGCTCAGTCGGTAAAGAATCTGCCCGCAATGCAGGAGACCCAGGTTCAATTCTTGGGTTGGGAAAATCCCCTGGCGAAGGAAATGGCAATACTCCAGTATTCTTGCCTGGAGAATCCCATGGACAGAGAAGGCTGGCAGGCTAAAGTCCATGGGGTCACAAGAGTCAGACATGACTTAGCAACTAAACTACTGCTACTATTATGTGCAACACACAGTAGATATTCAATAGCAGGCTTAACAGATACAACCCTCAATTTCTCTAAGCTGAGTTTACAATGAAAGCTTGTTGGGAGCAGGATGTTTGTACAGGACTGAAGTAGACTAGAGTAGCAGAGAAAGAAGCCATGTATATGGAGCATCTCCTACAAGACCAGCAGAGGGGCCCCACCCCTACCCCACCCCACTATTCCTCCTTCCAGTCATCCTATAAACAGATCAGACAGTTCAATTTTACCAACCTTTTGCAAATGATCTGATAATATATTCAATTATATAACAAAAAAAGATAATCTGTTGCAAAGTGAAATCCTGAAGTAAAATTGGATTAATATCTATAGCTATTTATAGTATCTAGGGTGACATTATATCAGAGAGAAATTTTAGAACATATATGACATTTAAAGTAATAAGGGCACTGGGCTTAGGTATTAGGGATATATTTGTGATCAAATAGACCTGGTCACTACTCTTGTGGGGTTTATAATCTACAAGTTAATACAGACGCATAGAAGGTCAACTTTAATACAGAATGAACACTAGTGAGAGTAAGGTAATCATTTTGGAATCAACTCTGATTCTTCTCTTTCCCGCCCACCCTACTACACAAACCACCAGCAAATCCTGTTCACTTTCCTTTCAAAAACTGACTAACAAGAATCAGTTTTTCCCACTTCCTTCACTACCACTGCAGTCCAACATCACACCTGCCAAAAGAATGGTTCCTATACTCCCTCTCCTGCGTACCTACAATCTGTTCTCTCTAGCTTGGGTGAAACAGAAATAATACTGTTCTCTGTTTCAAATACATCAATGGTGTCTTGTTGAATTTAGAATAAAATTTGAAGTTAATGTCATGGTCTGTCAAATTCTATGTAATCTGGACTTCAGTTATCGCATCAAACTATCTCTCCAGCTCTTCTTTGCCCATTGTGTTCAGTTTTTCTGGCCTCCATCCTCTTCCCTGAGCATTCAAGCACACTTCCACCTCAGACTTGCTTGTTTCTTGAAAAAAGTGAGATGAAAGTGTTACTGCTCAGTCATGTCCATCTCTTTGAGAGGTTCCTCTGTCCATGGAATTCCCCAGGCAGAGAATACTGGAGTAGGTAGCCACTCCCTTCTACAGGGAACCTTCCCAACCCAGGGTTCAAATCCAAGCCTCCTACATTGCAGGCACATTCTTTACCATCTAAGCGACCAGGGCATGTTTCTCTCAAATGTTCACTCAAATGTCACCTTCTGAGAAGGCCTGATGTGATCACCCTAATAATAATAATGTCCCTTATCCATTCTCTATGCCCCCATTCTGCTTTAATTTTCTTCATAACACTTGCCATTTGGAGGCATCATACTAAATATATAACACCCTGTTGATTTATTTATCACCTGCTTTAACACTTGAAAATACTCAGAACAGCAGGGTTTTGTTTTTACATGGCTCAGCATCAACAGTAGTACTCAGGACATAGAAAGAGCTAAGAAAATATTTTTCAAAAGAATGAACTGTCATCCAATAACTATACTCTTTGAAGTTGCTAATATTATTACTACTAATAATACAAATAAGACAAAAAGAGTAAAGTACAAAGGGATAACACAACCCTTTTACAAATAGATAAAAGGATCCAGGAAATGGGGCTCTGTGGTAAAGGACTAAATGCCTAGTTCAGGATTGAAACAATGAGGAAAGAAGTAAAAATAAAAGAGATTAGCTAGTTTTGGTTGTTAATTTTCCATTTATTTAATTTTAATACTACTAATAAATACCTTGGAAAAAAGTTGTACCTTGATTCTGCAAACTCAATGTGCTTCGCTAATTTCAAGTAAAAAAATAAAGACTAAAAGCAAGTCATTATTTACGAAGAATGAGAAATGATCAAAAATACATAACGGTCACTGCTTAATTACTCCTCTATTCTTCTGTTTCCATATCTGACACATGCCTAGCTTCTGATACATGTTAGACCAGGCACAAATTATAATTTGAATGTAGGGTATAGCATTGGAACTCGTAAGGATGCAAGAGCGAACAGCCCAAAGAACACTGGAAAGTGTGATGAGAGCTAAAGAGGATTATAATGCCTTTCCTGATTTGGTGGATGAATAGGTTTTGTGTTTTGTTTTTAGCATATCTTCAGGGCTGAATAAATGCTTTGTGTACTAAATAGAGTAAAGCTCAAATCAAGTTTACTGTGGCCATATGCTTTCAATCACATATGCACAATGGTAGATTCACTGAAAACAAAAGGATAAATCGTTTTTCCTAGAAAAGGCCATTGTGTTATTAGAACTTAAAAGAGCAAGAGTTCAAATGCAAGCCAGAGCAAACAAAAAAAAAATCAAACTTAGAACTTAATTTTGCTGGTGCCCTTCCAAAACAGCAATTCAATAAGACTATCTGCAAGGCTTTTATCTGTAAACTTAATTTCATTATTTCACTATATGGTACTTAAAAAAAATAAATAAAACAGAGCAGCACATTTATTAAAATTGTAATGAATGGATCACTTAGACTTTGATCTCCTACACCAGTTTATTGCACTATTGAAAAGGGAGATCAATTAGGAAATTTCTTTTTTGTCTCTTTTCAAATAGTACTCTCAGACTGTACATTTGAAACTGATTTTGTCAAAATTTAGGCATGGCAAACATTATTTGAAAAATGAACTCCTCCCCCAAACATACTATTATTTAATATGGGCAGCAGTCTTATTTAATTCTTGATTTATAAAAGTAAAATACTACATTTAATGACATTTCCTAAGGCTTTCTGATATAATACACTTAAAAAAAAAAACTCTCTTATGATACAGACAGAAGCACTATTAAATGTAGTGTTTCTAGGAAAGTACTCTAAATCAATTGACATGTCTTTCTTGAAAACAGAATCTTATTCCATATTGTGAGGGTTTTGATTTATTTGTTGTAGTACACCACTGCTTCTGATCTCCAAAACACAAAGTGAGAGGCTTCTATAATGAAGAATTTGTTAAAAAGACTTTCCATAAGCAAAATACATTTATTTTCTAGTGTATACAAAGAGCTTTGTTATAAATCTAAAAGCCTTTTCCATGTACCTAAGAAGAAAGTTACTCAATCAGACTACATAGGAAAAATAATTCTCTCTACATGTAACCGAGTTTTTAAAGAAAACTTGAAAAAAGCTCAGTTATATATCCTGGTTTCTAGAGTTAAAGCAGGAAAGTCCTAGCTCAGGGCCTGGTTACCACTCCCATGGATTGTGGAACTGATGTTCAGAAAACTGCTGCTCATATACCTACCATGAACAAAGTCTTACATAGACTAAAAGGGACAACATAAATACACAGATTCTGGGTGAAAAAAACAAAGGAAACGTGCAAAGCCCAAAAGAGACAGAGCAGTCACTAAACAAATGTTTCCTTTCAATACTGGTTATTTCTGACTTTTGCTGCTCCTCATTCTCTACTCTCTCCCGTTTGACAATGTTTTGTATTTTCTTTAGGCGTTTCATTGACCTCGTTGATATTTAATAACATAGAAAAGGTCTGTCTAGTCAAGGCTATGGTTTTTTCAGTAGTCATGTATGGATGTGAAAGTTAGACTATAAAGAAAGCTGAGCACCAAAGAATTGATGCTTTTGAACTGTGGTGTTGGAGAAGACTCTTTAGACACCCTTGGACTACAAGGAGATCCAACCAATCCATCCTAAAGGAGATCAGTCCTGGGTGTTCATTGGAAGGACTGATGTTGAAACTGAAACTCCAATACTCTGGCCACCAGATGCAAAGAGCTGACTCATTTGAAAAGACCCTGATGCTGGGAAAGATTGAGGGTAGGAGGAGAAGGGGACAACAGAGGATGAGATGGTGGATGACATCCCCGACTCAATGGACATGAGTCTGGGTAAACTCCGGGAGTTGGTGATGGACAGGGAGGCCGGGCGTGCTGCAGTTCATGGGGTCGCAAAGAGTCAGACGTTACTGAGCGACTGAACTGAACATAGAAACATATACATATTTTACAACTTATGAAATTTTAGAATATTAACTTTCATGAAAGTAATTTTAAAGTAAATGATAAATAAACATTTATTAAATTAATAAACATTTACTAAAAAAAGATTTGGAAGTATAGTACTTTGGGGTTTTTTTCTTCATTTATACATTTTTATGTAAATGTATTATTTTGAAAATGAGAGGAGTATTACTAACTGGGAGAACTGCTTCTTTACCCATTTAGAGAAACACTTTTCTTGTACCAAGATAACTAGAAGTTTGTATCAAAATAAAAAGTGTTCTTGGTAAGCATGGAAACAAATCAAAGGGAGAAGGTACTGAGGGATATTAATTTTAGGTAATGGTGAAACTTTATGAATAAATCTTGTCTCACAAGAGAGTACATACTGAACAGTCACTAGAAAATTCATCCTTGCCTATATCCAGCTGTGTGCAAAAATTAGCCAAAATTTTATTGTGATATTTTCATTTATTCCAATCCTGGTTTCTTTTGATTATTTTGTTAACTGGATCTACAAACTATATCTTTCTCTGAATTTCACTCTTGACAAGTCCTTCTCTTTCATTCCACATCTTCTCCATCTTAAGGACTCATTGTGACCCCATGGACTGTAGCCTGCCAGGCTCCTCTGTCCATGGGATTGTCCTGGCAAAAATACTGGAGTGGGGTGCCACATCCTTCTTGAAGGGATCTTCCCTATTCAGGGATCAAACCTGGGTCTCCTGCATTGCAGGCAGTCTCTTTACCAAGTAAGCCACCAGGGAAGCCCTGACAGTTAGGTTACCCTTGTTCTAGTTACTCAGTTCTATGCTTCCCTTTATTTCCTGAGAACAAATCTACACTTTTCATTGGGATTCTACTCATTACAGAAGCTAACAATCTTCAAAACATGTCTAAATCTATTGGCAGTCATGGATCTTTCTTATAAGACCCTGACATGTCTTAGTTTCACTTGCATCAACAGTTACGTATTTCCAATTTTGCTTTCTATCTAAGATCTATCATTGTAGTCAAAGTGGTCTCTCTAAAATGATAATCTTATATTACTATCTGTTCTTATTACTCTACCACAAACTCAGAAGATAAGGTCTATGTCCCTTAAAAGACCTAGAAAGCTTGGTTTGTAGCTTGCATTTAGCCACTTTAACCATTTTTCCTTCAAGCATCAGAAATTCTAAAACCTTCAATGAGGCATGGTCTCATTTTTCACGCTCTATTCTCTTTCCCTTCCTGTTTCCTTAGTTAACTCTTATTCACATTCAGGTCTCACCTAGCTTTCTTGTTCTTTAGGAAGCTTTCTCTGCTGCCTAAATCTGAGTTGCATGTACTCTATCACTAGAACTCATTCTGCATTAGAGTTGACTTTCTGCATTAACTTGTAGATTATAAAGCCCACAAAAGTAGTGACCAGGCCTCTCTGATCACAAACATATCCCTAATACCTAAGCCCAGTGCCTTTACTACTTTAAATGTCATACATGTTCTAAAATTTCTCTCTGATATATTGTCACCTTAGATAATATAAATAGCTATAGATATTGATCCATTTTTACTTCACAATTTCATCTTGCAACAGATTAAATCTTTGTTTTGTTACATATTGAATATATTTTCAGATCATTTCCAAACGGTTGGTAAAAATTAGAACTTTCTGATCTGTTTATGGAATGTATAGATACTAGTCAGGTAAACTATTGCCCAATCAAAAATTGATGGCATTACTATTTGGGAGTTTTGAAACCTAAGAAGGGTCCAGAAATGTGTGTATTGCACTAAAATTTTGGAATTACTTATAGAAGTTTTGGTGATATAAAAAGAAAACTAAAATGTACTTTTTTATGAATCATTTATGAGATCAAACCCAATGTTAAATTATTTTGAAATGTTTAAGGGTGTAAGAAAAGTCTATATAATATGTACTTAACATTTTACACTTAAGAATGTACTTTTCCTTTGTGTTTTAATGTGCTATTTCCCTTTTGAAATATTATAAAACTATCATCTTGATACATTTTTTGAAAAGGAGAAATAAACAATATTTTTTAAACATTTTCATGGGATGCATTTTTACATGAATAGTCATTCCTTAAAATGAGTAAATTTTGAATGAAATGTCCTCAAATATATATTTAACTAAAATGTGGACAAATTTAAAGAATTGTGGTTTACAGAGGATAGTAAAGAGTTCTGTATTTCCTTCTTTTCAATAACTGTCATCTTAGGAGGTACATAATTTGAACATTTTAAGATGAAAAATAAGACAAAATATAATGAAAAAATCTAAAAGTGATAGAGCCCTAAGAAAAGAAGAAACAGTAAAAAGGAAAAACACCTCTCTTACAGGGTAGAAGGAAAAGACATATAATCAGAAAAACTCTAAAGACCAGATGACAACAATAATAGTAGAAACCAAGGAACCTTCTATATATTTTGAGGTCTGCCTACAGTCTTCCTATAAAGTCTTTGGAAACCATATTTAGAGGTTTCTTGTTAGTCATAACTAGTATTACATCATTCAGCTGGGAAATGCATCCACATATACATAAGAGATGAGGTAAAAAGAAAAAGAACAAAAGTCAAATTAACTAAGGCAAACCTGACTCCAAAACAAAGAAATACTCCCAAAGTTTGACAGTAGACCAAATGCTAGTATGTTCTCTTAGAAGAGGAGGCTGACTCTTGACTGTTTGTATCAATGACTCCAGAGTCTACACAAGGTCTTTTAAAGCCATGAGAGGTGACAGTGAGGACACAGGGGAAAGCCTGTGGTGTAGAGACAAACGAAGCCTGTGTTCAAATTCTCTCCTTACTACATAGATTCTCTGGACCTTAGTTTTCCTCTAAGTAAGATCACATGACCTGTCCATCATGGGTGGCCCCACATGGCATGGCTTAGTTTCACTGAGTTCGACAAGGCTGTAGTCCGTATGATCAGATTGGCTACGGTGGTCATGGTGGAGAGGTCTGACAGAATATGGTCCACTGGAGAAGGGAATGGCAAACCACTTCAGTATTCTTGCCTTTGGAACTCCATGAACACCATGAAAAGGAAAAAGACAGGACACTGAAAGATGAACTCCCAGGTTAGTAGGTGCCCAATACACTACTGGAGATCAGTGGAGAAACAAACCAGAAAGAATAAGGAGATGGGGCCGAAGCAAAAACCACACCCAGCTGTGGATGTGACTGGTGATGGAAGCAAGGTCCGATGCTGTAAAGAGCAATATTGCATAGGTATCTGGAATGTTAGGTCCATGAATCAAGGCAAATTGGAAGTGGTCAAAGAGGAGATGGCAAGAGCGAACGTTGACATTTTAGGAATCAGCAAACTAAGATGGACTGGAATGGGTGAATTTAATTCAGATTACCATTATATCTACTATTACAGGCAGGTATCCCTTAGAAGAAATGGAGTGAGTAGCCATCATAGTCAACAAAGGAGTCCAAAATGCAGTACTTGGATGCAATCTCAAAAATGACAGAATGATCTCTGTTCATTTCCAAGGCAAAGCATTCAATATCACAGTAATCCAAGTCTATGCCCTGATCAGTATGCTGAATAGCTGAGGTTTAATGGTTCTATGAAGATCTGCAAGACTTTTTGAACTAACACCCAAAAAAGGCATAGCTAATTTGTGGAAGTGCAACCCATAAATTATTTTACTGAATACCATTAGTTCTCAAAAAATCATGAGTTGGCAAATAATCTGGATAGTCTGAATAAATTCTTGTCACTTTGTTCCAATCTTTCTCTGAGTAATTTCAAGGATCTGACCCATAAAAACAAGATCCTAGTTAGAAATTTTGACCAATGGTAAGATCTAAGCCTCCTGTTTCCAGCTGTTAGCATTTTCTATATAAATTCAGTTCTGCAAGCAACTGAATTTAATATGTGGTTGGTTCACACCAGCTAAATTTTTGAGGAAGAGTTAAAAGAGCCATTTTGGGATAGATATGAAAAACTTTATGCAACAAATGCATATTTGGAAACTGCAAAATGAGCATGCAAATCAATTTATATGCATGGGTGAATGAATATAGATGAGCTATTTTCAAAGTATAGCCATCCTGGTGTAGCATAAGATAGCTGTACAAAAGGAATGGGAAGGAGGTGAATTGCTCAGCTTAGTCACCCATTGACAATTTTCAAAGGAAAATTGCATTGTCGGTTTCCATTATGCCTGCACAAATTTGGACAAATTAAGGAGTCAAACTAAGTAATTATTGATAACATATATGTGTATGAAGTAAAGCAGGAAAATCTTGCCGGTCATTTGGAACTTCTCTGATGTTGCTAGGATTTCCATTAGGAAGAGGAGATATTACAAAAATGGTAATACACCTGACTGTGAAACCAGTCTGAGATACAGCACAGGCCTATTCAGCCATCTCTCTAATTTGGTATTGGAGATGGGTAAGAATAGCGGGAGATGTTGTAAATGGACCATTTAACAGAAATCCTTCTCCTGAATAGAAATATTATATCTGCTTCCAGTCCCTGTACTTCACCAAGATCCTTTTGTTAATTACCAGGAAAACTATAATTCAACCTGGCAAATGGGTCTAAGTGAAAAAAAAAAAAAAAAGAATCCTTAGAGTTACACAGGAGTTAAATTCTATAATTCTCTCTTTAATGATAGTCTTTCAGAATATATCCTGTAAGATTAGTGCTATATTCATCTCTGATAATATGAATATTCTGTTTTTACTTCTATATCAGAATGTTCAATCTAGAATGATAATATAAATCCTTGGAAAATCATTTATGAGACTGATCTTCTCAAACAGACTATTAGTTTGACATTTCAAAATCAGATTGAAAATCCCATAAAATGGAGAATCATCAACTTCCTTTATTAATCTGGTCTTATACTTGCAAATATAGCCTGCAAATAATTTAAACAGATTTTTCTTTATTCTCTCCATGAAACAGTGTAATACCTGATCTTTACAAATTATTTACCTTTTGTTACATAAATAAGTATACATATGATACTGTTTTTTTTTAATATATGTGTATATGCATATTTGCAATTCATGCTTGCTAAAGGAGATCAGTTCTGGGTGTTCATTGGAAGGACTGATGTTGAAGCTGAAACTCCAGTACTTTGGCCACCTCATGAGAAGAGCTGACTCATTAAAAAATATCCTAATGCTCGGGACTGGTGCAGCGAGATTTCCCGGGGGGGAGGGAAGAGGGAGGGGGGACCCGGAGGGGAAGCATATGTAAACCCATGGTGATATCATAACAATGTATGGCTAAAACAATAATTAAAAAAATAAAAAAAATTTAATAAAAAAAAAAAAATATCTTAATGCTGGGAAGGATTGGGGGCAGGAGGAGAAGGGGACGACAGAGGATGAGATGGCTGAATGGCATCACTTACTTGAAGGACATGGGTTTGGGTGGACTCCGGGAGTTGGTGATGGACAGGGAGGCCTGGCGTGCTGCAATTCATGGGGTTGCAAAGTGTCAGACATGACTGAGCAACTGAACTAACTAACTAAACAATATATTTTAATATTTTCATTCCCACTTAAATAGATATATCTCATTCAAGTTATGTTGTTAGTTGCTATATAAGGGTCTAACATGGTTTATTTAGCCCATTACTTGAGTTGATTCCATTTATTTGATTTCAGCACTACAAACAACAGACAATGTGTATCAGTGATACTATATTTGTGAGATATGTTCAGGTATTTCTGTTAAAAAAAAACAAAGTTCCAAAATGGGAATTGCTGTGTTAAAGAGTATATCCATTCAAATTTAGCATAACTACTGCTAAACTGCCTCTACAAACATAGTGATGTACATTCCAGCCAGAAATGTTCAAGACCATAAGAGTGCCTATACTGCCAGTATCTTTGCCAGTACTGTGTCTGATACTTTTAATCTTCTCAATTAGCTAGGCAAGAAATAATACTTCAGTTTAAATTATATTGCTTTACTTATTACTGAGATCAAGCTTCTATTTATTGGGCATTTGTATTTCTCTTTTAAATAATTGCTTGTTTTCTTTGACCCATTATCCTTAATATTCCCTTTTTAATAGCTTGAACTTGGTAATAATTAAATTCACTTTGTTTAGCTTCTACTACGAGCCAGTTAGCAAGCTCTTACATATATATGCATATGTATATGTATATAGATAGATAACAGAGCACATAGAAGTATAAATGTCCCTAGACTTAGAATCACTTGAAGAAATAGGTGGGATGTTAAATAACTGTAACAAAATGTGTTGAAAGTCATGTTAACTATACCATCAAGAGTCTATGGAAACCCAGCATTGGTTCTGCAGGAGGACTACAGGAGGATGTCAGGGAGGACTTCACAGAGATTTGTGAATGGTGGGTGAAATTTCACTCAGTAGAGACTGGACGGAAGGTTTCTGGTCCAACGAAAATAGCAATAGAAAGGACCCTAAGACATATAAATGTAATAATTAGTCATAATACAAATAATGACTGGCTTAGATCATAAGGTCTCAATTAAGATAAAATGGTAAGAAACGAGACTGAGAAGATCAGGAGACAGATTTAGAAAAATACTCACCTTCCACAATTAAGAATGTGTGATTTATCCTTAAGCCAAAGGAGAAATACTATTTTTAAAGGACCACTGCAGCAGTAAAGAACTGCTTCAGATGGGGGAATATGGAGAACAGCCTGAGATGTGGAACAGGGGTAAAGAGATTATAAAACAATCCTTTTGGGTGAATATGAGAGCCTGAAATAGCATATCAACAGAGTCAACTGAACTTGGTCACTGAACATACATGACTAGTGCCTTTATTTCCTGACTTTGTAGCCCTAGATATTCATCTCTGTGACAGCATTTAATGCATTATACTGAAATCATTTATGGGCTTCCCAGGTGGAGCTAGTGGTAAAGAATCTTCCTGTCAATGCAGGGGATGTAAGAGGTGTGGGTTCGATCCCTGGGTGGTGAAGATCCCCTGGAGAAGGGCATGGCAACCCACTCCTGTATTGTTGCCTGGAGAATCCCATGGACAGAGGAGCCTGGTGGGCTACAGTCCACAGGGTTGCAGAAAGTCGGACCTGAGTGAAGTGACCTAGCACGCACACACAACATCATTTATGCCAGCCTACTCCACTAGAACGTGACTTCTTCCCCTTCCAATTCTTAGACCAGTGGTGACCGAACACAGTGTCTCACAGGAAGGAAAAAAAAAAAGTCAGGTTTCCTGATTTTCCTTGCTGCCAAACAAAGAAAAAACAAACTTGTATTTGTTATCAAATGTTTTTTTCTACCTATTTTCTATGATTTTCTAATGACGTACTACAAACTATCTCCTTTTAATATGAACAGATCCAGTGATTTGAAATTATGCTGACTTAATTGAGAGTGTGAAACAATCCATTAAGTGTAATTTTTAAAAAGGATCCATGTTTCTCACTCTTCATAGGCATATTGCATTTTTTCAAAAAGCTTATTTCTACCACAGCTGAGGAGATCATTAATAAGATCACTAAAGGTACACATGTACACTTTTATAGATCTCCATATACTATGATTAATAGTGAGATTTATTCACATTTTTAGTCCCTTTTTTTAATACTGTATTTGGGTCTCAACACTTTCAATTGTGCTGCCAAACTTCTAAAGTACTGAGAACACAAAGGTGAACAAACATCTCTGAGATGTTACGAGCTAACATCTGGTCTTATGTAGGACAGCTTCTTAGCAAACGGTTTAGGAATTATGAATGAATTCATGAATGGACAAAGACATAGAAGTCAGAGATAAGCTAGATTTCTGGTTTGTGTAACTGTTTATATTAAGAAACCGAGGACATTACAGAGTACCCATAAATAAATGTTCTTAATGTTGTGAATGGTTGTTGTTTTGGTTTTGTTTTCTTTGTTTTGTTTTTAACTCAAAGACTATTTTTTCAGCCCTCTCATCTCATCCTTCTCCAGGAAGAATTCACACTAGTGCTAAAATCCCTTTTATTCAAAGCTGTATTTGCCAGAGGAAGAGAAATAACAGAATAAAAGGTTTGATATGGGAGTGAGACCACTTGACTGTGCTGCAGTGAGTCAGCCAGGCAGAAACACCACAGCTGGTGGAGGTGAATTCCTTACGGGAGGGTGCGATGGAGATGGCAGCATGAACAACAGAGGGACAAGGTAGTTGAGATACAGGCAGCAGCTGTAACTTGAACTCAACCACGTCGAAGGAAACACGAAACTGGGGCAATCTACTGGGTAAGGACAACAAGGGCTAGTGGCTCAGGGCAAACACAAGCAGGTGGGCAACAAGCCCATCTAGAGTGGACTCCAGGGACTCCTATGCACAGCACAGCAAGTTAAGGCAACTGGGGAAGTAATTCATACCCTGCAGCAGTCGGTGCTATGTTTTACTCAAATGCATCTGTGAATTATAACTTCAAACTCTCTTAAAATGGGTTTTCTGGCTTTTTTATTTTTTGGCAGGGGGTAGTTTGGGGACTTTCATTTTTAGGGGTGGATGTTGTTTAGAGCTAATTCTATGTCATACTTGAAAGATTTGAATGCTAAAAGTTTTCCCAAAAGTATAATTATTTACATAACTATGAGCTAAAAATGTATTCTAAAGGTTATTTAGTCCAAGCCTCTGACCAGAAGAAGGGAAATCAAACAGTTTAAGAGGGCAGGTGTCTGTCTAAGCTATTGTTAAGAATCTCTAGGAATAGAGATTTGCCCACCACTTCTGCTGACCTGTTCTCACATTTACACTAGAATTATAAGCTTGGTTTTCTCTTTCCTTGGGCCTCAATCAAAACACTCTTGTTAATATCCATTTCCACTGGTTAGCCTTCTGTGGACCAGACTTCCACTGCCCATTTTTCTTAGTCCAAATTATTTTTTCTGTTTGTCAGCTCATATTTTTCTGGCCTACTTTTCCGGCTTAAAAATACAATGCTATCAAGACTCTTCCCTTTACACCATTCTGGATTGCTTGATCTACCGACAGGAGTGACAGAGGCTTTTTTTTAAAACTACCAGGTAACAGCAACCTACTAAGGATTTTTATGAAGCCCCTGCCTATGCTATTTTCAAGGTATAATAGGAAATTAGCTGGTCAGACAGAAAGGAGAGGAAGGGCAGGGAGTTGATGAAAGTGCAATGATGCTGATGCTGTGATGAACAGACCAAGAGGATTGCGATACATTTTGGGAACTCACCTTTTCAAGCATAAGTGAATCGGAATGATAGTGGGTAAAATAAATATAGCAGGAAGACTTCCCTGTAGCTCAAACAAAAGAATCTGCCTGTGATGCAAGAAACTAGGGTTCAATCCCTGGGTTGGGAAGTTCCTTTAGAGAAGGGAATGGCAATCCACTCCAGTATTCTAGCCTGGAGAATTCCATGGACAGAGAAGCTTAGCGGGCTACAGTCTGTGGGGTCACAAAGAGTCAGACATGACTGAGTGACTAACACACATAACATAACACGCAGCTATTAGGAGGAGACAGAATGTCAGACCAGTTTCCTAGAAGAGGGACTGAAATGTTCTAGCTCAGTGAAAGCAGTACTCTTTCTCTCAGGTAGAAAAAGATAACTCAAAGAAATACTGAATACATGAATTTTGTTTCCACTGATGATATAACAAGAATAAGTTAATTTATGTCATCAGAGAAAGGATTTTCATTAAATTAAAAAAAGAAATTCTGCCCAGAAAGTTATTAAATGCTTAACATGGAATACTAAGAGAAGGGGAGTAAATAAATATGAAATTACATTAGTTTAGTCATGCATCTTTGAAATGCAGGGCAGATTCTTACACATGAAGGAGTATGTAAAGGATACACAGTTATTATTTTAATATTAAAAAAGAAGGAATTACAAGTCTAAGGCATGGCCTCAGGAATCATGCATGCAACCTTCATTAGAATGCCAGCTTTGCAAATTCCTAGTGGGCCTCAGTTTTCACATCTTTAAAATGGAGAAAATAGCACCTACCTTATGGGTTGTGAGGAAGAATAAATGAATTAATGTGTGTAAAGAACTTAAATTAGGGCCTGACACAGAGTATGAGTTATGTGAGATTTTGCTCTTGTTTTTGTTGTTCTTAATGGTATTAATAGGAAAGAGCCCAATGACACATTGCGAAAGACAAAAAATGATTATAGTTTCCGGGATTGAATTGTAGGCAAGAATATGGTTATATTTTGTCTTTTTCTTCCTCCTCTGTTTTGCCTTCAGCTCAATTCCAGGGCTAAAAGTCAAGAAATGTATATTCTTGTCCCTTCCTCCACTAACCAGATGTGCAATATTTTAAGTCACTAGTTCACAATGTTCTGATTGTTTCAATTTCTATTAGTTCTCCACTCTCTCTCAAACTTTTCTCCAACACTCCTTTTTCCCTAATCATCTTCTTCTTTCCCTATCTCCTGTTCCTCTTTCTTAGCCTTCTATCCCATTTTTATTATTACATAACCCAAGCATCACAGCTTCCCTGAGGCCTCACTGTCCTTCCATCCTCCATCCCTATGGGTGCAAGACCCTTCAAAATTAATATCTGGCCCCAATGCAAATCAACATTACCTTTGTTTTAGGATGAAACACAACATTTTCTGTGTCATACAAACAGGGACTTTGTCCAAGATGAATAACACCCTGAGTCTAGGGGAGGAAGATGTGCCCACCGTTTTTCTTTACTTCCAGTGACCTCTGGGAAAATGGACAGCTCTCAGCTAAGAATCAGAGAGGGGGAAGTGCCATCTCTGATGAAGACTTAGTCTAATTCATGAAGTTTTACCTTTGCCTATACTTTGAGGAAGGAAATCAACATAGAGAGCTAAACAAGGGTAAACAATGTATAAAACCCAAGGTGGGGGTAAAAAAAAAGCTTTAAATATTATTCAAATTAAAAAAACATAAATTGTGGTAGAAGATAATTTATTATATTATTTTTATCCCACCATTCTAATCTGAATAAAAGTATAAGGGACTTCCCTGGAGGATCAGATGATAAAGAATCTGCCTGCAACGCAGGCAGGAGACCCAGGTTCAATTCCTGGGTCGAGAAGACACCCTGGAGAAGGAAATGGCAACCCACTCCAGTATTCTTGTTTGCAGAATTCTATGGACAGAGGAATCTGGCAAGTTGTAGTCCATGGGGTTGCACAGAATATAAGAGGCCAAAGGAAAAGAGATTAATAATCCATATATCAAAAAATTACCCATATAATAACAAAAACTAAACAATGAGGCATGTTCTGAACCTTATAAATGACTCATTTGAATCTTAAAAGCAACATTTTGTATAGATTGATACCTATTCTGGTAAAGGGTTTTGGTGCTATTATTGACTTTTTAAAACCTGGCTGGCTGTTTCAAAATATTCTTGTGATGGCTTAGTTTACAGTAAAATCACTAGGAGTTCAGTAAATAAGTTTAACTCCCTGGTTTTCTTAAGTATGAAAGTTTTAAAAAGTCATTATTAATATTAGTTTAACTTTTTTCATATGTTTGAATATAACTGTGGCTCATTCTGTTATGTATTTAAATAATTATCATTATTTTATAATAATAAAGGTTCATTAAGTTAGTTACTCTTGGTAACTGTCAGAGCAGTCTTAGGGAAAGACTTTATATATTCTGTCTTTAATACAACCCCCAGGAACAGTTGGGGTGTTAATTAATAATATGAAAGTGTTATTTTGCAAAAACCTCTAACATTATGCCTGATCAGATAAAGTCAGATGTCATAATTTAAGGATAAATTTTTCAAGTTTCTAAGGTCTTCTATAATAAAAATAAGTATTTTTATTATATATATATGTAAAATATGTAAAACATATATAGACTATTTTAAATCATAAAAACATTATATTTTATTGATATGTTTAACCAGTATATATTTTTGAAGGTTTTAATATGATTTTCAAGACTTCAAATAAAATCCTTCTCTGTTTATATTATGTAGTTTTCTTTTACATGTCATATTTTTGTGTATACATATCTATTTATATACATGTGCATTTATGTATCAAAAACAAATGTTTCATGATTTTAAAATATCTCAATACTTTATTTCACAGAAAGTTGATTCAATTTTTAAAACAGGGGTTCATAAATGTATCCTCCTGAACATGTAATTGTGAAACTGGGTCATAGAATACAATATATAACTTCCTATTTTTATAATGTCTTGATCTGGAAAAATTAAACATTTAGTACCTTAAGCATCACATACAGTCATTTCAAATAAATAATTACATTGTTTGCAGAGGAAAAAAAATCAATGTTGCACTCAAGATGAAAAGCTTAAGTTGGAAGGTAGTATCTTCCATACAGCAGCTATAGTTATATGCTGCCATGCCAGCTTTTTCCCTAAGGAGAGTCCAGGCACGCTTAATTATAGAGAGACATCATTACTTAGAAGAAAAACATGAGTCTTTAATTTCCTTGCCTCTGCTGGACTGGAGTGGTTCTTTCTGCTGAATCTAGCAATGTCTGAGTAACACCCAAGTTTAGCTGGCTCTACATACAAAATCAGGTATTGTAAGGCAAGAAACAGTAACTGTGATCAGTACTGCTTCTGTTATGGATTGCCATCCACACAGAATTCATTATATCTATAATTAAACAAAGGGAGACCCTCCTGATGTTAAGATGACAGTGAGGCAACTGTTCTTCCTGGCAATGCCTCTTCTAACTTCTGAACCACCGGACCCCTCCTGGAACCAACCTGAGAAAGTGCTATTTGAAGCAGCACTTGTTCCCATACTGTGGCATCAGTGTCTTACTGAATACAGTTCAGACAGTTTTGAGCACAAGTGACTAGACAAGAGTCCAGGTCAGCACTTTGTCTTGCCAGGTCAGTCTTGTTTTCTTCCCACTTCTTTCCTATTATAGTGTTTCATATATACCAGAAACAGCATAGAGAATATGTCTTTCTAACTCTAAGAGCTACTCCCAAGTTCAATTTTAGGCAATGCGTTGGGAAGCCAAATTCACTTATCCAGAAAGAGACACTACTTCCTCATTATGTAATTTCAATTAAGTGCCCAGTGTACCATCACCTATATCTTCAGCAGAATCATGTTCTAACTCAGCAACTCTCCTAAGTGTATACTTAGGGGACCAGCCTGGGTCTTTACATTTGTGCTGAATCACCATGGACTTTGGTACTTTTAATTAACTGTATCTCCTAGAATCTGAAACAGATGGAAATTGTGTTGCTTGTTTTTGGAAACTAGGTATTTTCATTCAAATAATCAAAAATTGGTTGTAATATTCTTTAGATGCAAGACACTGGTTCTTTACTTCTGGTTGCATCAGAATAGAATCAACCTATTAAGCGTAATATGAATAGAAGGCCAACAAAAGAAGCAAATACACAAGCATTATATAAACAGAGTGTGTTGAATCCTGACAAGCTAATCCAGTTCTTTATTATCATGACATTAGGAAATGGCACTACATGTAAGGGTCTGCCACAATCATCAATTCTGAAGGCTTTATTAAAAATTAGCCATTCAAATTGGCACCAAGTTGACAACTAGGGAACACATTTTCAGCAGCTATCACCTGTCTGTTCAGTGAGACACCCAGGTTTTGTCATATAATGGATACAGTTGCCTGCTGGGACAAAAGACACACCTGGCCTCAAGTTTCATCTCTGCCATTGAACTATGGAATTTTTAGCAAGCTAGCTTTTCTAATACAGTTTTCTCACCTGTACAATGGGCATTTTACAAAACCTATCAAGTAGGATGCTGCAGGAAAAAATAAGGTAAAACAGATAAAGTATACTGCACAATGCCTTTCACTTAGTAAACATTAAATAGTAAGTATAATAAATGTGATTCTAGACAGAATGATTTTAAATTGTATTCAAATTCAAGAGGTGCTTATAGCACTAGTAAAGTAGGATGGCCTAGTGTACCTTTTGAAATAATTTGATGCCTAATTTTTTTGGGGGGAAATCATGTTATTTATAGTTTAGAGAATATAACTTGACTAGTAATTTTTTTCCAATATCTACTCATTCAAGTATTTATTGAGATTTTACAATACATTCATCATTAATTACCTAAAATAATAGTAGTTGAGTTATTCTAATTGGAAAACGTATATTGCTTGAATGTATTGGTAAGATTTTCAGTTAAATAGATACAAATGTAAAATAGGACCCCATGTTTTATTTCCTATATAAAGGCACAAGAAATTGGAAACCAGACTAAAAGTTGTGTAGGAATTTAAAACAGTATCTCTCTCCTTTCCCGTAGATGCATTCATATATAAATACACTTGTTTCATGGAAAGGTCACTGGATTTATGTTGCAAATATCTGACTCCTGGGCTAAAATTTGTAAATATGTATTTCCATTAAGGATGCCTTTGCAATTTTTTTATATATAATCAGTGCATTGGTATTCATTGAGAAGTATTCTTTTCAATGCTTTGAAAGGATTTTTTTTTTCTTTTTGGTAGAGCTTATGTACAGTAAAGTACATAAATCTTAAGGGTATAATTCAGTGAATCTTTACTCATACATATGCCCATATAACCACCACCAAGATTATGTCAAAGGCTCCACTGTGTCCTCTTCTAATCAACACCACTGAAAGGGAATCCCTATTCTGACCTCTATTACAGCAGATTAGTTGTGTCTGTTTTGAACTTCACATAAATATAATCATACGATATATACTCATACAGGCGCTACCTTATGTTGCTAATTCCATTTGCTTGGATTTTACATCGGTGGAACAAGGAGATCTTTGGGCTCTTTAAACAGCTTGTCTATATTAATGTGTCAGTATGTACTAAGAGAACCCTACCAAATCTCATACCTACTATTGGGTGTAAATGATCTAAAATTCATTGAAAATGACTTCAAAGTAGATTTACAGAAATAAGTTTAACATTTTCACTATTCACATCCACAACATCCTAGAGCCACTACCCTATTGCCATTGGATATGTCTAAAGTTTCATGTTTTTCTGAGACTTTACATCTATTATCTGCTCACAAAAGTTCTGTGAGGTAGGCTAGCCAGAGTTCACAACCAGGAGTAGTCTGATTAGGTGTTTCTCAAAGCACAGTCTTGGAAACCGAAATTAGAACATCAGCAGCCTTACTCTACTTTTATCAGAACTTAGAAGCAATGCCACATATGGAATTTAGCTCTTCAGATGCCACACCACCTTCTGTTTACATACACTGTGTAAACAATAACACTGTTGGAAAAGAATCTGACAGAGCACTGCAGACATTCCATATTCAAGTGGAAATGCAAGGAATCCATGCTTAAGAGTGAAAACCAAAAAGCCATGCAATTTCTGAAGAGCTCTAAAGCGGCTAACCAAAATAACTTTTCTCCCCCTAAAACTTAATTCAGACATTTTAAGACTTACTACTCAGCAAGGACCACACACACTTACCAATTCCTACACTTCCAAGTAACAGCAAGGAACTGAGCCATACAATCATAGAGAAGTACACAAAAAGTAAAAGGGCTCTACATAATACTGTGATGCATAACAAACTAAAATCCTTTAGAATACAAAAATGATTTACGTTGAATTGTCAAATACCTGTGAAATTTTTGATAGTACAGTTTGCCTAACAACTTCTAATAATAGATTCATCATGTCCATAACAAAACAAAACCTGGATGCCTACAGTAAGGACTAATTATCAGTGTATATTTATAGGAGTTAGCCCTACAAACAGAGTAATCACCAAATGCTCACTGAGAAAGTAATAAGGAATGTGAGTCCTGTTTTCAGAAACCAGTGTGGCTCAAGGTTCTATTCAGAATGCAGCTAAGAATAAGAGAAATATTATATACTACCTCTCCTTTTGTAGTCAATCAGAGATTTCTTAAATAATCATTTAATTATCAAATTTAATTTAATGCTATCCAAAAATGATGTTACTAGTATATATGAGTTTACACTAAAAATATAATCTGTTCATGCAACTATAAGAAATATTTCTTGAGAACGGCATTGAAACATGTAAACTGTCATATGTGAAATGAATTGCCAGCCCAGGATTGATGCATGATACAGGGTGCTCAAGGCTGGTGCACCAGGGATGACCCAGAGGGATGGACTCGGGGGGGAAGTGGGAGGGAGGTTCTGGAAGGGGAACACATGTATACCCATGGCGGATTCATGTCAATGTATGGCAAAATCAACACAATAATATAAAGAAAATAAATAAATAAATATATTTTGAAAAAATAAAAGCTCAAGTATGTTAGCTAGCTTCTCTGTAACATACAAATAACTTGAACTTACAGATGAATCTCAAAGACCAATTATAAATAAGGTAGATTCACTAGATACCTATAAATTGGGGTAAATATTGTAAAAATCACTAAGTATAGGATTAGGCTGGATAAAAGTATTTATGTAGAAAATGACAGTTTTTACAAATGCTTTTGTGTTGAATATTCACTTAATTATAATAAAATTTCTCACATAGAATATGTTTTAAATATTTTGAATTACAGCCAGACATGGGTAACATGAGAGCACAGCTGTGTAAAACAGAAATAAAGGCTTACTGTGTTTACTCTTTGCTTTTCTTCATAAGTTGAAACTTTAGGGCTAATCAAGCAAGGATCATTATTACATTAAAATTCCTTTTAAATAAAACAAATGTTTCATATTTGAATTTTCAGTGCCTACTCAATGGCTCAGCGGGTAAAGTATCTGCCTGCAATGCAGGAGACACAGGAGACAAGGGTTCAATCCCTGGGTGGAGAAGATCCCCTGGAGGAAGAAATGGCACCCTACTCCAGCATTCTTTGGAGAAAGAAATGGCAACCCACTCCACTATTCTTGCCTGGAGAATTCCCTGGACAGACCATGGGGTCGCAAAGAATTGGACACGACTGACCAATTAACACACACACCAGTATTCTTGCCTGAAAAACTCCCTTGGACAAAGAAACCTGGTCTATGGGGTTGCAAAGAGTTGGACACAGCTGAGCATGCACGTATATATTTGAATTTTACTTTACAGCAGCCCTGAAGAAAGTGATATCAGTAGAAGTAGTGGTGCTAGTGGTAGTGGTGAGAACAGTAGCAAAAGTAACAAGTGGATACTTTAGAATATTTACTATGTGCCAGAAACTGTTTTAAGAGCTTTACATGAAGTGAACTGCTTGCTTTTGAGAAGAGCCCTACGAAGCAGATACTATTATACCACTTTTACAGATGATAGTATTGAGGAATAAAGTTTGAGTGAGCCCACTGAAACCAGGCAATGTGGTCCCACAGTCTGTATAATTCAATCTTTATACTACAAAAGCATCTCAGAATAGTTATACAAACTAACACATTTGGACAGGTAGGCCTGGCGTGCTGAAGCTCACGGGGTCTCAAAGAGTCGGACATGACTGAGCAACTGAACTGAACTGAACACATTCCACTTCATTTGTGGCATTCTAAAATGGTCAGTTTTGATTACTATTTTACAGCCAAGATAAGCTTTTTTTTGATAGATCAGACAGATGTCTTTCATTGTTATGCTTCAAAAGCGTCTCAGAACATTTTATCTAAATCAAAATTATGAATTTCTCCATTCCCCTCGAAGTTTTTTCAGCACAGGAGATCCACCTCTCCTCTGATGGTAGACTTCAAACAAAACTCTGGCAAAAATCTCTGAATCATTTTTGTCCAGCACTTATCTATACAGTAACTACTTAATATTTTTAACCTTATGAAGATTATATCTATGTAGTATTTCCCTTTATTGGAACAGTTAAAATACTGAAAGCCTAAAATCTCTCTCTCTATATATATATATACATATATATAATCACAAGAAAGGCATGTTGAGCAAGGTCCTTGGGAATATAGTTACATAAGGCACTATCAATGTGCTTCAGAAGCCTACAGATTCAATGGGCATATCTGAAAGAAATCACATAATAATCCACATAAAGGGTTCAGATAATGCATTTTACAGGTGGAACCAAAGTGTTCCAAAGAAGTGGCCTCAGAGTTCTATACAGAACCAAACTTACAAAGATTCTAACTTCATCAGAAAAACAATCTTGCTTCCCTCTATGTCCCCCGTTTAGTCTATACTTTACAGTGTGTGCTTAACAAATGTTGTTGACTGGCAGGCAGAAACTAATGCTTTTCTCTGGCCTCCTATCAATCCAGCCTCTACACTACAGTCAGAGTGATCATTCTAAAATGTAAATTTGATAATGATGTCCCCCCCCTTACCTTCCACACTAAACTCCTTCCATTGATTTTCCACTAATTTTTCAATAAAGACTAAAATTCTTAACACTGTGATGGAAGGTCCTACAGGACCTGGTCCTACTGTGCTGAGTTCCACATTCAAGGGCATTCTTTTAGTTTCCTGAGTGTGCCATGTCAGCTCCTACACCAGGCTGTGACCTAATATTTCTCCTGTGTCTTTACCTGGCTAATTCCTTATCTCTCAGATTTTTGCACCACCCCTCAGGAAAATTTATTTTGATTAATTCAGTTCACACTATTTAAAGTTCTCATAGTACAATGTACTTATCCTTCAAAATATTTCCTATTGTTTAAAGTTTTCATGTATTTACTTTTTTAATTACTGAGCCTCCTCACTGGAATGTGAGGCTTTTACCTTCCTATGAAAGTAGGAACTATTTCTAAGAGTTTACTCACAGTCATATTGCTTAGGCCTATGATTCAGGTACATGTAAAGCACTTAATACTTGTTATATAAAGAAAAAATGAATGAATGAGTGAATATGGTTGCCTATCTAGCAACGTTCATAAAGTCATAGAAAGCAGAGGCTTTATTAAGTGATATCTATCACACTGTCATGTTCAGTAATATTAAGCAATCAGCCATCACTAGCCATTTGTGTTTCAGGCTATTCAAATAGAGGAAGTGAATAAAACTGATACTCAATCTAGTATGACATTTTCATGTAAATGGCCCTAAAATGCATAAAATCTGGACTTGGAAATAATAAAAGGTATGTTAAGTTCTCATTTGATCAGCCTTTTATTCTCATTTTTAACTGGGTGGCCACAGAATTCACTAATTCTTTCAAGCTGCTAGGAAACTATTAGTGATCTTAAGTAGAAACTTATTAAATAGTAATTATCCCAGGACACTTAGATGGGTATGATTCACTGAAAAAGCTATGCATCCCATAAGTATCCATCATATACATTAGTTCTGTGTGTGGAGGGGTGTGGGTGTGTGTGTATTCTCTTGAACTACCACTGGACCTGAAAAAATGATAAAATCTAATAAAATGGAAAGCGTATTCAGCAGTCATGATAAATACAGGGCTTGAAAGTAAGAGGGTTGGTGCTCTTACCCAGGCTCTGCCACTAACCTGATCATGACACATAACCTTTCTGTTTTCTCTTTCCATCACCACATGAATAAGTAAGTAAAACTTTCCAGGCTCTTTGAACAAATGAGCAAGGATAAAAGTGGGCTCATTAAATGAAAATATTCTAGAAATCCATAGGTGCATAAGTGGCTTAAAGGCATTCTAGAAAGAAGAGAATCTTCCTAAATTTTCTTTTTAATAATTCTTATTGTATTTGGAATACAAAGGCAACTAAAATATTAGGCTTTATATCAAGTTAAAAAAATTGTAGTTGGGAGCAGATATAATTTGAAAATTATTTAATGTTTGTTGTTAATTTTTTTTCCAAATTTTCTCAAATGATTACGGGTTTGTTTTTAAATCACCATTTTTTTGTAATGTGGCAATCAATGTAAATACTGGCTACAGGCAGAGTTTTGTTTATATTTCATCTGAATAGAAATCATCTATCCCTAGCCATCAATACATGATTGGTACTGGAGAGGCATCCATTCTCAATTAATTATTTAATAGTCACTTGACACACATGAAACAGGAAAAATAAGCAAAATGGAGCCAATCTTTCTAGGGAGACTGGCTCTGCCTTTATCATTCCATTTTCCATTTCTATGATAATCAAAGGAATCCAGCCTTTCGTTTTCCTTTCATGACTAGTGGTGATCCCTGCACTCCATTTTCAGCTCAAATTTTCAAAATGAATCAAAGCTCTAGAACCATTCTGATGGATTTTCTTTTCTGGGTTGAATTACCTTATGCATCAGGTACTATACTGTCCAATTATATATATCTAATTCCAGATTTTTCATCTCATGGAAATAGCTACCCACTTGCAGGATGCATTTCAGAGATATCTAATTTTGCTTCTCTTCAAAATATTACTTTTGCCATGCTTTCTCCACTCTTAACTGTTCCTGATTATGCACATCCCTGGATTCCTATGTTAAAAATGCACAGAAAAATAAAAATTTTCATTTAAAACACCCTCCCACACAGAACAAGCTGTCACTGTGTCATATTTGTTTCCTAATTTAAGGAAGGAAGTTATATTTCATGTGTTCTTCCTTAAATTGTCTGCTCTGTATTTTAAAGCAGCATTGAGATATTTAGAGCAATGTGTCCCATAAAATAATGTCCATCTTTTATTCATTTCTATGTATCAGTGCAGAGGTATGCAACTTCAAATTATACTATAGCAAACCATCAAATGTATCTTATTCATGGTTTACAATCAAGTTAGATTTGATAGAGAAAAAAGCATATACTGTTTCATTTCTCATAAAACATAACTATAAGACCTGATGTTAAATCCATGGAAATTTACTGATCAAGCTAAAGTGTAGTATAGGCCATGGGATACACAGTCCTCCATAATTACTTAAGCCAAAATACACGAAAACAAAAACCTTCACTGAGGCAGAAAGCAGTAAAATCACACCTTATTTTTTTCATAAAACCATGAAGGCTACAGAACTCTCCTAATGACTAGATTTTTTCTCCCCTTTCTGCCATTTAAACAATTACAAATTTTATCGAGCCTTCATTTCTCTTAAAGTCAGGTAAGAGAGAACTGCCAAGTCTAGTAAGATTTACAAGGGCTAGTTCCCCTTAGCAGTGTCAGCAATAAAAAAACAAAACAAAGTCCAGAAGATATTGTACAATAAAATACAGTCATACATAAGAATTTTTGTCCCTAAAGCTTTCAAAATAAGATTTAATAATTCACCTTTAAAAACAGCCACAAATGTCATTTATCTATATGTTGTTGATTGTCTTGATTTGACCCAAAAGCTATCTACTTTAAACACTGACATCTCTCCTGCTCAGCCACAGATACATTCATATTTCTTTTTCATATCATTTTCATATTACTCACTTTTTGTTCACAGGCTTTCCTGTATTTATACAACAATATTTTTCCTTGGTCATTGTTATGTAGCAACATTGGAAAAACACATTAATGACTGAATTTTATGTGTAAAAGGGAGAAAATTAAACTTAGAGGTATGAGGTCTTTTTTTTTTTAATTCCACAGTTTCAATCCAACAGCTTGGCCTCCACTACTCAGATAAATATCATTAGCTAAATATCTTTTGCAATGCTTCATATGCATCCCCTGTTTATTAGCCTGCAGAAGCTTCCCAGGCCAACGTCTAAATCTCTCTACTATTTACCTTCCCAAGTCATCTGATTGAGAAATATGCTATTTCATCTCTAACACTTCTAAACATGAGCTGACCTCTCTCCCACTTCAAGAAACCACAGAAATAATTTGATTAAACTAACAAATGTTGGACATAGCCAAAGAAACTACCATTAATTCCAAGAACCGTCCTCCTAATCAAGAAATTCTGCACAACTCCTGCCCTACTCCACCCCCCTTCCCCCACAACCAGGAGCAAGACTGGCCACTTGTAAAAGGCACAGCTGTGTCTATGAATCCTGTTTCCCTTGCCCATTACCAACTACTTGGGGATTCTCAACCACGGTCGATTTCTCCTGACTCCATTTTTCACCAAACGTATGCCTAATTTTCTAGATGCCCAATCTGCCTCTTATGGGGGAAATCTGTGTATTACAGGCAGTGGTGACAGAGGAGAAGCACACTGTATGTTCTGGTGAGCCCCAGTCCAGTGAAGAGAGGAAACGGCTTGGCAAAGAACCCGAGGACTGAAGAGGAGAGGTCATTTTACTTGCCATTTGGAAGGAAGAAGGACTGATGGAAAGGGCTCCCGGGAGGAAACTGAACGTGGAAATGGGGGCGGCTCAACCTTTCCCGAGAGGCCACGGGCGGGGCTGTGGGAGGTGAGAAGGCGGAGAGGCCCGAAGCAGGTTTTGGCCTGGACCCTACGCGACACACGCTCTCCAGAGAAGGAAGCCCGCATGCACCGGCCGCGGCCTGCCTCGCCCTGCCGCCCCGCGCCCTGCCCAGGCCAAGGCCCCCGGGCTCCAGCGTCTTCGGGCCTTACCTTGGCTGCAGTCCTTGCCGCGGAAGCCGGTTCGCGAGCAGTCGCACACCGCCTGGTCGTCCACGACGGAGCACACGCCCCCGTTGAGGCACACCCCGCTCTCGCCCTCCTCGCCCGCCTCGCACGGGCTTCCGCCGCCGCTGTTGGGCGGCTCGTCGTCCAGCTTGACCTCGCCGCTGTCCACGGGCAGGGCCAGCGAGGAGTTGACCCGCACGTCGCGGATCCAGCCTCTGAAGGGCTCTCGCTCCCGCACGGAGGCCAGCGTGAGCTTGAGCGCCGCGGCGCGCAGTTCTGGGGGCAGCCCCCCGACGAAGAGGCCGCTGAACACGGTCATGTCCCGGCGCTTGGACTTGACCTCCACCCACTTGGCCTCCACCTGGTCGATGAAGAGCGTGGTGTTGCGGAACTGCCGGCGGATCCGCACGCTGTGCCACACGCCGTCGTTGACTGGCGTGTCCGTCAGGAGCGTGGCGGGCTCGGCGCAGAAGATGGAGAAGCTGAGCTGCAGGCGGCCGCCCCGCGTGAGGATGAGCTCCAGGAAGTCGCAGAAGCCCTCGTCGTCGAAGTAGAGCACTAGGCCCCGGGCGCTGCGCGTCTTCAGCTGGAAGCTCATCTCGCTCTCACAGCAGGCGTTCCACTTGGGGAAGCGCGTCCACTGGCCCTCAGCACCCGGAAACTCCAGCCCGCTGCCCAGCTCCGCCCAGCAGCCCAGGAGCAGCAGCGAGAGGCACAGGAGAAAGCAGCCCCCGCGCTGGAGAAGCGCCGTCCCCATGCTCGGGGCTGGGGTGCGGCGGGGGGATGCCGGGGCCGACAGGGTCAAAATGATCTTGGACACCGTGATGCAGAAATCGGGGTCCGGAAAGAAGTCGGGTAAGGGGACTGGCAGGAGTGGGAGGGATGCCCCCTCCTTTATCTAGCTCTTTTCTTCTTCTTCTTCTTCCAGCAACCCCTCCCTCTCTCCCTATAGTCCCCTCCCAACTGGAAAAAGTAGATCCCAGTAGCACAGGGCAGACACAGAACTTCCAGACCAAAGAGAGGATACACTTTGGAAGCAACGTTCTGGAAAAAGGTGTCAACACAAAGTCAAGGGAAATCACGCATCCATTTGAGTCCGATGAACTAGTCCAAGGGCATCGGTGGGGTCGACAGATGCTTCACTCTTCAAATACCATCATCTGCCAGGTATCAGCAGGGGTACCAGGCAAAAGGGAAAAGATTAGAGTCAGGTAAAAAGCAAACACTTCCCAGGGAAGTAAGATGCGGCAATGAACCAGGATTCTTGAATGCTTGCTAACACCTCAGGTGTTTGTCCTCCAGATGCAGCGTCCAAACCAGTAAGGCACCACTTATCAACCCCGGAGTAGCTTCAAAGGCCTGCTTCTTCTGCCATTATCATAGACTTCCCGTTCCACTGTAGCCAAAGCAGAATTCCTTGCACATGGCCTCAGGGACTGGGTTTTACTTTTCTTTTTCCCTCCCCAACAGTAGGGTTCAAACACAAAAGCTGTGAAATAGCCAGAAGCTGTTAAAGGTGGAAAACACACCAGCTCCTCTTCTCTCCTCTCCGCCTCGGCAAGGCCAAGCTAACATGCCAGCGTATCAGTTGGTCGTGTGTTGGTGATGCATTTTGGTTTTATTTTGTCTTTTTATAAGGACCCAGAAATCTGCAGAGAATTAAAGTAAAAATTAAGTTTTAAAGTCTGAGTATCATATAATCATTATTCAACCCAGAAATCAGTTATATAATTGCTGTTATTAGCAAGTCAGAGTTAACCTTATTGGAAGAAACTTATTTGTCCTGATCTATAAGTAAAAACTAATGTCTCCTAATAGTTAATATCACACTCTTACAATCAGCCATTATACCCTTGCAGTTTATTATAACCATTAATAGGTAACCCTCCCAAGGTTTTTCTTTTAAATAGAAATTTGGTTGTTATATTTTAATGTTTCTGAGAAAGTTTAATATATATGAAAAGGAGAAGGGGGAGAGAGACTGTTAGAAACTTCTGCTTATATGGACAATAAAAATACAGCCTATTTAAATCTCAGTTAATAGCTGATTTTAGAACAGGTGAAGCATACCAAACTGTTGACTGGAAGCTGCCAGCATGGATTTGTGTAGCATTCCTACTCTTATTTTTCTCAGAGAGAGAAGAACATCGATGGTTTCTTGGGATTCTTAAATTTCAAACAAGTAATTGTCTTCCTTTTTATTGAAGGAATCATTCATTATAGGAGAAAATACCTCACTGGAGTCAGATGTCTGTTTTCGGCAGCATTTGTGTCTCAACTGCCATAATATTAGCTCCTCTAAAGTCAAGTATTTAATATTTTGCCTAACAGTGCAGTGATATTAACTCCTCTTCAAGTCCTTTCTGGCTGTCAGCTCTTAGAATTTGTGTGGTTAGAATAGCTACTGGCATGTGTGTCACCTTAGCTGCTATGGTTCGAGGAAGCTCACATTTAAAATCATGTCTTTGAATTACTCACTATACTATTAAATCATCTCTCTATTCAACTCTAATCTGACAGGTTCTTGTAATGGTATAGAACTTACATACAGCGAATTGTTTTTCAGGCTTTTTTTTTTTTTTAAACCCAAAATTACTCTCATATTTTAACCAGGAAAATCACAATGTATCATCTTGTCCGGTTAAGAAAATATGTGTATTTCCTTCACCATTTCCATTTCTCACTATCTCCCCCCGCCCAACACATACACACACAACACACAGACCCAGACACCAATTTATTGCCTAGACACAGAAACTCACTATCCAATTAACACTTTTTTTTCCTACAAGCTGAAACTAGCAGTAATTTATGGCACCGCATTGTGCTGCTGCTCCTCCATGAAGGGAACTGAGAACATTTCTCTTCAATACAGAGCAATCCCTACAGGTGTCATCTGAGAGCCACCAAGCTAGGGGATCCCACTTCAAGTTCCTCCCCAGATGAAATTGATGACTGGTTCTCTCTCTTTCAGCACACGCACAATACACTACACACACTGCCCACTAGCCAAGGGAAATTTAAATCTCAGTTGCTTATTTATTACGGCTGATACATGCCTCACCATCAGTAATCACCAGCCATATCTTGACTACTCCTGCTCCAAACCCAAAGAAAAGTGCTCTTAAAAATCATTCTAAGAAACATATTATTCAGAAGACTTTCGTATTTTAGGTGGACTCAGAAATCTGTGAAATGTTCAGTCATTGTGAAATAAACCTGAAATTTCAAGATCAAGAGTAAGTGCTTTAAAACCATTTACAAGCGCCTGTGTTAGAAAACCATTTTTTTTTGTTAGTCAGTTGGAATCAATTGTTTTATTAATTGATATTCCATAGATAATAAAACCTTTCTTTATACTGCTCTCTTGCCCTCCTCCAACGATGCATATCTTGACAATTTTTTTTTTAAGGAATATAAGAGAGGGAGGAAAACATACATATCCTTACCATAGGGGAGGTCAACTGACTCTCCCAGTTCTTAGAGGAAGCTCATTGTGTGTGAAAGAGTATCTGTATTTATATGGAGAAAAGGATTCTCTTTAGGTGCCGGGAAAACCTGGCGAGTTCACAAATTAGAGGATAAAATAAAAGGATCTGAAAAACAACCTCACTGCAGCCAAAGGAAGAAGCGCTCTAATTCAAAAGCAGACTAACAGCCTCATTAATCTTTTCTTTCATTTCTAGAATCAAATTCATTCCCAAGCCACTGGAAGGATCGATACAGTATGTTCATGGGCTGCAGTTACATTTATTTTAATATGATTATGGTAACACACACAGGCACACACCTTTCCATGCATCATTCAATATATCATAATAAAGAACCTGAAATCTTTGAGAGGATTTTTATAAGTGCCTATCATTTCCCCCTGGATATTTCAAAGTCCCTTAATACCAATGCACACCCAAAATTCTCCCTGGCTTTCCCGCCCAGTCTCTCAGCCCCATCTCTAATACCAGTGCAGTTTCTTGGAGCCTGGAGTCGACTGCACAAATTAAGGCTAGGCACAGCATGGGGCTGATGGGGAAGAGAAAGAAAGATGTAGCTCTAGATGTATTGTATTGCTTTGGTCTCTAACTTGCCCGTTTTCTTTTTCTGCTAATAAACCACTGCATTCAGTCTCCAAGTTACTACCCCAGCTCCACCATCTCATCTTCTTGCCATTATTTAAAAAGCTTCATGCAAAACAACCAAGATCTATACTCCTCCATCCTCCCACCACCCATCCTTCCCTGTGCATTTGTGGCAGATCCTGGCTCAATTACAATGAGGAAAGATATCCTTCTCCAGCTAGCCTCGCCCCATCCCCTCCCCCCCAACACAAATTGAGCTTCTTTACCTGCCCGGTTATTCCCCCTTAGCTCGAGCCAGAGCTTGAGGCATGCAACGGTCAAAGCGAATTTCCTGAGGTCTGTGGATAAGGCGACTGCTGTTGCCTTTTGAGAGGCGTCAGGCTTGAGCGTCTATCTCCAGGAGTGCGGGAGGGGAGAACAGGCAAAGGAGGGGAGCAGAAGGAGGAGGAGAGGGAAAGAGCTGGGAAGGAGGAGGCGGTCGTGGAGCCCAAGAAGGCTGGGTTACGTGACGTTGGGTGCTGTCCTTCTGAAAGAGAAGGGCGGAGCTGAGCTCTCCGCAGTACCATGGAAAGCGGCGGGCCGTCCTCAGACTGGGATGCTGGTGGGCTCAGCCCGCCGGGCGCAGCCCCTCCCCATGGAGATGCTGCGCAGTGAGGTGTGTTTCTGTCTTTGCTTCGTCCTCTTGACGGGGGAGCCCGATCCTGGGGGCGGGGACCTAACGCAAGTGCTTCTAACTTGTCACCACCCACCCTCCCCCAAGAGAGAGAGGGGAGGTGGATATAGAAAAAGAGGGAGAGGCAGAGAGAGAGAGAGAGGAAAAATAAAAAGAGAAACACGTAGCCTACTGAGCATGCCCAGGCCCCTGCTAGACCCACGGAAAGCTGTGTGGAGATTCCACTTCTCCGGGGTTTAGTCGTGATTGGGCAAGGGTATCTGAGAGGGTTGGTTCCA
This sequence comes from Antilocapra americana, assembly GCA_007570785.1. NCBI lineage: Eukaryota > Metazoa > Chordata > Mammalia > Artiodactyla > Antilocapridae > Antilocapra > Antilocapra americana. The sequence continues at coordinate 13,897,290 of ML664199.1, forward strand.
GGGCCAAAAGGAAGGGGCCAAGGGGTCGGTGATTAAGACGAGCTCTCGCTTTAGTCGTGCGCTTTGATCTCTTGCTTGGAACCCTAGAAAAGCTGCAGCTCTTCGAGGAATGCAGAGACAGGCAAGGTTCACATAAGAGACAGGCATTCCCCCAGATCCACGGTCCCTGCCCCACCCCTTTCAGTGGTCCTGGTATGAGTGATCACTTCAGATCTTCACGATCGGCCCAAGCTGTGCCAAAAGATGCAAAAGGGACCCACCAGGTTAACGTACCAGCTTGAGAGCCCAGACTCATCTATTGAATAAGGTACTTTTGGTGGTAGCGACTCCTCATCACTTGGCCTCCCCCAGCTTTCTGTGCTCTGCCCTGGCCATGGATATCCGGAGCTGAACCAAGTTCTGTTCCTGTTTAACTCTTTGCTCTGTCTCCTCCTTCCTTTTGCAGCTGGTAAAACCTGGAGGAAGTGTAACTTGATGCAAGGCATTGACCATATCACTGGGCATGCCCAGTAGGCATTGCTGAGTTTGATGACAAAGGAGTTAAATCTAACGGAAGCTTGCAAAATAGGTGGTAGAGAAGTCTGAGGTGTGTGGCTTAATCATAGTTTGAGTCCTATGGACATTTAAATTTCTAGCCCTATTATATTCCTAGTCTGGGTTAGTTTTAAACCAGAAAAAGCAGACATTATTTATTTCAGTACCACAAGCCTAATAGCTTCAGCTTTAAATATTGTTAAGGTAAGACTATTTTTTGCATCTCAGCCCTATAGGCAAAACTGTAAAAAGTAGACAAATTCAGGAGTACTAAAATAATACACATTCCAAATCCGATATTCATTTCCTGCCAAAGAAACCAGAACTCATTCCTTTTGATAAGCCTATTTATACTTTCACTGCTTGTCTAAGAGTTTAAATAACATGGAGACAGGAACAAAGTTTATTATTTTTATTGGCTTCAGAAAGGCAGCGTAGTCAAGCAATTAAATGTGTGGGAACTAGAATCAGGTTGTCTGGGCTTGAATTTCATCTCTGCATGTATCACCTGTGAACTTAAGTAAGATGCTTAATCTTGCAATGCCTCAGTCACCTCATCTATAAAATGATAGATGTTCCCAATTTATCTATTTGTTGTTGTGGAGGTTAAGTTAATAAATAGATATAAAATATTTTAGAACTGTGTTGGATAAATGCTAGCTTTTTCTATTAGTTCCAAGCCCATGCTGTTCTATCTGACCCAATAGAAGTCACTTCTCTGAAATCCAGATTCCTTGAATGTAAAGTATGGGTACTCAGTTCAGTTCAGTTCAGTCATGTCTGACTCTTTGCGACCCCATGAATCTCAGCATGCCAGGCCTCCCTGTCCATCACCAACTCCTGGAGTCTACCCAAACCCGTGTCCATCAAGTCAGTGATGCCATCCAGCCATCTTATCCTCTGTCATCCCCTTCTCCTCCTGCCCCCAATCCTTTCCAGCATCAGGGTCTTTTCCAATGAGTCAACTCTTCACATGAGGTGGCCAAAGTATTGGAGTTTCAGCTTCAACATCAGTCCTTGCAATGAACACCCAGGACTGAACTCCTTTAGGATGGACTGGTTGGATCTCCTAGCAATCCAAAGGACTCTCAAGAGTCTTCTCCAACATCACAGTTCAAAATTCTTCAGCGCTCAGCTTTCTTCACCATCCAACTCTCACATCCATACATGACCACTGGAAAAACCATAGCCCTGATTAGATGAACCTTTGTTGGCAAAGTAATGTCTCTGCTTTTAAATATGCTATCTAGGTTGGTCATAACTTTCCTTCCAAGGAGAAAGTGTCTTTTAATTTCATGGCTGCAATCACCATCTGCAGTGATTTTGGAGCCCCCCAAAATAAAGTCTGACACTGTTTCCACTGTTCTCCCATCTATTCCCCATGAAGTGATGGGACCAGATGCCATGATCTTAGTTTTCTGAATGTTGAGCTTTAAGCCAATTTTTTCACTCTCCTCTTTCACTTTCATCAAGAGGCTTTTTAGTTCCTCTTCACTTTCTGCCATAAGGGTGGTGTCATCTGCATATCTGAGGTTATTGATATTTCTCCTGGCAATCTTGATTCCAGCTTGTGCTTCTTCCAGCCCAGCATTTCGCATGATGTACTCTGCATATAAGTTAAACAAGCAGGGTGACAATATACAGCCTTGACGTACTCCTTTTCATATTTGGAACCAGTCTGCTGTTTCATGTCCAGCTCTATCTGTTGCTTCCTGACCTGCATACTGGTTTCTCAAGAGACAGGTCAAATGGTCTGGTATTCCCATCTCTTGAAGAATTTTCCACAGTTTATTATGATCCACACAGTCAAAGGCTTTGGCATAGTCAATAAAACAGAAATAGATATTTTTTCTGGAACTCTCTTGCTTTTTCGATGATCCAGCGAATGTTAGCAATTTGATCTCTGGTTTCTCTGCCTTTTCTAAAACCAGCTTGAACATCTGGAAGTTCATGGTTCTAGTGAGTGCCAATTTGTTCCACAAGATTACTTGGAAATGTAATGAACTAATAACGGCTAACATGATTTTTTTAATGAATTAATAAATAATGTAAAACTAAGTCTCAGAAAAATACCTTATCTAAGATTAATCAGTCATTAAGTGAATTTGGACCACAAATATATTCTCCCTAATTTAGGGCATTTAAAAAAAATTGTCTATAGTTTCTAGAACAAATAGCATATAAGATGTGCCTACATATGTCTCTTATTGAGATAAAGCTTACTGCAAAAGTAAGTAGAAGGGACAGCTAATTTATAAGAATTGAATCTAAAAAGGTTCCACGATTCCTTAAGAACTGTGTACATTCCTCAGTGAATCTGATGATGCTAGCAGATTTCTAGACGCTCTCTTAAGAGTCAAAGTCCTGTCTTTTACCTGGACTCTTAAAACCCATTGATTGCCACCAGTGTGTAAGACCTGATTAATTATTTAGTTTCTTTCATTTTACCTTTGTGAATCTGAATCTTATCTTCAGTTGGTCTACACAGTGTTTCCACTGGATTGTAGTTTTCCACAGGCTGCTTTTGATTTTCTAGCTCAGAGATATATTAAAATTCTTATTCTTCAAGCATAAGTTTTAAAACAAAAAGTCCTATGCGCCTACCCCTTAAACACACACAATCTAAACTATGAAGCAATAAATTATGTGTTGCAATAATCCCCTTTGCAGTTACCATATTTAAAGCAACTACTGTATCTAGTCTAAGAGATATGAGCAGGCAAAAGCTCTGTTTCCTTCAGTAAGTATGCAGAGAGAAAACTATCAGTATGTGTATAGAATGGGGGGAAAAAATCACAGCATAATTTAGTGATGCTGCTGCTACTGCTGCTAAATCACTTCAGTCGTGTCCGACTCTGTGTGACCCCAGAGACAGCAGCCCACCAGGCTCTGCCATCCCTGGGATTCTCCAGGCAAGAACACTGAAGTGGGTTGCCACTTCCTTCTCCAATGCATGAAAGTGAAAAGTGAAAGTGAAGTCGCTCAGTCGTGTCCGACTCCTAGCGACCCCTTGGACTGCAGCCTACCAGGCTCCCCCGTCCATGGGGTTTTCCAGGCAAGAGTACTGGAGTGGGGGTGCCATTGATGCTCTTTGAAGTATGACTTGCTGTGTTTCTAAATGTAAATTTCTTCAACTCTTTGAACACTGGTTTCCTCATCAATAAAATAAGGATAATGACACTTTATAAGATTTGGTGAATATAATGCCAATATCTTATAGATAGCATATTGAAAAGCAGAGACATTACTTTGCCAACAAAGGTCCATCTAGTCAAGGCTGTGGTTTTTCCAGTAGTCATGTATGGATGTCAGAGTTGGACAGTGAAAAAGGCTGAGGGCCAAAGAATTGATGCTTTTGAACTGTGGTGTTGGAGAAGACTCTTGAGAGTCCCTTGGACTGCAAGGACATCCAACAAGTCCATCCTAAAGGAGATCAGTCCTGGGTGTTGATTGGAAGGACTGATGTTGAAGCTGAAATTCCAATTGTTTGGCTACTCATGGGAAGGGTTGACTCATTGGAAAAGACCTTGATGCTGGGAAGGATTGGGGGCAGGAGGAGAAGGGAATGCCAGAGAATGAGATGGCTGGATGGCATCACAGACTTGATGGACATGGGTTTGGGTAGACTTCGGGAGTTGCGATGGACAGGGATGCCGGGCGTCCTGCAGTTCATGGGGTCACAAGGAGTTGGACACGACTGAGCGACTGAACTGAACTGAATGCCAATATCTAATGCTGAGTGTCTACTCCATGCCAAACTGCTCTAGTATTTTACTTACATTAACTTAGTTTATCCCTCACAGCAACCCTGAGGATTTCACTCATTTTACCAATAGAAAAGTGAAGCACAGAGAGGTTAACCAAGACAGTCAAGGTCACACCTAGCAATATAAGATCAAAGAAGAATTCAAACTTGACTGTGATCTTAAACACCATACTACACTGCCTCTCATTAAATGACTGAATATGCCTAGTATACTACTTGACACAATACAGATGCTAATTAATGTTCATTCCCTTTTTAAGAGTTTCATCAAAAGGAATTCAGGAAACAACACAGTCAACTTTGGAATGTATTAGTAATATCTCTCCTTAATAACAGATACTATATAAAGTATCTTAACGAAAACAGATGAGGTGTTTTTAATGTTATTATCTCTTTTTTTGTTTGTAGGTAAGATGTAAAATGATTCCTATTTAAATAAATTTGATGCAATTTAATATTTTTAGGGGCTTCCCCTGTGCTTCAGACAGTAAAAATATCCATCTTTCAAGCAGGAGACACTGGGTAGATCACCAGGTCGGGAAGATCCCTTGAAGAAGGGAATGCAGGCTACAGTCCATGGGGTCACAAAGAGTCAGACAGTACTGAGTGACTGACACTTTCAACATTTGTCAGAGAATCTAGTACTTTTTTTCTTTTTTTTAGAAAGGTGGAAACTAGAATTAATTCCTCTCCAATAACCTAAGGGAATCTACCAATTTTAGACTACAGTACTGTGTGAAGGATTTTAACTTCTGCCCATTTCTACTACTCAGAACAAATGAGATAACTGTGAAATCAAGGTGGTTGTTTATGCTTATGTCTGATTGGGAGAATTCCTAACAACCCAAATATGGAAACATAAATAATATCTTATACCATAAACTGGTAAACATTTTGCAACAATGAAAATGGAAGTGCATGATCACCATAAACAAATATATTTCCATAAGGTATTGAATATTAGTAAGCATTCTAACTTGGAAGCTTGCTCTATACTAAAAATAAATGAAAATAAGTGATAAGGTTTTTTTTTTTGACTGAGAAGTGAATACAGAGATACTCTGTGTTTATTGCTGCAATCATACCTTGTGCTTTAACATTAGGAGATCAGTATAAACATCTACTTTCTCAATTAACGTTAAGGCAATGTGGAGGTTTTGAGATACCCATGAATTCCAAGACTGATATCACTTTGGAAGAGGGTTTTAGCTTTACAAATATGTAATTGAGAAGAAATGTATGGTAATAATGAGGGAAAATATGAGTTGATATGTATTTAATACCTTTCCACTAAAGATGGTAGATAATTTAAAAGAGCAATAAAATTTGTCATTTTGAGGGATTTTCTATTTGCTGTGATACAAGTGATCAAAATGAAAGCCATTTTTTCCTACTGAAATAATGGTATTACTAGGGAGAGATTAGATTAAGTGATATTCTCAACTAAATTTCAGACTAATAGTGAATTTCTCTACTCAATGACAGTATCACTGTTGCATAATTAGAATGCTATTATTTAGTTTACAACTTATTTATTTTAATAGTAAATACAACACTGTTATTTGGTTTGTGGCTAAATGTCTAGCTGGTTTCCTTTGTATGAATCAACATGGTTTCTTAGTAACAAAAGTTGATGAATAGTTATTGAACATGCCACTATGTAAACCTCATTTGCAACGAAACAACTTTCAGGGGTTTTTATATATCACACACACACTTAATCATATGCACACAGAAAACTAAGTATTTAAAAATAAAGGCAATGGTAGATATTCAGTATACACTATTTGAATTTCACAAATTAGAAAATGATACTGACTTTTTAAACAAAAAATAATCTTGGGCTTTTGAAGTTACTTGTAAACCCAAATTGACAAGAATTTTATTTTTATAAGAGCTTTTCTCCTGTTGAAGGAAATATAACAGTAAAATGGAAATGAACTAAACCTTAAAATATTTGCACTTGATCTAGACATCCTACTGAATTAAACTATAGTACAGTACTAGTTAACTTTCTGTAGGTCAAGAGAGCAGACAGAAATGTAAGCAAGTCCAGCATGTGACTTACATGAGTGAGGTAAATGGAACCGGGGAAACAATGAGGGTGGGTTGGCACTTTGACCAACTACAGATTGCACACTTTTCTAAAAAGGGCATCCATACCCCAGCTCTGGCAGATTGTGGTCAGTTGGGCCCACTGTTTCCAGATCGTATCATTTTTCAGAAGCTGTGGGAAATCTGGAATTTTATATAAAATCTATTGCTTTCTAAAATCATAAATCATTAAAAATAATAATAACCTCCATAACAACACTGTACAGGAAAAAACAGAGTTCTTCACTGCTTGGAAATGGCACATGGGCTGCCAGTTTGTCACCTTCACATTTATGTTTACACATACACATGCAGATGCACACTTGTGCATTATTTTTGTCTGAGGTCAATATTTCAAAAGATGTATTTATATGTTCTAAATCTAGCCAAGAATATAAGGTGAATACACAGTTAAAATCAAGATTAAAGATTTATCTACTGGAATCAGGAAGATGATTTTTTAAGTAGCATGGTATATGAGAAGAAACACTGCATTCTGAGTAATATATGTTTCCTAGCTCTAGCATTGTTGTTAACTCTGTTTAGCACCCTAGACAAATCCCTTAGCTTCTCTAGTTTAATGGCTGCTTAGATATGTTATGGGTTGAATTCTGTCCCCCAAAAAGATATGTTGATGTTCTCACCTCTAGTATCTGTGAATGTGACCTTACTTAGTAAATAAGTCTTCGTAGATGTACTACAGTTAAGATGATGTCATACTGGATTAGGATGAGCCTTGCCTGGGAAATCCCATGGACATAGGAGCCTGATGGGCTACAGTCTGTGGGATCAAAAGCAACTAAACCACCGCCACCAAATCCAAAGACAAGTGGTCTCACATGGAAAGAAAACCTTGAGGACAGATGTTGGGAGCCGTTCTGGATCCACTGCCAGATGACAAAGTCATGGCACACTAAAGAAGAAACTGCAAAGCGGTTTCTCTCCAGGATTGGAACCTTCCTGTTTACATGCTTTTGTTGTGGCTAACTTTGTTTTATTCCTTGATGGCTGGAGTTGCAGGGGCTCCCATGACGAGGTCATGAGAGTCCAGAGAAAAAGAAAAATGATCCCCTGCCCCAGAGACATGTTCCCCAAATGGTTAAATCTACTGAGGCCCCTAGCTGATGGGTTCTTAACACTCAGCCAGAGAAGAAGGCCATGTTTTACTTGGAAAACAAGTCCTAAGCCCATTCTGACTTGGCTTCATGAGGAGATTGTTATTGATGACTGAAAGATTTGGATCATGTATCAGGAAAATCACAGAAACTAAGTCAATTGCCTTTCTTTAAAAGATTGGGACATTAGAGAGATTTGTTTCCCCCAGAAACTGGCTGCAGACAAAAGGAAATATGTGAGTCATATTCTAGGTGGTTTTTAGGGTAAACTGTAAAGAATTTGCCCCTGCCAAAAACAGTTGTGTTGTGTGGGGAAATGGTAAACAGACCACTGACAATGGCTGTACTTTGAAAAATCTTCGATCTTAGGTATTACTATAGTGCTTATTCGCTGGAGCAAGAATTTGTATCTGCTGAAGTAGTATACTATGCTAAGTAGATAAAACAATGTGATTTACTACATCATGGCTCCTGTTTTTTGGTAAAATAAAGATAGGTTTCTGAGTAAAAATGTAACCAAAATGTAACAAAGGACAAGAAAAAAAATCTTTAGTACATCTTAAAATAGGAAAATATTGTAAAAATCATTACAAAGGTTACTGAATGTGCTATATAAGTAAAAACAATAAGCAATAAAGCGTGGCTGTCTTCAGACCGACAAGAGACTCTGTGTGATTCCTTCCCTCAGTCCCCCCTCCCCTCCTAACCCTAGCCCTATTCCTTCCCCTCTCCGACGACGACGACGCTGTTCATCCCTTTGGGCACTCTTGAACCTGCTGGAGCAGGACTCCTGGCAGACAGAGGAAATACAAGGAATATATCCATAAGGACAAAGAAATCAGGGTGATACAGCTACAAGCCAAGGAATGCCAAAAATGCCAGCAACACCAGAAGCTCTGAGACAGATATGGAACAGATTCTTCCTCAGAGTTTCAAGAAAGGACCAACCCTGCTCACATTTTGGTTTCAGAATTCTAGACTCCTGAATTGTAAGAAAATAAGTTTTTGCTGTTTTAAATCATCTAGTTTGTGGTAATTTGTTTTGATAGGAAACTAAGACAGTAGGTTTGGGAAAATACACATATGGGGAAAACTAGTATAAGAAGCAGTCTGCTAGATGATTTTATGTACATGTTACTTTAATCCATTTAATAACCTTGAGCAGCAGACATTCATATTCATTCCCCTTCTCTCCCTGTTTTCCTCCCTCTTTTTCTCCCTCTCACTCTTTTTCTTGCTCTTACTTGTTCCCTCTCTCTCTCTCTCTCTTCCTCTCCCTCTTTCTCTGTCCATCTGCCTTTCAAAAAGATATGGCTTACAGACTCAAATTAACTTGTACCCAGATTCATAGATTGCTTCTGGATGGATGACACCCAGATCTAAGACTAAAGCCCACTTGTTCACTGTATCCTTCTAACATTTTTCAGAGAAATTTATATAATATTCTATAAAATCATTATTGTGGCATTTAATTTTGAAGAAATTGAAAGCAGAAAACAAAATGTCACAGCAGAGAAAGCAAGAATACCTCTCCGAAATATATACATCTCAACACATTTTATGTATAATACATAGGTCTTAAATAGGGTAAGAAAAAGGCATATTGCAGTTTTTTAGTGATTTAATATCAGCAGTATTTTAAAATTAAACTTTTTATTGTAATAAAGAATAATAAAATATAGAAAACCTAAGTCTAGAGTTTGATGAATTTCAAAGACTTAAACACATCCATATGACTTTCGTCAAGATAAACAATATAATATGACACTCATTTTCCTTCCAGCCATTTTCTATCCCTTCCTCCATAAATATCTTTATTTACCAACCTCTCAAACTAATTTTGGGCTTCCCAGGTGGTGATAGCAGTAAAGAATTTGCCTGCCAATGCAGGAGATACAGGAACTCTGGAGTAAGAAATGGCAACCCACAACAGTATTCTTGGCTGGAAAATTCCTTGGACAGAGGAGTCTGCTAGGCTACAGTCCATGGAGCAGCAAGGACTCAGACACAACTGAGCACATACATGCAAAGTAATTTTGGCTATTTTCCAAGGTTTAAGAACTCTGTAATTCAGTATGTTCTCCTGTACATCAATGTTATGCTTGTGAGATCCATTCATGTGGATGAACACAGTGGTAATCTGCTCATTTTTCAATGCTGTATTCAGTTTTATAAATATATTAATATTTATTCTAGCCAATTGTTGATAAAAACTTGGATTACTTTCAGTATCTAACACAAACAATATGTTATTAATATTATTATACAATTATGTGTTGCAAATTACACACAGTTCCATGAGTCCACATCTAAGTGTTGCATTGCTGGCTCATGAGTTATCTTTAGTAGTTGTTGCTGAAAAGATTTCCAAAGTTTTAACAATTTGTACTCTGAAAAGCAGCATATGGGAGTTTCTCACTTTCTGGTCAACAAATACTTATCAATCATTTTAATTTTAGATAATTTTGGTTGATTTTAATTTTAGCTGATCTTACTGTTATCACATTATGATTTCATTATTTTATTTTCCATATGACTAATGAAGCTGAGCATCTACTCATAAATTTATTGGTCATTACAATATCATCTGGAAAGCCAGCCTATTCAATTACTGTGCCCATTTTTATACTTGATTACCTGTCTTCAAAATTAATTGTAAGACGCTTTAATGCATATGATTTCTTTTACATTTATGAATATTGAAATATCTTACCCTCTTGGGGTAAGCATGACTGTGTGTGTCTACTTCATGATTTCTTTTGACAAATGGGAAACTTAAATGTTAATGTTGTCCATTTTTAAAAAATATTTTCCTTTTTGGTTGTTTTGTGTATAGTATTTAAGAAAACAATTTTATATCCTAAATCATTATATTATCTTGTAGTAATGTACTTTAAATTTCAAAATATATATATATTTCATATTTAGATCAATATTACATCATGGTTTAACTTCTTTTCTTGAGAATATCCAGTTAACTCAGAATTATATATTGACAAGACCAAAGCTTCCTCACTGTTCTGAAGTATCCTTTTTGTCAAAAATAGATAATCAAGTGTTAATACATGTGAGGGTATGTCTTACATTTAGTTTTAATGGTCTCTTTGTTGTCTCAAGTTATGAACTTTTATAAAGAAATGAAATATCTAGTAGCTTTTAATAATTCAGCACTATGTGTAGTGCCTATTGCATTTTAACAGAGATATTTATTAGATTAAGGAAATTCTTTCCTAATCTCAGTCTGCTAATATTGTTGAATTGTATAAAAAGTTATTAATATTTTGACAATGTTTTATACAATCATAAAAATTTTCTCTGTTAATGTGATTAACAATGTTGGTTGATTTACAAGTGTTAACCACTAAAATTGCTATTATATCCCCAGTTTGTTCATATTTATTGCACTTTTATTAATTTTGCTTGGTAATACTTTATAGAGAAATTTTGCACCTAAATTCACAAGGAGAATGGCCTATAATTTGGGAAGAAGATAGACAATGCTATCTTTATAAAACAATATGAGAATTTTTTCCATTTTTCCCTAGTTTGTGGATGGAGTTACATAATGCTGGTATTGTTTTTCATTAAATGCTTGGTAGAATATACACTAATGAGGCCAATTAAGCTAAGTCGTTATATTTTTTCATTCATATAGGATCCTTACAGATGTTTTATTCTTTCCTGGTATTAGTAAATCTTATCCTCTTCTCTTTTTAATCTTCATAATTCATCATAGGGAGATATCAATTCTAATCATCTTTCCTAAGAATCAATGTTTCTCTTTGTTTACTCTTTGTTGTGTATTTGTTTTCCATATAATTGAATTTAATTTTAAAATTTATCTTCCACTTAGTTTCTTTGTGTCTAATGCACTCATTTTCTAATTTCTGGCTAAATTCTTGAGATAGATATTTATAACCTTAATTGGCACTTTCTTCTTTTTTAATATCTTCTTTGGAGATTATACATTTTCTTCTTAGCTTCATGCCCCACATTCTGTGATTTCATTTTTGACCCATAGATAGACTTAGAAGCATATGGCAACTTGAAACATTGGAAGATTTTTTTCATAATAATATGTGTTCACAATTCATGCATATATCAATTTTTTTAGGTCTGAAAAGAATGTTTGCTCCAAAACTGTTGTGCATGAATATTCTGACTATTGATTAAATCAAGTTTATTCATCATGTAATTCATATAGTAGATATTCTTCATGTTCTGTGAAATTTTCTTTATGTATTTTTTATAAATAAGCAAATTTTTTTAATATTTTGACATATGTTGCCATTATATATACACATATATTAATATAACTTCTCAAATAAAGATATATTTATTTATTCCTGTTAAATGAGTTCTTTAATAATCAACATGCTATATCTCTTTTTATCTCTACTACTGCTGCTGGTCTTAAAGTTTATTTTGTCAGATATCAGTGTAACTAGTCCAGTTTTGTTTGTATTAGTTTTTGTAAAATATCTTTTTTTGAAATAGTTTTAGTTTAACTTTTTTATATATTTATTTTAAAATGCTTCAAATACATTTTAAAATTCTATATGACAATCATGTCATGGAGTTTGTTGTCTACTTAAAATAATTTTGTAATTGCCCTACCTGGTCTGTGCTTTCTTTTCCCCTCCTTTTTTGAATGTATTGGATCAGTCAATTTTTTGTATTATTTAACATTTTTCCCCTAGCAACTTTTAGTAGTGTCTGTGGATTACAACATGCATGCTTAACTTAAGCAGACTCAAATAAATATTACTATGTCCAGGGAAATATAAAGACGTTTTGAACTCTTTAAATTTTTTTCCCCTTTCTAGATTTTTTTGTTGTTGTTGTCTTGTATTTTGGGGGCTTCCCAGGTGGCACTTGGGGTTAAGAACCTGCCTGCCAATTCAAGTTAGACTTAAGAGATGTCAGCTTGATCCCTGAGTCAGGAGGATCCGCTGGAGGAGGGCATGACAAGCAACTCCAGTCCCTATGATACATTACGGTTATTATTTTATAGGTCAATATTTATAATTCTCCACACACTTAACTTTTCCATAGCTCTTCATTCCTTCCTGCATTATTTTCATTGAATTTACTTTTTTTTCTGTATGAAAAAAATGCTTTGCTATTTCACTTAGTGTGGGTTTACTGATGGCAAAAAATCTCAAATTTTGCTTCACAATATACTTATTTTGCTCTCATTTTAAAAATAGTATTTTAGTTTATAGAAAATTCTTGTGGGGGAAACTTTTCCTTCATCAGTTAAAAAATATCATCCCAAATATACTGTGGCTTCAACAGATTATATTGAAATGTCAGTTGTCATGTCATGTCATGTTGTTGATCCTTTCAGGTAATGTGTCTTTTTAGCCCTTCTGGTGACTTTTAAGACTTTTAAATGTGGTTTTCGCAGTTTTACTGTGGTTTTCAAAGTTGTTTGTGACTTTTCCTGCTTAGTTCGGTTCAGTTCAGTTCAGTCGCTCAGTCGTGTCTGACCCTTTGCAACCCCATGAACCGCAGCTCACCAGGCCTCCCTGTCCATCACCAACTCCGGGAGTTTACCCAAACTCATGTCCATTGAGTCGGCGATGTCATCTAACCATCTCATCCTCTATTGTCCCCTTCTCCTGCCTTCAATCTTTCCCAACATAAGGGTCTTTTCAAATGAGTCAGCCCTTCACATCAGGTGGCCAAAATGTTGGAGATTCGGCTTCAACATCAGTCCTTCCAATGAACAACCAGGACTGATTTCCTTTAGAATGGACTGGTAGGATCTCCTTGCAGTTCAAGGGATGCTCAAGAATCTTCTCCAACACTACTGTTCAAAAGCATCAATTCTTTGGCACTCAGCTTTCTTTATAGTCCAAATCTCCCATCCATATATGACCACTGGAAAAACAATAGCCTTGACTAGATGGACCTTTGTTGACAAAGTAATGTCTCTGCTTTTTAATATGCTGTCTAGGTTGGTCATAACTTTCCTTCCAAGGAGTGAGCATCTTTTAATTTAATGGCTGTGGTCACTATCTTCAGTGATTTTGGAGCCCCCAAAAATAGTCAGCCACTGTTTCCACTGTTTCCCCATCTATTTCCCATGAAGTGATGGGACTAGATGCCATGATCTTAGTTTTCTGAATGTTGAGCTTTAAAGCCAACATTTTCACTCTCCTTTTTTACTTTCATCGAGAGGCTCATTAGTTCTTCTTCACTTTCTGCCATAAGGGTGGTATCATCTGCATATCTGAGGTTATTGATATTTCTCTAGGTAATCTTGATTCCAGCTTGTGCTTCCTCCAGTTCAGCGTTTCTCATGATGTACTCTGCATATAAGTTAAATAAGCAGGGTGACAACATACAGCCTTGATATACTCCTTTTTCTATTTGGAACCAGTCTGTTGTTCCATGTCCAGCTCTAACTGTGGCTTCCTGACCTGCATACAGGTTTATCAAGAGGCCGGTCAGGTGGTCTGGTATTCCCATCTCTTTCAGAATTTTCCACAGTTTATTGTGATCCACACAGTCAGAGGCTTTGGCATAATCATTAAAGCAGGATTAGACGTTTTTCTGGAACTCTTGCTTTATTGAGGATCCAGCAGATGTTGGCAATTTGATTTCTGGTTCCTCTGCCTTTTCTAAATCCGGCTTGAACATCTGAAAGTTCATAGTTCACATACTGTTGAAGCCTGGCTTCGAGAATTTTGAACATTACTTTCCTAGCATGTGAGATGAGTGCAACTGTGCGGTAGCTTTGAGCATTCTTTGGCATTGCCTTTCTTTGGGACTGGAATGAAAACTGACCTTTCCAGTCCTGTGGCTACTGCAGAGTTTTCCAAATTTGCTGACATGTTGAGTACAGCACTTTCACAGCATCATCTTTTAGAATTTGCAATAGCTCAACTGGAATTCCATCACCTCCACTAGCTTTGTTCGTAGTGATACTCTCTAAGGCCCACTTGACTTCACATTCCATTTTCCTGTTTAAGGTCTTAAATCTGTGAACTGAGATTATTCATAAATTTTGGACAATTCTTGGCTTGTATCTAATCACATACTGCTTAATTCCAATTGTCTCTCCCCTTCTTTGCTTGAACTGCAATTTCATATATGTTAGATAATTTCACCACGTTCTGTGTATCAAGTGTTTTTTCTTTCTCTCTTCTACTTTTCTTTCTGTGCTTTAGTCTTGATATTTCTATTGCCTTAATATTGAGTTTACCAAAATTTTCTTCTGCTAATTCTAACCTAACCTCATTTAAGTTATGTTTTGTTTTTAATTTACTTAAATGGTTTTTCCTAATCAAAATACACTCATCTTCTGTTAAATAGTGTTACCCATCAACTCTTGGCTACCTTGGTTGCTCTCTGAGGCATATAAGCATGTTTTAAGCTTTTTCTAGCTGTTTTTGGTGGGCCTGTTAGTCTATATAAACCATTCCATCTTCAATGAAAGTGGAACCACAAAGACTGTCCCTTCTCTGTATTATTAAAAAAAAAAAAGTCATGGCATGTCAAGGGAAGTATCTGTAAAGTAGACTTTTAAAAATATATAAAGACATGTCTATATGCATACCAAGGGTTCATTCTTCATCCAATAGGTACAGATGGTAGAATGTTTTTCCTCATAGAATAGCTAGCTTTATGCAGAATTTCTTCTTCTAGCATCAAATTAATCCCATGTGCAAATAGACAAGGTTTACATTATATTTGAAAATTTTCAAACATTTTAAATGCATGCAAATGAGGCACAGTTGCCCAATGTGTATATTACTCACATATGCCTAAATGCATAGAACTATATTTCCTCTAAAGTATAAATCATGAATGCATTTGACTTTAACATTAAAACAGAATTGCTATATGACATTATCATGGTTATCATTGCTGGGCTTTATTCAAAACGCATTCATCATCAGTTGAGTAAGAACGAGCATGCATTTTTCCATTTTGTCTTGCATTATTCATAAAATTAATCTAGAAAAGTCTAACTAAAAAAATTAAATTCCTTTGAAAACATTATCTCCAGGGTTGATAGATTGTAGAATAACTATGTCCAGAATTACAGGTAAGATATTTTGAAACTTTCAACTTGTTGGTAATTTTTTTCAAAACAATTGAGTCAAGCCTAATAGCATTTGTTTCCTGAGGAAGGTAATTAAGACTAGCTTGTTCACCTCTCCTCAGGATCTCACAGAATATCTACCACATGATAGGTATACAGTACATACTTCCTTTAAAATAAATGAATAGCTAATCCTTAAATACAATATTATTAGTTAATTTTGGGGTAAAATATAAGTGAATATTTGACATAAATAGTAGTCTTCATTTTTCCCTCAAAATTATCAAAAAGATTTGAGGGAAAGGAAATAATTCCATACCCTTAAATACTTCAAAAAGTTGCTATTTATTTAGTTTCCTGAAATGGACTATGTTTCTGGTATAAAGTGTTTACTTTCTTAAATTAGGAAAAATTATATATGACATATATAAAATTTTCATACAAATTTATGATAAAAATGTTTTCCACAGTAATTTATGCATTCTTGTGTGCTCAACTGTGTCTGACTCTTTGCAACCCTATGGAATATAGCCTGCCAGACTCCTCTGTCCATGAATTTTCCAGGCAAAATTATTGGAGTGGGTTGCCATTTCCTACTCCATTGGATTTTTTCGACCCAGGGACTGAACCTGTGTCACCTGCTTCTCCTACTTGGCAGGCAGATTCTTTACCACTGCACTGTTACTGTTAATGAAGCAGTAAAATTCTTAAGAACTTATTGTAGTACTCTTCAAATTTTTTGAAAAAGCACTTGAACAACAGCATTATGAAGCTTGAAATGATGTAAGTAGTCTTCCTGCTAATTTCTCCACCACTGTATAAGACAATATTATAAATACTTTCTTAAAATACCAACATCAATTTTTAATGTCTCTGAAAATTTTACTATATAAAATGCAATTATATGATGCAATTAAGGGCTTTATAATCCTCATAATGCAAAACAGAAATTTCCTTTCAGTAGGTCCCAACTCAAACACTTTCCTTTTTAAGATATGAATTTATTTTTTTAAGATATGATATATTTTTTAAAATGACCACTATTATAATCTTTGCATGTAGATAAGATAGTCTCATCATAGAAAAGTCAAACAGTGCACCTTTTTTATAGGAAGATAAAAGGACCCAGATTGTATTTCTAGTGATAATCTTCTATCAAAATATCGGTGAATCTCTCCACTGCAAACTGTACTCAACTGCAAACTTGCTCTTTTTCTTTTGGAGACTTTTAAAGAGTTTTTTGCCAATG
The DNA here is from genome assembly GCA_007570785.1 of Antilocapra americana. Classification (NCBI taxonomy): domain Eukaryota; kingdom Metazoa; phylum Chordata; class Mammalia; order Artiodactyla; family Antilocapridae; genus Antilocapra; species Antilocapra americana. The sequence continues at coordinate 13,914,104 of ML664199.1, forward strand.
TATTGCAGTTTCATCACAATGATTACTTTCTCAGTTAACTAAACCCTGGCTCCTTTAGCTGTGTTCAAAAGACTAACCTTAAGTTTATGTTTCAGATTTCTTATTACTTTTTAGTCTGCGAATCTATGTCATGTTTGAACAGTTTTCAAAAGATCCCTGCCATGTGTAGGTTTTAAACAAGCTGTTTTAGTTTAATGAAGACAATAGTAAAACTCTGCAATAGTCAAAGAATCAGTATGACAAAATCTGCTTCTGTGAGTATATTGTCACAACAAGTACTTAGTAGACAATCAAATACTTGGCTTGGGTTTCTTCTTCTTGGTCACGGGATTTCAGATTTTCTTCAGAGAAACTATCCCTCCAAAATATGATAATAAGAGCAAATCGAACCTCTGAAAACATTATTAGTTGCTGAGGAGAGGACTATGATTTGACCAACTCAGACATTATTATCATCATTTTATGCTTTATACTCAGAGCTGGATACAGGCTCTCTAGTTTAGTCTGTTTGCCATTTGTTTTCGATTTTCCTTAATATATCCTCCTCTCCATCTTATATCATTATTTAGTACATTAGTTAATTAAAAAAATATTGACCAAACTATATTTTTAGGGCACGCTCACTTCATTCTCAATCTCAGAAAACATAAGTTCATTTGGCTTCATTACATAATAGATCTGACTAAAAATGGGGAGCAAGATTGATCTTACCTCGAGGCAGAAGCATATTTACCTAGGAGATGAAATTGGAGGGAGACAATTCACTGCTTGAATGTTAACATGCTTTTAAATAACTGGAGCATTTCCATTCTGCACAACACAGAGAAGCATATCTGTAACTACAGTGAGGCATCTGCCTCTTATCCAAAAATTAAGATGGTGCTGAAAAATTCAGCAATCAAAATAAGCAGTATTTTAATGCACTTGTTAAAAAGATGAAAGTAATGCAAAACTATCCATTATGAACAAAAAATAAAAATTTAAATTAAGGGATCAGTATTACATTTCTATTAAGTATTACTTATTTTATTTCAAATTTCAATATGGCTTAGCAGAGCTCTGGATCTTGTTTCTATTACTTTTCTTTTTCTTAAATTGCCCCTTAGTTTTTGCACCTCAGGCAAGCGCTTTATTCATTTTATTTTAGTCTTGGCCCTGAATTGGAGACTCTCCTTTGGCACTACTGAAAGTTAAAGTTCCAAAAATACAGAGGAAAATTCAAACTACATAATATTTTTTCATTTTTGTTTTAAGGACAGAATTTGATAACATCACTGTGCTATGCATCTCAATCTGTAAATCTAGACACTATTTACTTACTTAAAGATACCCACAGTCATCTCAGTACACCCTTACAACTGGATCCATAACATTTATTAGGTGGAGAGTCTATGAATCTATAGTTTATAGTAAATACCAAGTTATTCTCTTGCAGATTTTCTGATACTGCTTGAAGAAACATATGGCCAAACTCTAACAACTGTTTACTGTTACTTGTGTCTTTCTTGGCAGTGGTCTCTTTGTGACCCCCATGGACTATAGCCCACCAATATCCTCTGTCCATGGGGCTTTTCAACAAGAACACTGGAAGGAGTTGCCAATTTCTCCTCCAGGGAATCTTCCCAGATAAGGGATCAAACCCTCATCTCCTGCTTTGTCAGGCAGATTCTTTTTAACTGAGCCACCTGGGAAGCCAAATGATTTAAAAAAAAAAAAAAAAGCCTGAGTCTGTGCCTAGTTATAGTCAAAACAATGCCAAAATAATTTTAACAGACACAGTATTCTTACATCTTTTTAAGTTTTCATGGGACTTTCACAGCTATGTGACTTTTATTAAGTTGTACAATTTAGGAATTTAAATTAGAATGTATTTGGTATGCTGAAAATGATGATAATCGGTGAATGCTATGCTTAGTTAATTTGGAATTTAATTTTATTTACTATGTGGGAAATTTACCGTTTCAACTATTTTGCCACTTAAAAATTAATACTTGACTAAGAGTATATTGCATAATGTAGACCTATATGTTTATAAATATACCAACAAATTCTTACAATGAGAACTGATAATCTCTTGAAGAGTATATGTAAGTTTTGTAACTTCTACATTTTTTCATATTGTATCAGCTTTTTAGTGTTTATGACAATCATAACTTCCAGGAACTACACACATTGAAATCACCTGGACTGTTCAGTACAATACAGATCCCTAAGTGTACTCCAATATCTCGTGATTTGGAATTTTCTATATTTTTATATTCATCTCCACATTCATTCTGCTGCATCTTAAACTTTGATTGGGTTTTAATCCTGCCGCAGCACTTGATATATACAGTTTATGTGGTTTTGGCACAGTAATGTGGTGGGATGATCCACTCTTCTAATGAATTCTGCCCACTTCACAGATGGCCCCAAAATGGAGAGGAATATATGACTAATCTTTCCCACTTCATAAGTGGCAAAGTAATGAAACAGCATAATTAATAATAAGAATTGAGGCTGGAAAAAAAAAGCAAACTGTAATTCAGTTTTTTCTCTGATGCTTTTTCTGGGGAAGCTTATAACTTTATGGCCAAAAGTGTGTGCCATACAGAGACAGACCAACAATCCATCTGGCTGTATATATAACACTCTTGAGCTTCCCTTGTGGCTCAGACAGTAAAGAATCCACCTGCAATGAGGGAGATCTGGGTTTGATCTCTGGGTTGGGAAGATCCCCTGGAGGAGGGCATGGTAATCCACTCCAGTATTCCTCAAGAATTCCCATAGACAGAGGAGCCTGGCAGGCTATAGTTCACAGGGTCTCAAAGAGTCGGATACAACTAAGCAACTAAGGACACACACAGCACACACATAACACTCTTAGAACTAACAGGTGGTAAAAGAAGGACATGTTCTTAATTTTTGTAACTGTTCCCAATTATTTACTGATTTTTTCCCTAATACTAACAGTATTTAAATTTTGGCCAATTTGGCCAAAACAAAGCAAGTTCTGTGAGTATATTGTCACCTATAGACAATGTAAAGGAGCGCTTCCATTCATGTATCTATTTATCATGCTCTGCATCATCCCTCCTTCCTTCAGTATCTCTTGATCTCTTTGTCTCCCCCAACCCTGTCTGTCTCCCTAAACTTTACGCCTTCAATAGCCATGTGTTTCAAATTGAGGAGTTACGTTTTATTAGTTGACGTCATACACAAATCAACATATTTAACATATTTTCTAATGCCAAGGCATCACATTGACCTCAGTTAAAAAGCATAATCAAAGTCAATAAATACTATTATGTCAAAGCCACGTATCCAAGAACTACTGTCTTTCCCCGTGAAATCAAAGTGTAGAGAAATCAGCTAAATATTACAACACACGGAAGCCCCATTTTCAAATCAGAGTCCCTATAGTTAAAGCAACAAAAGCACTGATAAATATTTCTAAAGAGCAGTCATTGAACATTTTTGTTTGGAGCCACATTGTTTTTGCACTATTAAAATTCTTATTAGGGTACTCTTTTAGAGAGGCTCAACAACATAAAGGCAGTAAGATAGTTCTAGAACACAGAAGTCTTATGGCACACACAAAAAGGTTGACGTCATTTAATGCCAGTCCTTCATGAGTGCTTAAAGAATATACATGACACCAGGAAAGAATCACCATGTTCCCATCACACTTCCTTAACTTAAGTGTCAGTGGCAATTCATTGATTATCTCTCATCAGCAAGAGTTTCTTTTTTATGTCACGTATGTTCATGAGGATATGACAGCATAAGTCATTTATAAAGATACTCAGAATATCTGATCATCAGACACACAGGAAATATATTTACTGCATGAATGCGATCACATGGGTGATTTTGTTGTTTTTTTTTTTTTAATAATTGTTCAATCTCCTAGGAATTTTAGGCACTGCTCTGGACGACTAATTAACTTCTGAATTTTACAAACTAGCATCCATTTTAGTTTTTAAGTAACTTCTGAATGTCACTTACATTACATGACACTCTAATAGTATTTGTAGGGGAGCTCAAAGGGACACAGAAAATGTCAATTAGCCACTGTCACTCTGGTTCTCTAGTCATACAGCTTAAAGGATAACATGGGTTCTATACCCCCAAATGAGACTTACTCTTCCTCTTTAAACCACACATAATTTACAAAACATGTCTAGCCTGACTTACCTTAAGAAAAAAATTTAAATTCAGATAAATGCAAAAAAAGCAGAATTTGAAACTGTCATGTTCCTTAACCCAACTTCCAACACATCAGTTAATGGACAATCATTTGTATGATTAATTTCTGTGTTACACTATCCTACACGCTGGGTTTTGCAGATTTCACCACATGGTTCAATGTAACATATTTCTGCCTCCCCTGTGTCTCATATAAATCAGAGGTGAGATCTAGGGGCTTGATTAGATTGAAGTTAGAAGGTTTGGATAACACTATTTTATGTGTGTCATTATGCATTTTATTCAAGAGATATATAATATCTGTCTTTGGGTAATGTTAGTAATTGATATCATTGCCTAAACCTATTAAATTATTACTGCTTTTAAAATGGTAATATTCTAACTTATTTAATCCTTATTAATCTAATAACTGAAATATTTACATAAAGGGAAACTTTCAATTATCAACTATTTGGTTACCCTGAGTTACAGCTTATATAGAAAAATCTGGACTAATGCCTGATTATTTCCTTTATTTTCTATGTTTAAAATAATGAGTTGATTTCTTTCTATCACCCAAATGTCACCTAAGTTTTATTTTTGCTTGCTTGAATTCTGTTTGTATTCAATATTTTTATGATTTATGCATTCAAATATTTTAAAAAATTTTGATTCATTGCTGTTATTATGCTCAGAATCAGTATCAGTTCAGTCACACAGTAGTGTCCAACTCTTTGCGACCCCATGAATCACAGCACGACAGGCCTCCCTATCATCACCAACTCCCAACCCATGTCCATTGAGTCGGGGATGCCATCCAACAATCTCATCCTCTGTTTTCCCCTTGTCCTCCCACCTTCAATGTTTCCCAATATGAGGATTTTTTCAAATGAGTCAGTTCTTCGCATCAGGTGGCCAAAGTATTGGAGTTTCAGCTTCAACATCAGTCCTTCCAATGAACAACCAGGACTGATTTCCTTTAGAATGGACTGGTTGGATTTCCTTTCAGTCCAAGGGACTCACAATAGTCTTCTCCAACACCACAGTTCAAAAGCATCAATTCTTCAGTGCTCAGCTTTCTATAAAGTCCAACTTTCACATCCACACATGACTACTGGAAAAACCATAGCCTTGACTAGACGGACCTTTGTTGGCAAAGTAATGTCTCTGTTTATAACATTCCTTCCAAGGAGTAAGTGTCTTTTAATTTCATGGCTGCAATCACCATCTGAAGTGACTTTGGAGCCCCCAAAAATTAAGGTCAGACACTGTTTCCACTGTTTCCCCATCTATTTGCCATGAAATGATGGGACCAGATGCCATGATCTTAGTTTTCTGAATGTTGAGCTTTAAAGCCAACATTTTCACTCTCCTCTTTCACTTTCATTAAGAGGCTTTTTAGTTCTTCACTTTCCACCATAAGGGTGGTGTCATCTGGATATCTGAGGTTATTGATATTTTTCCCAGCAATCTTGATTCCAGCTTGTGCTTCATCCAGCCCAGTGTTTCTCATGATGTATTCTGCATATAAGTTAAACAAGCAGGGTGACAATATACAGCCTCGACGTACTCTTTTTCATATTTGGAACCAGTCTGCTGTTTATGTCCATTTCTAACTGTTGCTGCCTGACCTGCATACAGGTTTCTCAAGAGACAGGTCAGATGGTCTGGTATTCTCATCTCTTGAAGAATTTTCCACAGTTTATTGTGATCCACATAGTCAAAGGATTTGGCATAATCAATAAAGCAGGAGTAGATGTTTTTCTGGAACTCTCTTGCTTTTTTCAATGATCCAGTGGATGTTGGTAATTTGATTTCTGGTTCCTCTGTCTTTTCTAAAACCAGCTTGAACATCTGGAAGTTCACAGTTCACGTATTGGTGAAGCCTGGCTTGGAGAATTTTGAGCATTACTTTACTAGCATGTGATATGAGTGCAATTGTGCAGTAATTTGAGCATTCTTTGGCATTGCCTTTCTTTGGGACTGGAATGAAAACTAACCTTTTCCAGTCCTGTGGCCACTGCTGAGTTTTCCATATTTGCTGGCATATTGAGTGCAGCACTTTCACAGCATCATCTTTTAGGATTTGAAATAGCTCAACTGGAATTCCATCACCTCCACTAGCTTTGTTCATAGTGATGCTTGCTAAGGTCCACTTGACTTCACATTCCAGAATGTCTGGCTCTAGGTGAGTGATCACACTGTTGTGATTACCTGGGTCATGAAGCTCTTTTTTGTACAGTTCTTCTGTATATCTTCTTCTTAATATCTTCTGCTTCTGTTAGGTCCATACCATTTCTGTCCTTTATTGAGCCCATCTTTGCATGAAATGTTCCTTTGGTATCTCTAATTTTGTTGACGAGATCTCTAGTCTTTTCCATTCTATTATTTTCTTCTATTTCTTTGCACTGATCACCGAGGAAGGCTTTCTTATCTCTCCTTGCTATTCTTTGGAATTCTGCATTCAAATGGGTATATCTTACCTTTTCTCCTTTGCTTTTCACTTCTCATCTTCTCACAGTTATTTGTAAGGCCTCCTCAGACAGCCATTTTGATTTTTTGCATTTCTTTTTCTTGGGGATGGTCTTGATTTTTATCTCCTGTACAATGTCCATAGTTTATCAGGCACTCTATCATATCTAGTCCTTTAAATCTATTTCTCACTTCCACTGTATAGTCACAAGGGGTTTGATTTAGGTCATACCTGAATGGTCTAGTGGTTTTCCCCACTTTCTTCAATTTAAGTCTGAATTTGGCAATAAGAAGTTCATGATCTGAGCCACAGTCTGCTCCCGGTCTTGTTTTTTTTTTTTTTACTTACTGTCTAGAGCTTCTCCATCTTTGGCTGCAAAGAATATAATCAATCTGATTTTGGTTTTGTCACCTTTGGCTAATGGCAATCTGTTTAGATTTGTTCTCAATTACTTCTTGGCAACTCTGGTATTATTTGTTAGTTTGTTTGTTCCTAAGCTTTTCACATATATTTTTATCAAGCAATGGTGATAATGTGCCAATATATTATTTCATTCTATTTTTTTTTTAAATAGTAATATCTAACTTTTTTTATTTTTTAGTTTTAAAATACATTCTCCATCAACTCCTTGAATATATTCATGTATAATTTGTACTGGAAATGTGGGATATATACTGTTAAAGTATCATTTTATTGCCAATATTTAGAATAGTAGTTAGTTCTCTAGAAAATGTCCTATTAGTGACTATGGAAGATTTAAATTATTGGCATTAATTCTTCATCCCATCGGTGTCTACATTCATGCTGTGTTACTTTTCAGTTCATTTTAGCAGAAGCTGAGTGCTCTTCCCCCTCTTGACTTTGCTCTCAGTTATAAGGCTTACTCTGGCTAACAGCAGCCAAACAGCAATAAGCAGCTTGACATATGCTTGTGTGGTTAGGCTTTCTTTTTTGTCTGCTCTCATAATCATGAGAAGACCATGTCTCATCAGTCTATTTCTGACCTGAGGAGGATGACAGAAATTCATCTGCATCAGCAGACAGGACTCCATCTGCTGCTTGGAGCCAAGCCCAGACAAACCCAAACTAGAACACATGACCTCTGGGAGCCATAAACACATATGAGCAAGAATCCTTGATTTTCACTTAAGCCAATGAGTTTGGGGAAGTTTATTTCAGGAGACTATTGGTAACACATGACTGACACAGTGACCGGTGAGGATTTTATATTATTATGAACTGATGGACTACTATATTATTATGAACTGATGGACTACTATATTATTATGAACTGATGGATTTTAAGAGGTCTGGTATGTTTCAGTCCATTTGTTTTATTAAATATTCTCCAATGTCTCACTTTCATCCAGTAGATGTCTCTTTAAATTGTTTCCTAAATCTGCTTGATCTAACTTTAATAGTATTTGATAACTTTATTGCTTTCTGTTATAATCAGATCTTTCAGGCTCATTTGTACATTTTCTTCCTCAGACATGGAGTTTGCCATTTCTTCAATAAGCCTGTATCCTTTTAGTACAAAATGTTACTTAATGCAAGCAATCATAGTGTTAGAGATGTTACTGGTGCCATGTTGATCAGTTCCTAAGCTGATTCACTGGACAGACGTAAAGTTTCTGTGTGTGTGTGTGCGTTTCTAGGGAAAATATACCATGAGTTATATGGTTATTTCCAATTAAAATGTCAGGATTTAAGATTATAGTTTTATTTAATGTCTTTAGTTAATAAATAATCTTTTTATATTATATATATAACATGATTTCAGAACAATACTGATATTACTAAAATATGATTAGTGAAAATACCTTAATTGCGTAGTTAATTTTGGTTTTTATGCTATATCCTCACTACAAATTAATCATCAAATTACCATAGTTAACAGTCACTTAAAAAAACTTTTTGCTGTGTGGTTGAGGCACCAACTTGATGCATTGCTTGGTTCATTTTATCTTTGATTCTTACAAACTGCTCTTTGGCTTTAGATTTTTCCTATATTTGGGTAAGGTATTTACATGTTTCTCAGCAAAATTATTAAGTAAAGTATTGTCTGGGAAGTTTGGTTTCTGTCCCTGATTACTTCAATCTATTCTTCTCTCTTAGATAATTTACATTATTTTACGTTTTTATTTTTAGGATTATCTTTCATTTTCAAAACTATATAATTATATATCAATATTATATATTTTTATTATATGTTTTCATTCCTTTCATTATATAAATGGGAACATATTGTACACATTTTTCTCCATGATAATTTTTTGTTTACTTAATAATACATTTTGAAGAACTTTATATAGCAGTATGTACATATATTCCCAATTTCTTTAATAGCTGTATAGTACTTCAGAATGCAAATGAACCATAGTTTATACAGACAGGAGTCCTCAATTGATGATGATTGTGTCATTTCCAATCTTTTACTGTTATAATAGTGCTGCAATAAATGGTCTTGTGCAATGGTCTTTTATATTGTTTTATTTGGGAAACATAGTTCTAGAAATCATTTTGCTGGTCCAAGGGTAAATGCATAAATAATGGTGTTTCATATTGCTGATTTCTGTCTGCAAATGCTTGCATTGGTTTTGCATTCTCACCTGATTTACCTATTATTAAATCATAGTAGTAGAGTAGGAAGCTGAGAATTATACATTTGAATAAAAGAAAAGTTTATGAAAATTAATGCAGTATCACCTAGGTGACATCTGTTTAACACTATTAAGATTTAAATCCTTAAAAGTGAATGTCTTACATATTTTACAGTAAATATAATATCCTTTTAATCACAAAGTCATAAACAGTTCTTTCAATGTCTTTGCCTAAAAAATAAATGTGTTATATGTATGTTGTCAGTGTTATTCCTGTCTTACCTAGTAAGGAATCAATGACATTCTCAAGCTTTTTGAATCACAGAAAAGATTCTATTCTCAAAGGGAGTTAATATAAGTTGAAGTGGATCATATATTTAAATGTAAATATTAAATAATGAACCTTCTAGAACAAATTAAGAAAATCTATGCAATCTTTGTTCAGCAAAGATTTCCCAAAAAAACAAAATGTAATATGCATAAAAGGAAAAATGATGAGTTGAACGTCATTAAAATTAAAATCTTTGGTTCTTTGGAAAACATCATTAAGAAAATAAAACTAAAAGCCACAAACTATAATAAACTATGATGCATTTGTCTACAAAGGGCTTGTATTCAGAATACGTAAGACACTTTCACAACTCAATGTTAAGAATACAAGCAATCCAATGAAAATATGAGCAAAATACTTATATACATATTTCTCAAAAGAAGATAATATTAATGGCCATAAAGCAAATGGAAATATCTTTACCATCATTAGTCATTGGAGAAATTACAAGTAAACCAAATGAGATACCAAAACACCTCCATTATAATGGCTATAATACTAAGCGTTGGAGAGGATGTGGAGCAATCAAATCTCATACATTTCTGATATGAGTGTGAAGTGGTAAAATAAGCAGCCACTTTTTAGGGTTTAAGGTATACTTACATTTGATTTAGAATTGCACTTTTAAGTATTCAATTTTTTTGTATTTAAATGAAGGTTTAATGTTCTTAAATATCTACCAAAAGTAGATTACAATGCATGAAGATCACATAAAATGAACTTCATTTTCAGCATCACAATTATTTGGAATACAAAAAGTTGAGGGACGGATATTACAAGAAATACAGGTATGATTTTTTTTCTTAAAAAAGCTTAAAAATTGATTTCCCACTCCAAAAGTCCAAATAACGGTAGCCTAGGTTACAATGAGGGCAAATGTTTCTTATGTTCGGTACCCCAAAATTTCCTTACCCAAGTGTCCACAAAAATATATGCAAATACTTACAGTAGTTTATTTGTAGTAGTTACAAACTGCAAAATAGCATTCATAGGCAGGTAAATTGATAAATACATTATATAGCTCTACAATGGAAAGATACTTTGCAATTTAAGTGAATGGAGGGCTGATATACACAATATCTATGAGTTTCATATACAGTTTGCAAAACAAAATGTAACAGGTATAAAAGAGTAAGTACATTATGCGTTCATTTCTCTGAAATTTTAGACATGAGAATCTGAACTTTAGTGGGAGGAAGGGAAGAAGTGGTTGCTTGGGGCTGGGATTGAAGGGACTGTGTAAATATTTTAAGGAGGTGGAAGAGTTCTATGATTCTGATGAATTTACGTGAATGTATGTATTTTCAGTATTTATCAAATAATATTCATAAAATGGGCATGGTTTGTTACACATAAACTATATTCCAATAAAGATGATTAAAGACATTTAAATAAAAATATTCTCTTTTCTTTGAGGGACTACATTTTTTTTTTTTGCTGATTTTTTTTTTTAATTGTTTTTGCCATATAATGTCATGATATCACCGTCGGTTTACATATGCTTCTCCTCCGGAACCCCCCTCCCTCCTCCCTCCCCCCAGGAAATCTCGCTGCACCGGTCCCGAGCATCAATCCTGGGCAGGGGATTGATTAGACACATGACAATTAACATGCTTCAATGCCCTTCTCCCATATCATCCCACCCTTACCCTCATCCACAAAGTCCACGAGTCTATTCTATACATCTGCGTTCCTTTTGTTGTGTCCCATGTTGAGTTCTCGTTACTGTCTTTCTAAATTCCATATATATGTGTTAATATACTGTATTGTTGTTTTTGCTTCTGGCTTACTTCACTCTGGATAATGGGCTCCAGTTTTGTCTATCTGAGTAGAATTGCTTCAAATGAATTTTTTTTTAATGCTGAGTAATATTCCATTGTGTATATGTACCACAGCTTTCTTATCCATTCATCAGTTGATGGGCATCTAGGTTGTTTCCATGTCTTAGCTATTGTAAACAATGCAGCGATGAACATTGGGGTACACGTGGCTCTTTCAATTCTGGTTTCCTCGGTGTATATGCCCAGCAGTGGGATTGCCGGGTCATATGGCAGGTCTATTTGCAGCTTTTTAAGGAACCTCCACACTGTTTTCCATAGTGGCTGTACTAGTTTGCATTCCCACCAACAGTGTAAGAGGGTTCCCTTTTCTCCACATCCTCTCCAGCATTTATTGCTTGTAGACTTTTGGATGGCAGCCATTCTAACTGGTGTAAAGTGGTACCTCATTGTGGTTTTGATTTGCATTTCTCTGATAATGAGTGATGTTGAGCATCTTTTTATGTGTTTGTTAGCCATTTTTATATCTTCTTTGGAGAAATGTCTGTTAAGTTCTTTGGCCCACTTTTTAATTGGGTTGTTTATTTTTCTAGAATGGAGCTGCAGGAGTTGCTTGTATATTTTTGAGATTAATTGTTTGTCTGTTGCTTCATTGGCTATTATTTTCTCCCATTCTGAAGGCTGTCTTTTCACCTTGCTTATAGTTTCCTTTGTTGTGCAAAAGCTTTTAATTTTAATTAGGTCCCATTTGTTTATCCGAGTTTTTATTTCCAATATTCTGGGAGGTGGGTCATGGAGTATCCCGCTTTGGATTATAGCAGAGAGTGTTTTGCCTATGTTATCCTCTAGGAGTTTTATAGTTTCTGGTCTTATGCTTAGATCTTTGATCCATTTTGAGTTTATCTTTGTGTATGGTGTTAGAAAGTGATCTAGTTTCATTCTTTTACAAGTGGCTGTCCAGTTTTCCCAGCACCACTTGTTAAAGAGGTTGTCTTTTCTCCATTGTATATTCTTGCCTCCTTTGTCAAAGATAAGGTGTCCATAGATGCGTGGATTTATCTCTGGGCTTTCTATTCTGTTCCATTGATCTATATTTCTGTCTTTGTGCCAGTACCATACTGTCTTAATGACTGTGGATTTGTAGTATAGCCTAAAGTCAGGTAGGTTGATTCCTCCAGTTCCATTCTTCTTTCTCAAGATTGCTTTGGCTATATGAGGTTTTTTGTATTTCCATACAAATTGAGAAATTATTTGTTCTAATTCTTTGAAGAAGACCTCTGGTAGCTTGATAGGAATTGCATTGAATCTATAGATTGCTTTGGGTAGTATACTCATTTTCACTATATTGATTCTTCCAATCCACGAACACGGCACGTTTCTCCATCTGTTTGTGTCCTCCTTGATTTCTTTCATCAGTGTTCTATAGTTTTCTATATACAAGTCTTTTGATTCTTTAGGTAGAAATACTCCTAAGTATTTTATTCTTTTTGTTTTGATGGTGAATGGAATTGTTTCCTTAATTTCTCTTTCTGATTTCTCACTGTTAGTGTATAGGAATGCCAGGGATTTCTGTGTGTTGATTTTATATCCTGAAACTTTGCTATATTCACTGATTAGCTCTAGTAATTTTCTCGTAGAGTCTTTAGGGTTTTCAAAACTTCCAACATATGGAGGCTCAACAACACACTGCTGAATAACCAACAAATTGCAGAAGAAATTAAAAATGAAATTCAGTTATGCATGGAAACGAATGAAAATGAAAACACAACAGCTCAAAACCTATGGGACCCTGTGAAAGCAATGCTAAGGGGAAAGTTCATAGCAATACAAGCTCACCTCAGGAAACAAGAGAAAAATCAAATAAATGACCTTACTTTACACCTAAAGCAACTAGAAAGGGAAGAGATGCAGAAGCCCAGGTCTAGTAGAAGGAAAGAAATCTTAAAGATCAGGGCAGAAATAAATGCAAAGGAATCAAAAGTGACCATAGCAAAAATCAACCAAGCCAAAAGCTGGTTCTTTGAGAAGATAAATAAAATTGACAAACTATTAGCCAGACTCATCAAGAAACAAAGGGAGAAGAACCAAATCAACAGAATTAGAAATGAAAACGGAGAGATCACAACAGAAAACACAGAAATACAAAGGATCATAAGAGACTATTATCAGCAACTATATGCAAATAAACTGGACAATTTGGATGAAATGGACAAATTCCTAGAAAAGTATAACTTTCCAAGACTAAACCAGGAAGAGATAGATAATATTAATAGACCCATCACAAGCACGGAAATTGAAACCATAATCAGAAATCTTCCAAAAAACAAAAGCCCAGGACCAGATGGCTTCACAGCTGAATTCTTCCAAAAATTTAGAGAAGAGCTAACACCTATTCTACTCAAACTCTTCCAGAAAATTGCAGACGAAGGTAAACTTCCAAACTCATTTTATGAGGCCACCATCACCCTAATTCCAAAACCCGACAAAGATGCCACAAAAAAAGAAAACTACAGGCCAATATCACTGATGAACTTAGATGCAAAAATCCTCAACAAAATTCTAGCAAATAGAATCCAACAACACATCAAAAAGATCATACATCATGATCAAGTAGGCTTTATCCCAGGGATGCAAGGATTCTTCAATATTCGTAAATCGATCAATGTAATACACCACATTAACAAATTGAAAAATAAAAATCACATGATTATCTCAATAGATGCAGAGAAAGCCTTTGACAAAATTCAACATCCATTTATGATAAAAACCCTCCAAAAAGTAGGAATAGAAGGAACATACCTCAACATAATAAAAGCTATATATGACAAACCCACAGCAAACATTATCCTCAATGGTGAAAAACTGGAAGCATTCCCCCTGAAATCAGGGACAAGACAAGGGTGCCCACTCTCACCACTACTATTCAACATAGTTTTGGAAGTTTTGGCCACAGCAATCAGAGCAGATAAAGAAATCAAAGGAATACAGATTGGAAAAGAAGAAGTAAAACTCTCTCTGTTTGCAGATGACATGATCCTCTATATTGAGGGACTACATTTTAAACACAATTTGTGTGCCATTGAGAAACTGGCTTAAAATGAAGGCTACTTGAGGGCAAAATCTATAATTTAGAGATAGGAGGTAATCAGTTTCAGCTTGTAAAGAATCTTCCTGCAATGCAGGAGACCTCGGTTCGATTCCTGGGTTGGGAAGATCCTCTGGAGAAGGGATAGGCTATGCATTCCAGTATTCTTAGGCTTCCCTGGTGGTTCAGACGGTAAAGAATCCACCTGCAAAGTGGGACACCTGGGTTCAGTCCCTGCATTGGGAAAATCCCCTGGAGGAGGGCAAAGCAACCCACTCCAGTATTCTCACCTGGAGAATCCCCATGGACAGAGGAGCCTGATGGGCTACAATCCGTGGGGTCACAAAGAGTCAGACATGACTGAGTGACTAAGCATACACACACAAATCAATGGATGCATGAGTTAATTATTGATTTGATTACCACTGACATTATGCATTCAATAGCTATAGAAATGTCTACTGAAAAAGATATTCCATGCAAATAGTAAAAAAAATAGAAGAGTTAAACTAGTATCAGATAACATAGACTTTAAGTCAAAATCCATTACAAATACAAAGGAAGCATTATATATTGATAGAAGAATTAACTTATACAGAAAACAAAATGATTACAAACATATACACATGAGACAACAGAGCCCCTAAAGATATGAAACCAACACCGACAGACTTTAAGGGGAAAAGCACGCATTTCAATAATAATAGTTGGTAACGTCAATAGCTCACTTTCAATAACTGGAAACACTTAGATAAAAGATCAGTAAGGAAATAGGGGACTTGGACAACACTATAAACCAACTATACCTAGCAAATATATATATATACACACACACATTATATAACAGGCATAGAATACACATTCTTCTCAAAGGCATATAGAAAACTCTCTAGAGAAGACTGTATGTTAGGTCATAAAATAAATCTCAATAAGTTGAAAAAGACTGAGATTACACAAATAATTTTTTCTAACAACACAGTTGAGCTAGAATCACTGATGGCTCAGATGATAAAGAAGGTAAAGGTTAAATCACTGTGTCGGGAAGATCCCTGGGTGAAGGGAATGGCTACCCACTCCAGTATTCTTGCCTAAAGAATTCCATGGACAAAGGAGCCTGGCAGGCTAAAGTCCAGGGAGTCACAAAGGGTCAGACACAACTGAGCAACTTTCACTTTTTTCAGAAATAAATAATAGAAGGAAAATTAAAAAAAAAACTAATATGTAAAAACTAAACAATACATTCAAGCAACTAATGGGTCAAAGAATAAATTGCATGGCAAATTAAAAATACTAAGAGATGAATGGAAAGATAAGCACAACATAAAACTTGTGGGATATAGCCAGAACAATAGTCAGATGAAGTTCTTTTTAGCAGTAAAAGCTTATGTTAAAATAAAACAAAGATCCCAAATCCATAATCTAAACTTAAGAACCTAGAAATAAAAGAACAAACTAGACCCAAAGCTAGGAGAAGGAGAAAAAATAATGAAGATTCAAATGGAGATTAAAAAAATACAGAATGGAAAACGATAGTATCAACAAATCCAAAAGTTGGTTTTCTGAAAACAAAACTGATGAAGCTTTAGCTGGACTGACAGAAATGAAAGGGACAATTTGCAAATAACCAAAATCAAAAGTGATAGTGGATACATTACTACTGATCAAACAAAAATATGTTTTAAAGATATAAGAAAATACTATGAATAAATGAACACCAATGAATTAAACAATGAAATGTACACATTTTAGAAACATACAAATTACCAAAGTTGACTCAAGAAGAAATATGAACAGACCTCTATAACAAGAAGAGATGGAATCAATAATAAAAACTATTTCAAAAAAGAAAATGCTAGGACCAGATATCTTCACTGGGAAATTCTACCAAACATTTAAAGAAGAAATAACACGAATCTTTCCAAACTCTTATGGGGGCTGTGGCGGGTGGGGGGCACTTTCTAACTCATTATGTGAGACCAGCATTATCTTGATACCAAAACCAGATAAAGATATCACACACACACACACACACACACACACACACACACACACACACACACACACACACACACAAAGCTCAACTGACACAGCAAAAACTGTTGACAAAATCGATAGTATTTTATGACAAAAAAAATCACAAAAACTAAGAATACAAGGAAGTTTCCTTAATATGATGAAGGGCATTTATGACATAGGCACAGATAACATCATACTTGATAGTGAAAGACTGAAACCTTCCCTCTGAATATTACAAAGAAGACAAGAATGCCAGCTTTTACCATTGCGATTAAATATTGTACTTGATGTTCTAGCTAGAACATCAACCAAAATCAATCAATCAACCATGGAATAAAAGGCATCCAGATTGGAAAAGAAGTAAAACCATTCCCCTTGGCAGATGATACGATCTTATAGGAAGAAATTCCTTCCAAATCTAAAAGGTCTAATAGTGTGAAAAATGAATTCAGCAAAATTTCAGGGTAAAAGATTTGATACTCCAAAATTAGCTGTGTTTCTGTATACCATCAATAATCAATAAAAAGGAAATAATAAATAATTCCACTTGCAACAGTGTCCAAAAGAATAAATAGAAATAACTATAACCAAGGAGATGAAGACTAGTACCACAAAAACTTAAAAACATTTCTCAAAGAAACTAAAGAAGACCTTAAAAAATTGAAAGATATCCCAAGCTTGTGGGTTAAAAAACTCCATGTTGCTTTTGTCAAGACTCCCCAGTGTGATCTTCTGATTCAATGCAAACTTTATCACAATCTCAAGACCTTTTTAACATAAATTGAAAAACTGGTCCTCAAATTCATGTGGAATTCATAAGGGCCCCAAATGGTCAGAATGGTCTTGAAAAAAGAACAAGTTTAAATGAGTTAATACTTAAAAGTTTCAAAACTTACTACATAGCCATAGCAATAGAATTATCGTGGTAACAGCATAGGATAGATGCATAGAACGAAAGCATAGCATTAAGAGTCCAGCAATAAACCCATATATCTGTGGCCAGTTGATATTTGACAACAGTTCTAAGACAATTCAATGGGGGAAATAACAGTCCATTCACAAATGGTGCTGGAATAAATGGATACTCACATGTGAAATACTGAAGTTAGATCTCCTATCTTAGAACATATATAAAAATTAACTCAGAATGAGTCAATCACATAAATATAAGGGCTAAAAATCAGAAAGCTTTTAGAAGAAAACAGATATTAATAAATCTTCATGATCTCAGATTTTTTAATAGGTTCTTAGCCATGAAAACAAAAGCATGAGCAACAAAATACAAAATAATTTAATTGGATGTCATCAAAATTTAAAACTTATTCATCGAAGAATACTATCAAGAAAGTGAAGACAATCTATGGAGACTGGGAGAAAAATTGTCAAATTATATATTTAATAAAAGTCAGATTATATAAAGAACTCTTACAGATCAGTAAGAAAAATACAAACAACTCAGTTTTAAAATTTGCAAATCCTAGAAGAGATATTTCTCTAAAGAAGATATACAAATGTCCAACAAACACATGAAAAGGTGCTTAACACTATTAGTTGTTAAGGAAATTGACAACGAAGTACCACTTCACACTCAGTAGGATAGATACAATAATACTTAATTAAAAGAAAAAGAAAATTAAAAGTGCTATTCAAGATGTATGATAATTGAAATCTTCATATACTGGTAGTGAGAACACAAACTGATGCAGTCACTGGAAAATAGTTTGGCAGTTCCTCATAACAGCTCACCACACACAAGATCACTATATGACCCCACAATTCCACTCCTACTTATTTACCAAATATAATTGAAAACAGGTACTCATAAAAAGCACACATAACATACATAGCAGCTGTATTCATAATAACCAAAAGTGTGCAAACAGTATGAATATCAATCAAGTGGTGAGTGAATAAACAAATGCATCAAGATCCTTTACCAGGAAAATGATTATATTATTGAAGGTTTAGTGAATATACATACATATATAAATGTGTATATATATATATATATATATATATATATATAATTTTGAGCCTACCTCAAAATTAGAGCAGGCTCAGCTCCAGGCCACCATAATAGAGCAAATATGGCAATAAAGCAAGTCATATGAATTTTTTGGTTTCCTGTTGCACATCAAACTTATGCTTTCACTGTATTGTTAAGTCTATTAAGTCTTCAATAGCAGGACCAAAAACACAATGCACAAACCTTAACTGAAAATGTGTTTTATAAAATGTTAAGCATCATCTGAGCCGTCGGTGATATAATCTTTTTCCTGGTGAAGGATCTTTGCTGCAATACTGATGCTGCTAACTGGTCAGGATGGTGGTTACTGAAGAATGGAATGGTTCTCGCAATCACTTAAAATAAGAGAACAATGAAATCTGCTGCATTAGACTCTTCCTTTCATGAACAGTTTCTCTGTAGCATGCACTGCTGTTTGACAGTTTTACCCACAGAACTTCTTCCAAAATTGGAGGCAGTTCTTTCAAACACTGCTGCTTCTTTATTGACTAAGTGTACATAATAGTCCAAGTCCTTTGTTGTTGTTTTAACAATCTTCAAAGTCTCTTTATTGGGAATAAATTCCATTTCAAGAAACCTCTTTCTTTGCTCATCCATAAGAAGGAATGCCTTGTCTGTTTAATGTTTTATCATTAGATTGCAGTAGTTCAGTCACATCTTCAAGCTTCACTTCTAATTTAGTTCTCTTCTATTCCCAACACACATATAACTATTTCTTCCACCGAATCCTGAATCTCTCAAAGTCATATGTGAGGGTTGGGATCAACTTCTTCCCAACTTATGACCCTATTTAATGTTTCTATTTCAATGTCTTCCTCTGAATCATGGATATTCTTAATGGCATCTAGAATAGTGAATCCTTTGAGAAGATTCTCGATTGACTTTGCCCAGGTCTTTCAGAGAAATCACTGTTTTGAAAGCTAAAGCCTTATGAAATGTATTTCTTAAATAATAAGACTTAAAAGTGAATCTTACTCCTTGATCCATGGGTTATAGAACAGATGTTGTGTTAATAGGCATGAAAACACTAGTACATCTCCATCAAAGTTCTTGAATGACCAGGTGAATTGTCAATAAACAGTAATATTTTGAAATAAATCTATTTTTTTTTCCTGAGGAGTAATTCTCAATAGCAGGTTTAGAATATTTAGTAACCCATGTTGTGAACACATGTGCTACCATCCAGGCTGTTTTTCCATTGATAGAATATGGGCAGAGTAGATTTAGCAGACTTCTTAAGGATCCTAGAATTTTGGGAATGGTAAATGAGTGCTGGCTTCAACTTAGAATTGGTAGCTGCATTAGTCCCTAACCAGAGAGTCAGCCTGTTCTTTGGCACTTTGAAGCCAGGCATTGACTTCTTCTCTCTAGTTTTGAGAAGCCATATTCTTCCAATATAAGGCTGTTTCATTTACACTGGAAATCTGTTTAATCTACCCACTTTATTGAAGGCTTAGTGAATATACATATATATGTATTTTACATGGATCTTCTAGATAACTTACTGCAGCTTCTACATCAGCACTTGCTGCTTCTTGAACTTTAACGTTATGGAGATGGCTTCTTTCCTTAAACCTCTGCTAGCTTCAAACATTTCTTCTACAGCTTTCTTATCTCTCACAGCCTTCATAAAATTGAAGAAAGCCAAGGCCTTGCTCTGGACTGAACTTTGGCTTAAGGGAATGTTGTGGCTGGTTTGATCTTTAGTCCAGATTGCCAAAAAACTTTTATCATATCAGCGATGATGCTATTTGCCACCCCTACCATTTGTATGTTCACTAGAGTCGATTTTTAATTCCTTCCAGAGACTTTTCTTCATATTCACAACTTGGCTAACTGTTTGACACAAAAAGACTAACTTTTTGTCTGTTTCATTTTTTTAACATATCTTCCTCACCAAGCTTAATCATTTCTAGCTTTCTTTTACTTGAACACTTAGAGGACATTGTAGGGTTATCAACCTGCCTAATTTCAATATTGTACTATCTATGGGAATAAGGAGGCCCAAGGAGAGGTAGAGAGACAAAAATTTGGATAAAGTTGGTAGAGAAGTCAGAATATACACTGTATTTATCAATTAAATCTGCTATTTCATATAGGAGAAGTTCATGATATTCCAAAAGAATTACACTAGTAACATTAAAGGTCACTGATCATAGATTATCACAATAAATATAATAATGAAAAAGTTTGAAATATTGTAAGAATCACCAAATGTAACACAAAGACATGAATTAAGTGAATGCTGTTGGAAAAAATGGCAATGATAGACTTGCTCAGAGCCACTACAAACATTTAGTTTGAAAAAAACAATAAAAAGGTATCTACAAAGCACGATAAAACGAGGCACACCTGTTTTTTCAGCCATAGAAAGGGATGAAGTACTGATAATACGCTATAATAAATATTCAGCTAAGTATAAAAAGGCATACACAAAATGTCTAATTTTGTATGACTCTGTTTACATGAAATATTCAGAAGAGTCAAAACCATAGAGGCAATGCAGATTGGTGGGTACCAAGAGATAGAGGGTGGGGAAAATGAGAAGAAATTGTTTATTGGGTAACGGCTTTACTCTGGAGTGATGGTGATATTTTGAAACCAGATAAATTTCACAGCTTTGTAAATATACTAAACAACACTAAATTGTTTACTTTGAAATGCTTAATTTTATGTTACGTGAATTTCACTTCAACACATTAAAAATATGTACTTATCCATTCATTCAATACTTTTCAATTAATTCTCATATTCTTTTGAAAATATGTAATTTGATGCTTATAAATTTCTTTTCTTTAATTAATTTATTTTTTAGTTGAAGGATAATTGCTTTACAGAATTGTGTTGTTTTCTGTCAAACTTCAAAATTAATCAGCCATAGGTATACATATATCACCTCCCTTTTGAATCTTCCACCCATTTCACTCCCCTAGGTTGATACAAAGCCCCTGTTTGAGTTTTCTGAGAGATAATAGCAAATTCCCATTGGATATATATTTTATATATGGTAATGAAAGTTTCCTTGTTACTCTCTCCATACATCTCACCCTCTCCTCTCCTCTCCTCTCCCCATGTCTATAAGTCTATTCTCTATGTCTATTTCTCCACTGTTGCCCTGCAAATAAATTCCTTAGTACCATTTTTCTAAATTCCATACATATGCATTACTATATGATATTTATAATTCTCTTTCTGACTTACTTCACTCCATATAATAGGCTCCAGGTTCGTCCATCTCATTACAACAGACTCAAATGTGTTCATTTTTATGGCTGAGTAATATTCCATTGTAAATATTTACCACAACTTCTTTATCCATTCATCTGTTGAGGGACATCTAGATTGCTTTCATGTTCTAGCTATTGTAGTCCAACTCTCACATCCATACATGACTACTGGAAAAATCATAGTTTTCACTAAAACTATTATTTTGTTGCAAAGAAATGTCTCTGCTTTTTAATGTGCCGTCTATGTTGGTCATAGCTTTTCTTCCAAGGAGCAAGTGTCTTTTAATTCCATGGCTGCAGTCACTATCTTCAGTGTTTTATTTTATTTTATTTTTTATTGTGTTGGTTTTGCCATACATTTACATGAATCCACCATGGGTATACATATGCTCCCCCTCCAGAACTTCCCTCCCTCCTCCCGCCCGATTCCCTCCCCCTGGGTCATCCCGGTACACCAGCCCCAAGCATCAAACCTGGGCTGGTGATTGATTTCACATATGATAATTAACATGTTTCAATGCCATTCTCCCATATCATCCCACCCTTGCCCTCTTCCACAGAGTCCACGAGACTGTTCTATACATCTGCGTTTCTTTTGCTGTCTCGCATGCAGGGTTCTTCAGTGTTTTAGAGTTCCCCAAAATAAAGTCTGTCAGTGTTTCCATTGTTTCCCCTTCAATTTGTCATGAAGTGATGGGACTGGATAACATGATCTTAGTTTTCTGATTGTTGAGTTTCAAGTGAACATTTTCACTCTTCTCTTTCATTTTCATCAAAAGACTCTTTAGTTCTTCTTCACTATCTGCCATAAGGGTGGTGTAATCTGCATATCTGGGGTTATTGCTATTTCTCCTGGCAATCCTGATTCTAGCTTGTGCTTCATCCAGCCCAGCATTTCACTTGACATACACTAGATATAATTTAAATAAGCAAGGTAACAGTATACGTTCTTGAGGTACTCCTTTTCCTATTTGGAACCTGTCTGTTGTTCCATGTCCAGTTGTAACTGCTGCTTCTTGACCTGCGTACAGATTTCTCAGGAGGCAGGTCAGGTGGTCTGGTGTTCCCATCTCTTAATCAACTTTCCACAGTTTGTTATGATCTACACAGTCAAAGGCTTTGGTGTAGCTAATAAAGCAGAAGTAGATGTTTTCCTGGAACTCTTTTGCTTTTAGGAAGATCCATTGGATGTTGGCAATTTGATCTCTCATTCCTCTGCCTTTTCTAAAACCAGCTTGAACATCTGGAAGTTCTTGATCCATGTACTGTTGAAGCCTGGCTTGGAGAATTTTGAACATTACTTAGCTAGCATGTCAGACGTGTACAATTGTGAAGTAGTTTGAACATTCTTTGGCATTGCCTTTCTTTGAGATTGGAATGAAAACCGACCTTTTGTGCTTGTTATCCATGTGTATGTCTTCTTTAGAAAAATGTCTATTTATGTCTCTTCCCCACTTTTTGATGGGGTTGTTTGATTTCTGGTATTGAGTTGTATGAGCTGCTTATATATTTTGGAAATTAATCCTTTGACAGTTGTTTCATTTGCTATTACTTTCTCCCATTCTGAGGGTGGTCTTTTCACCTTGCTTATAGTTTCTTTTGCTGTGCAAAAGCCTTTAAGTTTAGTCGGGTCCCATCTGTTTACTTTTGTTTTTATTTCCATTACTCTAGGAGGTGGGTCATAGAGGATCTTGCTTTGATTTCTGTCATTGAGTGTTCTGCCTATGTTTGCCCCTAAGAGTCTTATGGTTTCTGGTCTTACATTTAGGTCTTTAATCTATTTTGAGTTTATCTTTGTGGATGGTGTTAGGAATGTTCTAAGTTCATTCTTTCACATGTAGCTATTCGAAATGCAGTACTTGGATGCAATCTCAAAAAAGACAGAATGATCTCTGTTTGTTTCCAAGGCAAACCACTCAGTATCACAGTAATTCAAGTTTATGCCCCGACCAATAATGCTGAAGAGGCTGAAATTGAACAGTTCTGTGAAGACATATAGGATCTTCTAAAATTAAGAGCCAAAAAAAAATGTCCTTTTCATTATAGGGGAATGGGATGCAAAAGTAAGAAGTCAAGAAATACCTGGAGTAACAGGCAAATTTCAGAGAAGGCAATGGCAACCTCCTCCAGTACTCTTGCCTGGAAAATCCCATGGACGGAGGAGCCTGGTAGGCTGCAGCCCATGGGGTCACTAAGAGTCGAACACGACTAAAGCGACTTAGCACCACCACCACCAGCAGCAACAGGCAAATTTGGCCTTGGAGTCCAGAATGAAGCAGGGCAAAGGCTACTAGAGTTTTGCCAAGAGAATGCACTGGTCATAGCAAACACCCTCTTTCAAAAACACAAGAGAAGACTACACACGGACATCACCAGATGGTCAATACAAAAATCAGACTGATTATATTCTTTGCAGCCAAAGACGGAGATACTCTATACAGTCAGCAAAAACAAGACTGGGAGCTGACTGTGGCTCAGATCATGAACTCCGTATTGCCAAATTCAGACTTATATTGAAGAAAGTATGGAAACTACTAGACCATTCAGGTATGACCTAAATCATATTCCTTATGACTATACAGTGGAAGTGAGAAGTATATTCAAGGATTTAGATCTGATAGGCAGAGTGCCTGAAGAACTAATATGAATCTCTGTGATATTGTACAGGAGGCAGTGATCAAGACCATCCCCAAGAAAAAGAAATGCCCAAAAGCAAAATGGCTGTCTGAAGAGGCCATACAAACAGCTATGAAAAGAAGAGACCCAAAAGGCAAAGGAGAAAAGGTAAGATATACCCATCTGAATTCAGAATTCCAAAGAAAAGCAAGGAGAGATAAGAAAGCCTTTCTCGGTGATCAGTACAAAGAAACGGAGGAAAGTAATTGAATGGGAAAGACTAGAGATCTCGTCAAGAAAATTAGAGATACCAAGGGAACATTTCATGCAAAGATGGGCACAACAAAGGACAGAAATGCTATGGACCTAACAGAAGCAGAAGATATTAGGAAGAGGTGACAAGAATACACAGAAGAACCATACAAGAAATATCTTCATGACCCGGATATTCTAGATGGTGTTGAGAGAGTCAATTCCTAGGCAGGTTGATAAAAAGTCCGTAGGTCCCCAAGGAGAGAGAGGTCTGGAATTCTCAAGGAGGAGAAAAGGACAAACTTTTTTTCCTCTGCATTCCTTAAGATTATATAACAATAATGTATCCTGCTTGAGGACAGTTTCTGGAAAAAACCTGGCTAATCCTGTTATCTTCAAATGTAAATTATGGTAGTGGGTCTAGTAAGGTCTTTACAACCTCCAGACATAATTTTGATCACTGTAAGTAAGTGAAGTCGCTCAGTCATTTCTGACTCTTTGTGACCCCATGGACTGTCTCATATCAGGCCTCTCCGTCCATGAGATTTTCCAGGCAAAGGTACTAGAGTGGTATGCCATTTCGTTTGCCAGAGGATCTTCCCGACCCAGGGATTGAACCTGGGTCCTTCACATTGTGGGTAGACACTTTACCATCTGAGCCACCAGGGAAGACAACTAATTAAAAGTATATAACTCCATTTCTAACAATAGTGAGGGGGTACTCTTTCTGCTCCCTTCTTATGTCTATGTCAGAAGATTTCTCTATCCCTTTTATACTTTAATAAAACTCTATTACACAAAATCTCTGAGTGATCAAGCCTCATCTCTGGCCCAATATTGAATGGGCCAGAGGGCAAGAATCCTGGCATCTTTTGTGGTTCAGCAACAACCTTTCATCTTTGGGTCACATCCAGGATTTTTTAGGACAAGGTAACAATGCTTGGACCTCTGGTTCTTTGTTCTCCTAGTGAACACATTTTCTGTTGTACTTTAGTAACTCTACAGTGTGCTTGTGTGAATGAATGACATGCCATGTGTGAAGCAAGTGAGGAGCCCTGCTCTGTAGTTCTGTGGTGACCTCAAATGGCTTGTGACAGAAGCCTGTCAGGGAGTTATACTGATGTGCCAATGCCAAGAGGCACCCAGTGTCTCCTTTGGGGACCAATCAGAAATTGACAAAGTGTGTGGATCAAACTCCTTTCTCGGTCAAACTTTCCGGTCTCTTTGACCATTTCATAACTTCTTGGAAATTTAGAACCACCAACCTATCTATTGGATCATAGACTTTCAAGGGACTTGTCATCCTTGCTGTTACTGTGTACTGTTACTTAGGTCCCAAACTTGGATTCGTAGTCAGGAAGCACATAGCCTTGCTAGGAGTTGAAAGTTCAGAAGCTAGATGGAGCCCTAGCTCCAAGAGCATCTCTGAGGTTAAAGGTTACTTAGATTGGAAGTACAATGAGTTTCTTCCTTTGGTAACGCTAGGTCTTAGTGGACCAAGAGCTTAGAGGAGGATTTCTAGTGGCTTTTGTCCCAACACCTTAGATATTCTTTCTGTGGACTCTGCGAGAATGAACTGGAAGGACTTGCCTTAATAACTCGAGGACAAAAATCACTTTTTCCTCACTAGCCAGCCCTTCACTATCTCTTGTGCTATCATTTTTACTGGTGTGGGGATGCTGGGAAGGAACATCTCAGTTTTATGTTCATACTGGTCTTACTGTGGTCAGAAATATACTCAGGATCGTGCACAGGCACTCAGGTGACGAATGCTTCCCTCAGCAGTCTTAGCTTGGGAGACATTCTGGAAGGTTACTCTGACTGCATCCCGGGTGGCATCAGAGGCGAGCAAAGTTTCAACAGTGAGAAACTGAACATCAGTCTGGGATGCCATCAGACTGCATCTACCTCCAGTACATCTCCACCCCATCTCAGTGGTAGAACCAGAAGGGACAAGTACGGCGCCTACATAAGTAAGGGAGAGACTAAGTCTGACCAGGGAAGGAAAACTGCAGTACAAAGTCTGTCTACACCCTCATCTAGAGCAGGGAGGGACACCTCTTGTAGAAAGATGGCACTGGCTGCTTTTTTTATCTCTTACAGATGGGAGCTAATAATTCCAGCCTCACTCCTTTAAAGTGTATCCTGAAAAACTGGGATAGATTTGATCTCCAGAGCTTAAAGAAAGCACTCCTGATCTTCTTCTGTGATACTGAATGGCCACAGTATCTTTTAGAAGACAGGAAAGCTGACCTGTTGAAGGATATCAATTATTAATGTTTTACAATTAGACTGATTCTGTCAAATACAAGGGAAATGGGTAGAAGTAGCATATATGTTGCCCTTTTTCTCTCTTCAAGGTATGCCAGACTTACGTCCTAAGGGTATATATTTGGGCATGAAAACTTCAGCTCCTTCCTGTCCTCCTACTTTGCCCCCATACCCAGGGCTCCAAACTGAGCAAACTGAAAGTCAGGGAACACCCCCAAGAAGGGTTGCCTTGGTCTCAGTAAAAACCCAAACTGAGATTCAAATGGCCTAAGTAGAGGTTCAAACAACTCCTGTCTCAGTACAACCTCAGACTACTCTGGTTTCAATAGAAACTCAGACAATTGAAGTAAGAGAAGCTCAGAAAGCAAAAACTAAGGGTGAAATACAGGATGAGATGGAGGACAGGAAACAGAGAGAGCAATAAAAGTAGGTTTCTCCAATCTAATCCCTGGGATCGTATGCTCAGAACAACCATAGAGGCTGAGGAAAGCCACCAAAGCTATTGCCTCTTCATGAAGCACACACCAGGAGAAATAATCAGTCTATGAGAGTTAATGAGCCCTTTTCTTATCATGAAATACAGAGAATCAAGGAGGATCTGGTAGACTACTTAGAGGACCCAGAAAAATATATTAGAGTTTTTAAAGATGTTACTCAGCTTTATAACCTTACTTGGAAGGATGTGATGTACATCTTGGGACAAACACTGACTCCCAACTCAAAAAGATGAGGAAAACTGTTGTTTTGGGGGAAAGCTGTTGCTTATGGAGATGAATGGCTTGGTAATGAATCACTAGGGAAGAAGGAGGATGAGATAGCTGCCCTCCCCACTGGGAATCAGGTGGTCCCAACTATAGAAGCAGGCTGGAACTATAACATGGCTAGAGGGAGATAGGGTCAGAGCCATTTTGTTGATGTGTTCTTGAAGGACTCAGCAAGTACATGCTAAAACTTTAAACTATGCCAAACTGGCAAACATAGAACAGGAGGAGAAGGAAGCTCCTGGTAAATTCCTAGATAGACTGAGATGCCTTTCGCAGAGTCACTGAGATTCACCCCCAAATTGAAGAGGGAAGAGTGATCTTAAAAGATAGATTTCTCACTCAATCAGCCCTAGATATCTGCTGTAAGGTGTTAAAACAGGCATATGGACCAAATCAGTCTTTAGATAATCTGTTGCAACTGGCTCAAACAGTCTATTATGGTAAGGAATATGAGGAAAAGAAAGAAAGGCAGAAAAGACAAAGGAACAGGTGGAAGCCCTTGTAATGGCTGTCAGAACCGTTCTTAAATATCCTGAAAAAATGCCCAGAAGGACCCAGGTGAAAAAGGATGGGCTTGCTGTTACTGTGGAAAAGGAGAGGCACCTGAAAGCAGGATTGCCCTCAGGCATCTAAGCCATCCCTGGCTCCCTGTCTGGTCTGCAAGGGAACACACTGGAGGAGAGACTGCCCTCAGAAGCATAGGTTTCAGGGGTCAGACTCTCAAGACAATCAGGACTGAAGGTGCCTGGGGGTCCCCACACAAGCTCCTGTTCTAATTATACCTGAGGAACCCTGGGTATTAATAACTGTGGGGTCCAATCCATTGATCTCCTTTTAGATATTGGGGTAACTTACTTGGTGCTTACTGAAGCCCCTGGCCCATTTTCTTCCCAATCCGCTTCCATAGTGGGGCTATCTGGACAAGCCAAAAGGTATTACCTCAGTTGTTCTTTAAGTTGTAACTGGGGCTCTGTGCTATTTTCACACGAGTTTCTGATCATGCCAGAGTCTCCCTCACCCCTTTTGGGGAGGAATATACTGAGCAAGGTTCATGCCTCTGTTTTCATGAATATGGAGACTCCTCTTTATCTCTCTTTAATTGAACAAAATGTAAATCCTAGTGTGGGCTGATGGAAAATCTGTGGGTCGAGCATAAAATGCTATTCCTGTAGTTGTCAAGCTCAAAGACCTGCACTTATTCCCACATAAGAAACAGTACCACTGAAGCCCGAGGTTAAGGAATGGACAAAATCTTACTGTACAGATTTCTCATGATGTGAGTGGAATCTCAAACTCTAAGGTTAATACTTGAAAGACAGACAGTAGGCTTCTTAGATATCAGTCATTATTACTAGAAGGACCAATAACTAAGCTTAAAGTTTGTGGAAATCTAAATCCTGCCACTTTCCTTCTGGTGAAGAAAAGTGAAACACCTGATCATGGTCGCTCCCAATTTCTAACTTTCAACTATGCAGCTTGAGAAAATCTAATGGATCCAGACATGGAAATATTTACAGATGGCAGTTCTTTTCTTCGGGATGGGAAGCATAAAGCAGGTTACTCCATGGTCATGGCTGAATAGGTTTTAGAAGCAAAATCTCTCCTCCCAGGGAACCAGTGCTCAGTTAGCGGAGCTATCAGCTTTGACCTGAGCTCTAAAGTTAAGCAAAGGGCAGTGAGTAAATATCTACAGTGATTCTAAGTATGCTTATTTGACTTTACATGCTCATGCTGCAATATGGAAAGAAAGATAGTTTAAAACGGCAAGAGAACCTATTAAGCATTTCAGAGAGATCCAGAGACTTTTAACTGCTATATATTGTCCTAAAGAAGTAGCTGTTATGCATTGCAAAGGGCACAGCAGAAATGGAAGTAAAGTAGCCAAGGGTAATCAGCTGGCTGACTGTCAAGCCAGAAAGGTGGCACTTTAGGAAACCCCTTCACTGCAGACACAGTTGATCTGAACAGGTCCTGTGGAACAGGAAAAACCACAATATACTGAGGAAGAATTAGAAAGATATGAGAAAAGAGGAGCAAAGGTTACCAATAAAGGATGGTTACAGTCTGCAGATGGACGATTAAGAATTCTTGAAAATGCTCAATGGAAAAGTTTTCCTGAAACCTTAGAATTAGCTAATTAAGTAACTCCGCTCTCAGCTTTTCAACAGGCATTAATGGAACTCTGGGAGGTGACTCCTGACCCAGCCTCTGAGTCAAGCAAGCCTCTGTTTGAGCCAGGAACCAAGGTCCTGATGAAAGTATTGGGATCTGGGGGCCAATCTCTAGAGCCCCTCTGGGAAGGCCTTTACCAGGTTATTCTTACTTTCCCACGGCTGTCAAAATGCCAGGAATTGATTTGTTGGTGCATCACACTTGAGTTAAGAGGTGGCATTCTGACCAGAACTAAGTGATGTTGTTTTATGTCTTTATTTTCTATGATCTGACTTGGTAGGCCTGATAATCTATGTGAGCCTGCTTCTCCTGACTCCAAAAATCTTGAGTCTGCCATTTGACCCACAAGACAACACCCTCCTGTCCTGGGCTTATTCCTATGCTGCATCCCACAATTGGTCTAATTGCTGGGTCTGTGGAACAATCCACTCCTCATCAATTAAAGACTTCCCATGGTGGGTTTATCCACTTCAAGGAAAGGACTTTCTTTAACTCTGTGATGCCATCTAACAATCCTAAGATGGACTGATGTAACTATGAACATAATATGACTTTTAATTTTGATTTTAACTTGGTTTAATGACTATTTTGCCTTGCATCTGTAACTGTGTAGCTGGATTTGTTTCTAGTTGCATGAAGACTTTTAAGTTACAAATGGTTGTCCAAACTCCTACAAGTTCCATAGCCTCCTCCTACTATTACTTGGGGCCCCTGGATCAGATACCCTCAATATGAGGAGAATATATTGCTTCAACAATTTAGGGACCATGACCCTCAACAGCAGGAAGTAGTTATGGAACGAAAATGATGCCCCTTTCCTTGGCAACATAATTCTCCTAAATGAAAGGGGGGAATGAGAAAGTCAGTTCCTAGTCAGGTTGATAAGAAGTCTGGGGGTCCCCAAGGAGAGAGGGATCTGGAATTCTCAAGGAGGAATAAAGGACAAGCTTTTTTCCCCTCTACATTCCTTAGGATGATATAACAATAATGTATTCGCTCGAGGACATTTTCTGGAAAAAACTTTCTGTTATCTTCAAATGTAAATTATGGGAATGGGTCTAGTAAAGTCTTTACAACATCCAAACATACTTTTTATTCACTGTAATAACTAACTAAAAGTATATAACTCCATTGCTGACACTAATGAGGGGGTACTCTTTCTGCCCCCTTCTGATGTCTATGTCAGAAGCTTTCTCTATCCCTTTTATACTTTAATAAAACTCCACTACACAAAAGCTCTGAGTGATCAATCCTCTTCTCTGGCCCCAGATTGAATTTTTCTCCTCCAGAGGGCAAGAATTCTGGAATCTTTCATGGTTCAGCAACAACCTTTAGGTGTGATCACTCACCTAGAGCCAGACATCCTGGAATACAAAGAGAAGTGGGCCTTAGGAAGCAACACTATGAGCAAAGCTAGTGGAGGTGGTAGAATTCCAATTGAGCTATTTCAAATGCTAAAAGATAATGCTGTGAAAGTGCTACACTTACTATGCCAGCAAATTTGGAAAACTCAGCAGTGGTCACAGGACTGGAAAAGGTCAGTTTTCATTCCAATCCCAAAGAAAGGCAATGCCAAAGAATGCTCAAACTACCACACAATTTCACTCATCTCACACGCTAGCAAATTAATGCTCAAAATTGTCCAAACCAGGCTTCAACAGTATGTGAACTGTGAAATTCCAGATGTTCAAGCCGGGTTTAGAAAAGTCACAGGAAGCAAAGATTAAATTGCCAACATTCGTTGGATCATTGAAAAAGCAACAGAGCTCCAGAAAAACATCTACTTCTGCTTTATTGACTATGCCAAAGCCTTTGACTGTGTGGATCACAACACTCTGTGGAAAATTCTTAAAGAGATGGGAATACCAGACCAACTTGACCTGCCTCCTGAGAAATCTGTATTTAAGTGAAGGAGTGGTTACAACTGGACATGGAACAGCAGACTGGTTACAAACTGGGAAAGGAGTATGTCAAGGATGTATATTGTTATCCTGCTTATTTAACATATATGCAGAGAACATCATGAGAAATGCTGGGCTGGAAGAAGCACAAGCTGGAATCAAGATTGCCTGGAGAAATACCAATAACATCAGATATGCAGATGACACTACCTTATAGCAGAAAACAGAGAGGAATTGAAGAGCCTCTTGATGAAAGTGAAAGAGAAGAGTGAAACAGCTGGACTAAAACTCAACATTCAGAAAACTAAGATCATGGCATCTGGTCCCATCACTTCATGGAAAATAGACATGGGAACATTCAAAATAGTGACAGACTTTATTTCTGGGGGCTCAAAAATCACTGCAGATGGTAACTGAAGTGATGAAGTTAAAAGACATTTGATCCTTGGAAGAAAAGTTATGACCAGCCTGGACAGCATATTAAAAAGCAGAAACAAAAAGAATAAAATACTTAGGAGTATTTCTACCTAAAGAAACAAAAGACCTGTATATAGAAAACTATAAAACACTGATGAAAGAAATCAAAGAGGACACAAACAGATGGAGAAATATACCGTGTTCATGGATCGGAAGAATCGATATAGTGAAAATGAATATACTACCCAAAGCAATCTATAGATTCAACGCAATTCCTATCAAGCTACCAGAGGTCTTTTCAGAGAACTAGAACAAATTTGTATGGAAATACAAAAAACCTCGATTAACCAAAGCAATCTTGAGAAAGAAGAATAGAACTGGAGGAATCAACCTGCCTGACTTTAGGCTCTACTACAAATCCACAGTCATCAAGACAGTATGTACTGGCACAAAGACAGAAATAGAAATCAATGGAACAAATTAGAAAGCCCACAGATAAATTCACGCACCTATGGACACCTTATTTTTGACAAAGGAGGCAAGAATATACAATGGAGAAAAGACAATCTCTTTAACAAGTGGTGCTGGGAAAAATGGACAGCCACTTGTAAAAGAATGAGACTAGAACACTTTCTAACACCACACACAAAAATAAACTCAAAATGGATCAAAGATCTAAACATAAGACCAGAAACTATAAATCTCCTAGAGGAAAACATAGGCAAAACACTCTCCAACATAAACCAAAGCAGGATCCTCTATGACACACCTCCCAGAATATTGGAAATAAAAGTAAAAATAAACAAATGGGACCTAATTAAAATTAAAAGCTTCTGCACAACAAAGAAAACTAAAAGCAAGGTGAAAAAGCAGCCTTCAGAATGGGAGAAAATAATAGCAAACGAAGCAATGGGCAAACAATCAATCTCAAAAATATACAAGCAACTCCTGCAGCTCCATTCCAGAAAAATAAATGACCCAGTCAAAAAGTGGGCCAAAGAACTGAACAGACATTTCTCCAAAGAAGACATTAAAAGGCTAACAAACACATGAAAAGATGCTCAACATCACTCATTATCAGAGAAATGCAAATCAAAACCACAATGAGGTACCACTTTACACCAGTCAGAATGGCTGTGATCCAAAAGTCTACAAGCAATAAATGCTGGAGAGGGTGTGGAGAAAAGGGAACCTTCTTACACTGTTGGTGGGAATGCAAACTAGTACAGCCACTATGGAAAATAGTGTGGAGATTCCTTAAAAAACTGCAAATAGAACTTCCATATGACCCAGCAATCCCACTGTTGGGCATACACACTGAGGAAACCAGAGCTGAAAGAGACACGTGTACCGTGTACCCCAATGTTCATTGCCGCATTGTTTACAATAGCCAGGACATGGAAGCAACCCAGATGTCCATCAACAGATGAATGGATAAGAAAGCGGTGGTACATATACACAATGGAATATTACTCAGCCATTAAAAATAATACATTTGAATCAGTTTTACTGAGCTGGACGAAACTTGAGCCTATTATACAAAGTTGAAGTAAGCCAGAAGGAAAAACAACAATACAGTATCCTAACACATATATATGGAATTTAGAAAGTTGGTAATGATAACCCTGTATGCGAGACAGCAAAAGAGATGCAGATGTATAGAACAGTCTTTTGGGTTCTATGGGGGAGGGCTAGGGTGGGATGATATGGGAGAACAGCATTGAAACATGTAAATTATCATATGTGAAATGAATCGCCAGCCCAGGTTTGATGATTGATACAGGGTGCTCAGGGCTGATGCACCGGGATGACCCAGAGAGATGGAATCTGGAGGGAGGTGGGAGGGGGGTTCTGGAAGGGGAACACGTGTATACCCATGGCGGATTCATGTCAATATGTGGCAAAACCAACAAGATAATGTAAAGAAAAAGAAATAAATAAAATAAAATAAAAAGCAGAGACATTACTTTGCCAACCTAAGGTCCGTATGATTTTTCCAGTAGTCATGTATGTATGTGAGAGTTGGACTATAAAGAAAGCTGAGTTCTGAAGAATGATGCTTTTGAAGTGTGGTGTTGGAGAAGACTCTTAAAGAGATTCCTTTGAACAGCAAGGAGATCCAAACAGTCCACCCTAGAGGAAATCAGTCCTGAATATTCATTGGAAGGACTGATGTTGAAGCTGAAGCTCCAGTACTTTGGCTACCTGATGCAAAGAACTGACTCATTTGAAAAGACTCTGATGCTGGGAAAGATTGAAGGCAGGAGGAGAAAGTATCTGTCCTCCAGATACTTGGATGCATACCCCACTCAATGGACATGAGTTTGAGTAAACTCTGGGAATTATTAATGGACAGGGAGGTGTGGCTTGCAGCAATCCATGTGGTTGCAAAGATTGAGACA
Organism: Antilocapra americana; assembly: GCA_007570785.1. NCBI lineage: Eukaryota > Metazoa > Chordata > Mammalia > Artiodactyla > Antilocapridae > Antilocapra > Antilocapra americana. Next base: position 13,948,605 of record ML664199.1, read on the forward strand.
CAAGTGAGCGACTGAACTGAGTGACTCACTGTTCAGTTTTCCTGGCACCATTTATTGAAATGGTTTTCTTTGCCCCTTCATATATTCTTGCCTCCTCTGTCAAAAACAAGGTGCCAATAGGCGCTTGGATTTATTTCTGTTCTTTCTAATTTGTTCTATTGGTTTATATATCTGTTTTTGTGCCAGGGCCATACTATCTTGATGACTATAACTTTGTAGTATAATCTGAAGTCAGGAAGGTTGACTCTTCCAGCTCCACTCTTCTTTCTCAAGTTCAGTTTGTCTCTTTGGAGTCTTTTGTGTTTCCATGTGAACTGTGAAATTTTTTCTTCTAGTTTTGTGAAAAAAATGCCATTGACAATTTGATAGGGGTCACATTGAATTTGTAGATTGCATTTGGTAGTAGAGCCATTTCCCCCATACTGATTCTTCCTACTCAAGTACATGGAATATATATCTAACTTGTTAATGTCATCTTTGATTTCTTTTATCAGTCTTATAATTTTCTGTGTACAGTTCTTTTGTCTCCTGAGGTAAGTTTATTCCTAGCTATTTAATTATTTTTCTTGCAATGATGAATGGGATTGGTTCTTTAATTTCTCTTTCTGATTTTTCATTGTTAGTATATAGAAGTACAAGTGATTTCTGTGTATTAATTTTGTATCCTGCCATTTTGCTAAATTGTCTGATTAGCTATAGTAATTTTCTGCTAGTATTTTTGTGTTTTCTATATACAGTATCATGTTAGCTGCAAACTGTGAGAGTTTTATCTCTTTTTCGATCTGGATTCCTATTATTTCTCTTTCTTCTCTAATTGCCGTAGCTAGGACTACCAAAATTATGTTTAATAATAGTGGTGAAAGTGGACACCCTTGTCTTATTCCTTATCTTAGGGGGAATGCTTTCAGTTTTTCACCATTGAGAATAATGTTTGCTGTAGACTTATCATATATGGCCTTTACTATGTTGAGATAGGGCCTTCTCTGCCCATTTTTGAAGAGTTTTAATCATACATGGGTGCTGAATTTTGTCACAATTTTTTTATGCATCTATTTAGATTATCCTATGATTTTTATCTTTCAGCTTGTTAATATGGTGTATGACAATGATTGATTTGCATATACTGAAGAATCCTTGCATCCCTGGAATAAACCCAATTTGATCATTGTGTATGAGCTTTTTAATGTGTTTTTTTTTCCCATTTTTGGCACGTTTTATTTTTTTCACCATAAAGAGTAAAAACAAAAAATTGCAAGTTTACATCGATATTTACAGTCTCTATTTGAAAAGCCTCATGAGTATTCCATGGGGGACACCAGTTGGGGGTTAAGTACATAGATTCTGCCTGTTTGAAACATCTGTGCACTGAGGTTTCTTTCTTTCTTTCTTTCTTTTTTATTAGTTTTGCCATACAATGCCATGATATCACCATGGGTTTACATATGCTCCCCCTCCAGAACCCCCCTCCCTCCCCCCCCCCTCCTCCCCCCCCCCCCCACCCCGGGAAATCTCGATGCACCAGCCCTGAGCATCAATCCTGGGCTGGCGATTGATTAGACATATGATAATTAACATGTTTCAATGCCATTCTCCCATATCATCCCACCGTTGCCCTCATCCACAGAGTCCACGAGTCTATTCTATACATCTGCATTCCTTTTGCTGTCTCGCATGTTGGGTTCTCATTACCATCTTTCTAAATTCCATATATATGCATTAATATACTGTATTGTTGTTTTTGCTTCTGGCTTACTTCACTCTGGATAATGGGCTCCAGTTTCGTCCATCTGAGTTAATGTGTTTTTGAATTGTGTTTGCAAAAATTTGTTGAGGATTTTTGCATCTGTTCACCAGTGATATTGGCCTGTAGTTTTCTTTTCTGTGTTATCTTTGTCTGTGTTATCATTTGCTATCAGGGTGATGATGGTCTTGTAGAATGAGTTTGGAAGTGGTCCTCCCCCTGCAATTTTTTGAAAGAGTTTTATAAAGATAGGCATTAGCTCTTCTCTAAATGTTTGACAGAGTTTTCCCTTGAAGCCATCTGGACCTGGACATTTGTTTTTTTGGGAGATTTTTGATCACAGCTTCAACTTCAGTGCTTGTAATTGGGTTGTTCAGAATTTCTATTTCTTCCAGGTTCAGTCTTGGAAGATTGAACTTTTCTTAGAATCTGTCAATTTCTTCCAGGTTATCCATTTTATTGCCATGTAGTTGTTCATAGTAGTCTCTTATAAGCCTTTTTATTTCTGCATTGTCTCTTTAACCTCTCCTTATTCATTTCTAATTTTGTTAATTTGATTCTTCTCTCATTTTTTCTTGATGATTCTGGCTAAAGTTTTGTCAGTTTTGTTTACTTTCCAAAGAACCAATTTTTGGTTTTATTACTATTTACCATTATTTCTTTTATTAATTTTCCCCTTATTTCTGCTCTGATCCTTATGATTTCTTTTCTTTTGCTAATTTAATTTATTTATTTATTCATTTTTGTTGTTGTTCTTGTTCTTCTTTCTCCAGTTGTTTTAGGTGTAAAGTTAGGTTTCTATTTGAGATTTTTCTTGTTTCTTGAGGTAGGATTGTATTGCCATAAACTTCCCTCTTAGAATTGCTTTTGCTGCATCCCATAGGTTTTGAGTTGTGTTTTCATTGTCATTTGTTTCTAGAATTTTTTAATTTCCCTTTTGATTTTTTTCAGTAACCTTTTGGTTGTTTTGGTTGTTGTATTATTTAATCACCTTGTGCTTGTATTTTTTACATTTTTTTCTTGTAACTGATATCTAGTATCATAGTGTTGTGGTCAGAAAAGATGCTTGATGAAATTTCAATTTTCTTAAACTTACTAAGGTTTTATCTGTGACCCAAGATGTGGTCTATCCTGGAGAATGGTCCACGTGCACTGGAGAAGGTATATTCTTCAGCATTTGGATGGAATGTTGTTAAGATATCAATGAGATCCTTCTCATCTAATGTATCATAAAGACTTGTGTTTTCTTATTAATTTTCTGTTTTGATGATTTTTCCATTGGTGTAAGTGGGGTGTTAAAGTCTCCTACTATTATTGTGTTACTGTCAATTTCTCCTTTTATGTCTGTTAGTGTTTATCTTATATATTGAGGTGCTCTTATGTTGGATGCATAGATATTTATAATTGTTATGTTATCCTCTTGGATTGATCCCTTGATCGTTATGTAGTGTCCTTCCTTATCTCTTTTAATCTTCTTTAAGGTCTGTTTTTTCTGACCTGGTCTGCTGCTCCAGCTTTCTTTTGCTTGCCATTTGCATGGAATATATTTTTGCATCCTCTCACTTTCAATCTATATGTGTCTTTAGTTCTGAAGTGGGTTTCTTTTAGACAGCATATATATGAGTCTTGTTTTTATATCCATTCAGCCAATCTGTGTCTTTTGGTTGGAACATTTAAGCCATTTACATTTTAAGAATTTATTGATATATATATTCCTATTGCTATTTTCTCAATTGCTTGGGGTTTGATTTTGTGGATCTTTTTCTTCTCTTGTATTTCTTGACTATATAAGTCCCTTTAACATTTGTTGTAAAGCTGGTTTGGTGGTGTTGAATTCTCTGAACTTTTGCTTGTCTGAAAAGCTTTTGATTTCTCCATCAATTGTGAATGAGATTCTTGCCAGGTAGAATCTGGCTGTAGATTTTCCCTTTTCAGTACTTTAACTATATCCCGCCATTCCCTTCTGGCCTGCAGAGTTTCTGCTGAACAATCAGCTGTTAAACATATGGGGTTTCCCTTGTATGTTACTTGTTGCTTTTCTCTTGCTGCTTTTAATATTCTTCCTTTGTGTTTAATGTTTGTTATTCTTGGTGTGTTTCACTTTGGGTTTATCCTTTATGGGACTTGATTGACTATTTCTTTTTCCATGTTGGGGAAATTTTCAACTCTAATCTCTTCAAAAATTTTCTCATATGCTTTCTTTTGCTCTTCTTCTTCTGGGACCCCTATAATTCAAATGTTGGTGCATTTGCTATTGTCTCAGAGGTTTCTGAGACTATCCTCAATTCTTTTCATTCTTTTTACTTTATTTTGCTCTTCAGAAATTATTTCCATCATTTTATTTTCCAGCTCACTGATTCATTCTTCTGCTACAGATATTCTGTTATTGATTTTTTCTAGAGTATTTTTAATTTCCATAATTGTGGTGTTTATCTTTACATGTTCATTCTTTAATTCTTCTAGGTCTTTGCTAGTTGATTCTTGCATTTTCTCCATTCTCTTTTCAAGGATTTTGATCATCTTTATTATCATTGTTCTGAATTCTTTCTCAAGTAGTTTGATATTTCCTCTTCATTTATTGGACTTTGGTGTGTCTAGTTTGTTTGTTCATTTTTGCAGTATTTATCTGCCTTTTTGCAATTTTTTTAAACTTATTGTGCTTGAAGTTTATTTTTCCCAAATTTCAAGATTGAATTCTTTCTTCCTTTTGGTTTCTACCACAGGAAACACCTGTAATAACCGGCCAATTTGGCCTTGGAATACAGAACAAAGAAGGGCAAAGACTAATATAGTTTTACCAAGAGAACGCACTGGGCATAACAAACACCGTCTTCCAACAACGCAAGAGAAGACTCTGCATATGGACATCACCAGATAGCCAAAATCAAATTGATTATACTCTTTTCAGTCAAAGATGGAGAAGCTCTATACAGTCAGCAAAACCAAGAGCAGGAGCTGGCTGTGGCTCAGATCATGAATTCTTTATTATCAAATTGAGATTTAAATTGAAGAAAGTAGGGAAAACCACTAGACCATTCAGGTATGACCTAAATTAAAACCCTTAGGATTATACAGTGGAAGTGAGAAATAGATTTAAGGGACTAAATCTGATAGACAGAGTGCCTGATGAACTATGCATGGAGGTTTGTGACATTGTAAAGGAGGCAGGAGTTAAGACTATCCCCATGGAAAAGAAATGCTAAAAAGGAAAATGGCTGTCTGAGGAGGCCTTACAAATAGCTGTGAAAAGAAGAGAAGTGAAAAGCAAAGGAGAGAAGGAAAGATATTCCCATCTGAATACAGAGTTCCAAAGGATAGCAAGGAGAGATAAGAAAGCCTTCCTCAGTGATCAATGCAAAGAAATAGAGGAAAACAACAGAATGGGAAAGACTATAGATCTCTTCAAGAAAATTAGAGATACCAAGGAAACATTTCATGCAAAGACGGGCTTGATAAAGGACAGAAGTGGTATGGACCTAACAGAAACAGAAGATATTAGGGAGAGGTGGCAAGAATACACAGAAGAACTGTACAGAAAAGATCTTCATGACGCAGATAATCACAATGGTGTAACCACTCACCTAGAGGCAGACATCTTGGAATGTGAAGTCAAGTGGGCGTTAGGAAGCATCACTAAGAACAAAGCCAGGGGAAGTGATGGAATTCCAGTTGAGCTATTTAAAATCCTGAGATGTGATGCTGTGAACGTGCTGCATTCAATATGCCAGCAAATATGGAAAACTCATCAGTGGCCACAGGACTGGAAAAGGTCAGTTTTCATTCCAATCCCAAAGAAAGGCAATGCCAAAGAATGCTCAAGCTACCACACAATTGCACTCATCTCACACACTAGCAAAGTAATGATCAAAATTCTCCAAGCCAGGCTTCAGCAATACGTGGACCGTGAACTTCCAGATGTTCAAGCTGGTTTTAGAAAAGGCAGAGGAACCAGAGATCAAATTGCCAACATCTGCTGGTTCATCAAAAAAGCACGAGAGTTCCAGAAAAACATTTATTTCTACTTTATTGACTATGCTGAGCTTTTGACTGTGTGGATCACAATAAACTGTAGAAAATTCTGAAAGAGATGGGAATACCAGACCACCTGACCTATCTCTTGAGAAACCTGTATGCAGGTCAGGAAGCAACAGTTAGAGCTGGACATGGAACAACAGACTGGTTCCAAATAGGAAAAGGAGTACATCAAGGCTGTATATTGTCACCCTGCTTATTTAACTTATATGCAGACTAGATCGTGAGAAACACTGGGTTGGAAGAAGCACCAGCTGGAATTAAGATTGCTAGGAGAAATATGAATAACCTCAGATATGCAGATGACACCTCCTTTATGTCAGAAAGTGAAGAGGAACTGAAAAGCCTCTTGATGAAAGTGAAAGTGAAAGAAGAGAGTGAAAAAATTGGCTTAAAGCTCAACATTCAGAAAACTAAGATCGATCCGGAACTAAGATGGCAGAGGAATAGGACGGGGAGTCCACACTCTCCCCAACAAATACACCAAAGGAACATTTAAATACCTAACAAACTCCATAAAACAACATCTGAATGGTGGCAGAGGACTTCAGGCATCTGGAAAGACAGCCCATTGCCGACGAAAGAAGGTAGGACCAAAAAAAAAAAAAAGTAAAAAGAGAGGCAAAGAGGCAGGGACGGAGATTCATCTCTGAAGAGGAGTCTCGAAAGAGATAAAGGTTTTCGAACATCAGGAAACATTCTCCCTGGCGGATCTGAGGGATCTGAGGCAAATCTCAGAGAGCATAATAGCCGGGAGTAGAAGCAGATAAATAGTTAAGCCCCTCAGAGAACGTCTCTAACTGCAAACTTCAGTGGAGCGGCGGCCCGGGCACCCCATCCCCCACGAGCAAGCTCGGACTGCTCAGGGAGGGGCGGGCCGCGCGCTTGGGGGGAAGACTGAGATTGAACGCCAGACTGAGGGTCCTAACCGAGGGTGCTAACCGGAGATAGACCGCTGGGTAGCCTTCCCGAGGAAGACCCCCCGCCAGGCTCGGGCACAGAACAAAGGGCAGTGAGGACTTGGTCTGCTGCTCTAGACAGCCGGGTGGAGCTGGGCGGCTGCAGGCTACAGACCGGTCCAGCCCCCGCCGGAGAGCGCCCTGGCGAGGCTTCTGCCCCCAAACCGCAGGCAGAATTGGGTGCTAGCCAAGACCTCTGGGGATTCTGGACAGTCGCCGCCAGAATTCGGCGCTTCTCACATCTGAGAAGATGTGCCCAGCTGCACGCTGAAAAAACCAAGCGGCTGGGCCGGGGGAGGGGAGAAGCCGCAGCCCCCAACTGCGTCCCCAGAGTGCACTGCGAGAGACCGCCCCGCTGCACATTTGAGAAGACACGCCCAGCTGCAAGCAGAAAGAGCCTAGCGGCTGGGCCAGGGGAGGGGAGAAGCCACAGCCCCCAGTCGTGACGGGCGAGAGACCAAGAGCCAGAGCAGAGGGGGCGGGGAAAGCAGAGGCACCAGGAGCAGGGCAAACCCCAGAATGCTGAATAGACACTGAAGGGGCCAGCAAACAGAAGACGCCAAAACAAGCAGGACGAACCGCTTAAGAGCCCAACCAGGAAACTTTGACAAAACACACATCCAACCCCTCTCATAGTGAGGAACCTCCACAATAAAGGGACAACACAGCAAGATAAACAAAATGAAAAGGCAGAGAAACACCCAGCAGGTAAAGGAACAGGATAAATGTCCTCCAGACCAAACAAAAGATGAAGAGATAGGATGTCTACCTGATAACGAATTCCGAATAATGATAGTGAAAATGATTCAAAACCTGGAAAATAAGTTGGAGCTACAGTTCAATAACCTGCAGGCAAGGATCGAGAAGATGCAGGTAAGCTTTAACAAGGACTTAGAAGAAATGAAAAAGAGTCAAAATACAATAAATAATGCAATAAATGAGATCAAAAACACCCTGGAGGGAACCAACAGTAGAATAACAGAGGTAGAAGACAGGATAAGTGAGATAGAAGACAGAATGGCAGAAATAAATGAAACAGAAAGGAATAAAGAAAAAAGAATTAAAAGAAATGAGGACAATCTTAGAGACCTCTGGGACAGTATTAAACGCACCAATATTCGAATCACAGGAATCCCAGAAGAAGAAGACAAAAAGAAAGACCATCAAAAAATTATTGAAGAGATAATTGTTGAAAATTTCCCTAAATTGGGAAAGCAAATAACTTCTCAGGTCCAAGAAACACAGAGGGTCCCAAATAGAATGAACCCCAAGCGGAACACCCCAAGACACATATTAATCAAATTAACAAATATCAAATACAAAGACCAAATATTAAAAGCAGCAAGGGAGAAGCAAAAAATAACTCACAAGGGGAATCCATAAGGATAACAGCTGATCTCTCAATAGAAACCCTTCAGGCCAGAAGGGAATGGCAGAGCATACTTAAAGTCATGGAAGAAAACAAGCTACAACCCCGATTACTGTACCCAGCAAGGATTTCATTCAAATTTGAAGGACAATTCAAAAGTTTTTCAGACAAGCAGAAACTGAGACAATTCAGCAACACCAAACCAGCCCTCCAACGAATGCTAAAGGATCTTTCCTAGATAGGAAACACGGATGGGGTATATAATCTCGAACCCAAAACAATAAAATAAATGGCAACAAGATCTTACTTATCAATAATTACCTTAAATGTAAATGGGTTGAATGCCCCAACCAAAAGACAAAGATTGGCCGATTGGATACAGAAACAAGACCCCTATATATGTTTTCTACAAGAGACCCACCTCAAACCTAGGGACACATATAGACTGAAAGTTAAAGGCTGGAAAAAGATATTCCATGCAAATAAAGACCAAAAGAAAGCAGGAGTGGCAATACTCATATCAGATACAGTAGACTTTAAAATAAAGGTGGTGAAAAGAGATAAAGATGGACATTACATAATGATCAAAGGATCAATCCAAGAAGAAGAAATAACAATTATAAATATTGATGCACCCAACATAGGAGCACCACAATATGTAAGGCAAATGCTAACAAGTATGAAAGGGGAAATCAACAACAACACAATAATAGTGGGAGACTTTAATACACCACTCACACCAATGGATAAATCAACTAAACAGAAAAGTAACAAGGAAATTCAAACTTTAAATGATACAATAGACCAACTAGACCTAATTGATATCTATAGGTCATTCCACCCCAAAACAAGGAATTTCACCTTTTTCTCAAGCACACACGGGACCTTCTCCAGGATAGATCACATCCTGGGCCATAAATCTAGCCTTGGTAAATTCAAAAATATTGAAATCATCCCAAGCATCTTTTCTGACCACAATGCAGTGAGATTAGATATCAACTACAGGAGAAAACCTTTCAAAACTTCCAACATATGGAGGCTCAACAACACACTGCTGAATAACCAACAAATCACAGAAGAAATCAAAAATGAAATTCAGTTATGCATGGAAATGAATGAAAATGAAAACACAACAGCCCAAAACCTATGGGACACTGTGAAAGCAGTGCTAAGGGGAAAGTTCACCTTAGCAATACAAGCTCACCTCAGGAAACAAGAAAAAAATCAAATAAATAACCTTACTTTACACCTAAAGCAACTAGAAAGGGAAGAGATGCACAAGCCCAGGTCTAGTAGAAGGAAAGAAATCTTAAAGATCAGGGCAGAAATAAATGCAAAGGAAACAAAAGAGACCGTAGCAAAAATCAACCAAGCCAAAAGCTGGTTCTTTGAGAAGATCGATAAAACTGACAAACCATTAGCCAGACTCATCAAGAAACAAAGGGAGAAGAACCAAATAAACAGAATTAGAAATGAAAACAGAGAGATCACAACAGAAAACACAGAAATACAAAGGATCATAAGAGACTATTATCAGCAACTATATGCAAATAAATTGGACAACTTGGATGAAATGGACAAATTCCTAGAAAAGTACAACTTTCCAAGACTAAACCAGGAAGAGATAGATAATATTAATAGACCCATCACAAGCACGGAAATTGAAACCATAATCAGAAATCTTCCAAAAAACAAAAGCCCAGGACCAGATGGCTTCACAGCCGAATTCTACCAAAAATTTAGAGAAGAGCTAACACCTATTCTACTCAAACTCTTCCAGAAAATTTCAGAGGAAGGTAAACTTCCAAACTCATTCTATGAGGCCACCATCACCCTAATTCCAAAACCCGACAAAGATGCCACAAAAAAAGAAAACTACAGGCCAATATCACTGATGAACTTAGATGCAAAAATCCTCAACAAAATTCTAGCAAATAGGATCCAACAACACATTAAAAAAATCATACATCATGATCAAGTAGGCTTTATCCCAGGGATGCAAGGATTCTTCAATATTCGCAAATCAATCAATGTAATACACCACATTAACAAATTGAAAAATAAAAATCACATGATTATCTCAATAGATGCAGAGAAAGCCTTTGACAAAATTCAACATCCATTTATGATAAAAACCCTCCAAAAAGTAGGAATAGAAGGAACATACCTCAACATAATAAAAGCTATATATGACAAACCCACAGCAAACATTATCCTCAATGGTGAAAAACTGGAAGCATTCCCCCTGAAATCAGGAACAAGACCAGGGTGCCCACTCTCACCACTACTTTTCAACATAGTTTTGGAAGTCTTGGCCACAGCAATCAGAGCAGATAAAGAAATCAAAGGAATGCAGATTGGAAAAGAAGTAAAACTCTCTCTGTTTGCAGATGACACGATCCTCTATATTGAAAGCCCTAAAGACTCTACTAGAAAATTACTAGAGCTAATCAGTGAATATAGCAAAGTTTCAAGATACAAAATCAACACACAGAAATCCCTGGCATTCCTATACAGTAACAATGAGAAAACAGAAAGAGAAATTAAGGAAACAATTCCATTCACCATCTAAACAAAAAGAATAAAATACTTAGGAGTATTTCTACCTAAAGAAACCAAAGACTTGTATATAGAAAACTATAAAACACTGATGAAAGAAATCAAAGAGGACACAAACAGATGGAGAAATGTGCCGTGTTCGTGGATGGGAAGAATCAATATAGTGAAAATGAGTATACTACCCAAAGCAATCTATAGATTCAATGCAATTCCTATCAAGTTATCAGAGGTCTTTTTCAGAGAATTAGAACAAATAATTTCACAATTTGTATGGAAATACAAAAAACCTCGTATAGCCAAAGCAATCTTGAGAAAGAAGAATGGAACTGGAGGAATCAACCTACCTGACTTTAGGCTATACTACAAATCCACAGTCATTAAGACAGTATGGTACTGGCACAAAGACAGAAATATAGATTAGTGGAACAAAATAGAAAGCCCAGAGATAAATCCACGCATCTATGGCCACCTTATCTTTGACAAAGGAGGCAAGAATATACAATGGAGAAAAGACAACCTCTTTAACAAGTGGTGCTGGGAAAACTGGACAGCCACTTGTAAAAGAATGAAACTAGATCACTTTCTAACACCATACACAAAGATAAACTCAAAATGGATCAAAGATTTAAGCATAAGACCAGAAACTATAAAACTCCTAGAGGATAACATTGGCAAAACACTCTCTAACATAAACCAAAGCGGGATCCTACATGACCCACCTCCCAGAATATTGGAAATAAAAACACGAATAAACAAATGGGACCTAATTAAAATTTTAAAAGCTTCTGCACAACAAAGGAAACTATAAGCAAGGTGAAAAGACAGCCTTCAGAATGGGGGAAAATAATAGCCAATGAAGCAATGGAGAAACAATTAATCTCAAAAATATACAAGCAACTCCTGTAGCTCCATTCTAGGAAAATAAATGACCCAATCAAAAAGTGGGCCAAAAAATTTAACAGACATTTCTCCAAAGAAGACATAAAAATGGCTAACAAACGCATGAAAAGATGCTCAACATCACTCATTATCAGAGAAATGCAAATCAAAACCACAATGAGATATCACTTTACACCAGTCAGAATGGCTGCCATCCAAAAATCTACAAGTAATAAATGCTGGAGAGGATGTGGAGAAAAGGGAACTCTCTTACACTGTTGGTGGGATTGCAAACTAGTACAGCCACTATGGAAAACAGTGTGGAGGTTCCTTAAAAAACTGCAAATAGACCTGCCATAAGACCCAGAAATCCCACTGCTGGGCATATACACTGAGGAAACCAGAATTGAAAGAGCCACATGTACCCCAATGTTCATCGCTGCTTTGTTTACAATAGCCAGGACATGGAAGCAACCTAGATGCCCATCAACTGACGAATGGATAAGAAAGCTGTGGTACATATACACAATGGAATATTACTCAGCATTAAAAAAAATTAATTTGAATCAGTTCTATTCAGATGGACGAAACTGGAGCCCATTATCCAGAGTGAAGTAAGCCAGAAGGAAAAACAACAATACAGTATATTAACGCATATATATGGAATTTAGAAAGACGGTAATGAGAACCCAGCATGCGAGACAGCAAAAGGAACGCAGATGTATAGAATAGACTCGTGGACTCTGTAGATGAGGGAAAGGGTGGGATGATATGGGAGAATGGCATTGAAACATGTTAATTATCATATGTCTAATCAATCGCCAGCCCAGGATTGATGCTCGGGGCTGGTGCAACGAGATTTCCCGGGGGGAGGGAGGAGGGAGGGGGGTTCTGGAGGGGGAGCATATGTAAACCCATGGTGATATCATGTCATTGTATGGCAAAACTAATAAAAAAAAAAAAAGAAAACTAAGATCATGACATCTGGTCCTATCACTTTATGGGAAATAGATGGGGAAACTGTGGCAACAATGTCAGACTTTAATTTGGGGGGCTTCACAATCACTGCAGATGGTGATTGCTGCCATGAAATTAAAAGACACTTACTCCTTTGGAGGAAAGTTATGACCACCCTAGATAGCATATTGAAAAGTAGAGACATTACTTTGCCAACAAAGGTCTGCCTAGTCAAGCTATGTTTTTTCCAGTAGTCATGCATGGATGTGAGAGTTGAATGGTGAAGAAAGCTGAGCCCCAAATAATTGATGCTTTTGAACTGTGGTGTTGGAGAAGACTCTTGAGAGTCCCTTGGGCTGGAAGCAGATCCAACCAGTCTATCCTAAAGGAGATCAGTCCTGGGTGTTCATTGGAAGGACTGACGTTGAAGCTGAAACTCCAATACTTTGGCCACCTCATTCGAAGAGTTAACTAAATGGAAAAGGTCCTAATGTTGGGAAGGATAGGGGCAGAAGGAGAAAGGGAAGACAGAGAATGAGATGGCTGGATGGCATAACTGACTCGATGGACATGGGTTTGGGTAGGCTCCAGGAGTTGATGATGGATAGGGAGGCCTGGCATGCTGCAATTCATGGGGTTGCAAAGATTTGGACATGACTGAGTGAGTGAACTGAACTGAAGGTTCATGCAGTGGTTTGTATAAGTTTCAGATAACGTGAGATTTTTGCTGAGTTTTTTGTTTGTTTGTTTTTCCTTTAATTGGCAAGGCTAAGTGAGATAATAGTCCTGTCTGTTGATGATTGAATTTTTATTTTTATTTTGTTTGTTGTTTGGATGAGGCATCCTGAACAGGGTGCTACTGGTGTTTGGGTGATGCTTGGTCTTGCATTCAAGTGGTTTCCTTTGTGGGAGTTCTTATTATTTGGTACTCCCTAGCTTAAGTTCTCTGGTAGTCTCGGGTGTTGGAGTCAGCGCTCCCACTCCAAAGGCTCAGGGGTTGATCAGGTCAGGAACAAAGATTCCACATTGGTTTGTTATGGCATTAAGCTAGATTAAATCACATACCCAAAAATGAGAAACCAAAGAGGAAACCCAAACAAATGGCAGCTACAAAATCAGGCAAATAGTAATTAAAATAATGAAATATACACATATACATATATATCCATAAGCAAAATCAAAACAGTTTAACAAAAATAAAGTACAGTAGATTGACCTGGTGAACAAAGGAATCAAAAAATTATGTCTACCAGTTAAGAACAAAATTAACTGAAGTGCAAACTGGAAAAAGAAAACTAAAGCAAGGTGCCAAGTAGGGGGAGAAAGCAATGAAAACAAAACTAACAAATATGTTGATGGGAAAGGAAAGAAAGTAGAGAAAAAAAGAATAGATAAGCAAAGTTAAATAAAGGTAGATAAAGAAAATTTATATACATTAAAGATTAACCGCAAAGGTAAAAGAACAGCAGGAAAAGCAAACAAAGGAATAAATGTAAAAAAAATTACTAGGTTTAAAAAATTAAAATTAAAAATTACAAAAAACAGGGAAAAAAGGAAAGGAAAACTTCATAGCACTGCAAAATCAATCACATTGACTGAAAAAAAAAGACTCAAAAGTTTTTTAAAAAAAAAAAACAAGACTGAAAAAGATTAAAAAAATAAAAGACTCAAAAGCTTAAATAGATTGAATAGGGGCAATGAAATCGACAACTACAACAGAACGGGGCTGCGGGGGGGTAGGTAGGAAAAAAAAGAAAAATAGAAAAAAATATATCCAAAAGAAACTACTGAATAAGTCAAAACGTAAGTATAATGAATTTTTTTCTTAAGGCACTGCTGTCAGTGTCCTTTCCCTCACTGGGAGTCACAGTCCACCTTACCTCCCTAGGATGCCCTCCAACACTTTGCTGGTCTCTGGAGCTGCTGGAGGTGAGGGCAGCTCTGCTTCTAATCTGGTCCTACTCCTGTGCATTCTTGCCTCCAATGTCCACAGCTATTAGAACTAGTGGTTTTTATTTTGTGGGAGCTCTCAACGTCCTTTTATATATTTTGTAGACACAGAGTTTGCCTAGTTGAATGTGCGGATTTTATCTGCAGCTTGTACAGCTGGTGGGAAGGTTTTGGGTCTTCTTCCTTAGCCACACTGCCCCTGGGTTCCAATCGTGGTTTTATTTCCATGTCTACAAGTGGGTCGCCCATTGCTGTTTGTCCCTGAAGCTGCCCTGGAGGACCTGGATCTGCCCTACTGAGGGCCAGGTGCAGAGGTGGTGCAGCTGCTTGGGTCACAGAGGTTCTGGCAGCACCAGGTACTCAGGGGCATTGGCGGCTAGGGCAGCAGGAAACATAGTGCTCTAGAAGGGTATGGCAACCAGTATTGGCCAATACAGTCCAGTATTCTGGCCTGGAGAATTCCTCTGACAGAGAAGCAGTCCACAGGGTTTCAAAGAGTTGGACATGACCGAAGTGATCCTGTGTGCATAGACACAAGACTTTTTTCTTGCCTGAGGCAGCTCAGCCCCAATTAGGGTTATGTCTGAATGTGGGTGCAGTTGCTTGTGTTGTGGGGATCCTGGTGGTGCCAAGTGTGCAGGGACATGGACTGCTTCATTTGCAGCAGTTACAGCCCTATCAGAGTCTTTTTTTTGAGCCTCTGGTAGCTGGTGATCAGAAGGCCTCTTTGGCTAATCTTTCCTCATAGCTCAGCCTGTCCAAGAACTTAGAGGGCTCCCTTGCCTGGGGGCCTTCTCTGTTGTGAGGCACATCAGGCACATAGAGGGGATGCCCCTGGCTAGGGTCCTACTCTGTAGATCAGTGCATCAGGCACTTAAAGGGGTAACCTTGGTGGAGTCCTACCCTATAGTCAGGGCAGCAGTCACTTAAAGGAGCACCCTGGCTGGGCTCCTACTCTGTAGTTTAGTGCATCAGGCATTTGATGGGCCAGCCTCTCTACTGTTCAGCTGCTGATGCTGTTGTGTGGGGAGAGAGTGGTTATGGTGATGGCTCCACCTCCTATTCCTGCCTCAGCAGTATTTCCTTGCTTCTACGGCTGCTTGGCTTTCCTCCACAGGTATTTCATACCACAATCTCTTCCCTCACATCCCCTCCACCCCTCTCTCTGCAATCAACAGGAGCCCTCACCATAGGATTGGTCCACAATCCCTAAGCTCTAGCTCCCATCCTCTGCACCTTCTAGGGGGCCTGTGTACCTGTCCCGGGTATGTATGGATGCGGCAAGGACTGTCTGTTTCTCATTCCATTCAGGCTGCAACAGATCAACTGTTTTACTCCCTGCCCTAAATGTTTCTCCTCTGACTCAGACAATTGCCCTGATGTGTGGATTGGACCCCTGCTTCAGTTTCCCCACCTGCCGAGGGCAGGTCCAGTCCTAGTAACACTCCTGTGTTTCTCCCTAGTTCCTTCATCCTACCGAGTTTTTTGTGGTTCTGTATATTCTTTTCCACTGGTCAGGTACTCCTGTCTGCTCTTAGCTGATGTTCTGAATACATTTCTGTGTCTGAAGGTATATTCCTGATGTATCCATGGAGAGAGATGTACTCCATGTCCACCTACTCCTCTGCCATCTTATTCTCCTGATACTCATAAATTTCTTAGTGGATAAATAAAAAAGTATTCAGCTTCTTTGGTTACTTTTTTTTTCTTATTAGTTGTAGGGCATCTATTTATTTCCCTGATGTTATGGAAGGTCATAATATAGAGAATACACAAAGAGGAATTTACAATTTAGTGACAAAGAGTTTTCCTTTGCCTCTATGCCTTTGTCTGTAACTTTTTAGAATATGCTCTTAATCTTTATCCATAGCAATGCTGCTTGGATTGTACATTTCCTTGTGAAAACTTACAATAAAAGATCTTAGAGATTTTGATGGTTTGATGTAGGCAGACTTGGATACTTCTTGACTTTCACTATTTTTAATTGACAATGGGTCTTGGATACTCAGAAATATTCTTAGAATCATTAATCTTGCTGAACTCTTAAATCTTACTAAGCCATATTCAAAAATAAACTTTCATTTGTACCAAATTCCTTAATAATGATTCCCTTGTAGTATGGGTATAAAAGGGTAATTTTATTGTTGCTTGCTTTATTTCAGTTGCTTCTGAGCAAATCTGCTTGAGGCTGCATACTATATTTTTAGGGATTTTTGCATAGTTTTAATATATAATGCATGCCACACTTTCATAATGCCATGCATGTTAAAATTAATCTATTATTATTTTAGAAATATCATATCACTCTATTGACAAACAAACTTAGTCTTTTAGAGGAAAATCTAAGAATATGTGAACAAGAAAACAATTTTATCATTCCTTCCAAAGGAGGAAGTAGAAGAAACACTGTAGTTCTCCAACAAAACATAACCAACCAAAGAACAGCAAAAGCAGCAGGAAGAAAATATAGCAAAATACCAAGAGTTTGTTTTAGTTCATTCTGAAGTAGTATGGGTTTTATGTTTGGTGAAGATGAAAGAATCCCACATAACAGACATGACCTTAATCTAGCAACTCAGTACAGATCATTACCTTCCTTAAGACTAAGCTCCTCCCTTGAGAATTCACTCCATCACTACATCTATTTTTAATTTCTAGGGAGGTGGATATACTAAACAGTTTATTTGATGAACATAATTCAACCAAAATAATAAAATTACCTAACAGGGGAAAATAACTGTTTATCTTTTTATGTACCAGACCTATTTTAAAAACACAACTTCCATCACCTCTTTTAGTCCTTGCAATAGTACTATGAAGTAGATATTATCACCATGTGTTTGGCAGGTCTTGAGCTAACTAAATGTTAGTTGAATACAGTTTGTATGAATTATCCCCACTATACGGATGAGAAGGCTGAAACCTAGAATGGCTACAGCATGTACCCAGAGCGCACTCACTGTCAATGACAGAGCCAGGTCTCAGACTCATGTCAATATGCTGACAAAAATTACATTCTTAGTTCTAAAGCCTAAGATCCTTTTAGTGTCTAACAAGCCAAGCAGAGATCCTTATTTCTTCTGTTGAGAAGATCTCTAAAATCAATGATATGTGAACAATCTGTCCCTTTAAAAGAGCTGGATGACCTCCAACATTTACTCTAAAATTGCCATCCTTGCACAGTGTCAAATATAATTTAGCCACATTCTATGTCGGCCATACTGTGCGTATTTTATGAAGTTGCCCTTACTCTTTCTGCAGTCTTAAGTAGGAAGAGAAGGGGAATTTAAAAAGCATTACCAACTGAATGTCAAAATTGAAAAATTATTAAGAATTGCCTGTGAAATTTCCAAATAAAGAAGTTCCTCTTCCTGAAATGCCTGGAATACAACGAACTCTTATAATTCTGAAAAAGTGAAGATTGGGGAGGGTAGACATGTACAGCCATTTCTTGCCTCAAGCTTTCCTTCGTGTGTTTGGTTTCATGTGGGAGAGGCTGTTGACCGTTTCCAGTTATGAAATTCAAAGTATAATTGTAGTAAAACTGTGAGTATACACAGTTTGGAAATTTCCCTGAGTGACCCTAGACGTGAAGCAGTTTGGACATATATGGTAAAAGATATCTGGGGGTGGTTCCAGAACTAGTGCCAGACTCTCCAAGGAAACACTTTCTTAAAGAAGAGAAAATCTATCTTATGATATTCATCAGAAGATCTAGAAATATAGCTTCCTATTTTTTATGTTTATATGTGTGTAACATATGTGTGCTGTGCTGTGCTAAGTCACTCAGCCATGTCTGACTCTTTGCGATCCCAGGGACAGTAACCCACCAGGCTCCTCTGTCCATGAGGATTCTCCAGACAATACTGGAGTGGGTTGCCATGCCCTCCTCCAGGGGAGCCTCTCAATCCAAGGACTGAACCCAGGTCTCCTGCATTGCAGGCAGATTCTTTACCATCTGAGCCATATTTATAAATGGATATATTTGAATAAAATGTAATATTATATGTGTATGCCAGAGTTAATAAACATAAAATATGTAATATTTTATGAACTTTTTTAGAGACAGTGCTGATGTAAGTGCCAGATGCTTTCATGCCCATGACCTCTTTATAATTCATATTAACATGCTAGTGTGGACATCTTTAAAAAGAACAGTTCTTAATTCACCTCCTAATCCCAAAGCAAATTTTTTCTAACAATTGCCAAGGTTATTTTATATTTTATTAACTTTCTTTATGAAACTTGAACCTCAGAAAAAAATCCACAGGGAAAATCAATGTTTTCATTCTGTCAATGAAGTAAGGATATTATTTTCTATGTATGAACTGTAGGAAGAAGAGAAAGTGGGGCAACAGCACTTTTTCTATGTGTCTTTTTATCTTATGATCAACTATTAATAATAAAGTAACTAAGAATTCATTACTTTGGCAATATTATAACAAAAAGATCTACTTTTTACCCCGTCTTTAATTTTTGTTCTTATCAGAGCTGCACTGTGTTTTAATACTAAGAAGTAAATTGGCTATATTGTTACCATTCCATCACGAGTTACTCAAAGTACAAATACCAATATGGCCCAGATTTAATACAAGTTAGCACCCAAAAAATGATGTGGACACTGAATTTTGAGCTCTCGACAAGGATTCCTTACTTCAGCTTAGATTCTCTTCATTCAGTGAGTAGAAGGAAACTAGCTGTCTCCCTAATAGCCTGTGAAAGGCGAGCTGGTATCTTTATAATAGACAAGTCTCTCACATTTTAAACTGGTAAAATTTAACAGTTCCACTTGTATCCACTTCAAACTTTAAAGGAAACATCATTTCACAATGAAATATTTTGCCTTCATTTCTCACATTTGGTTTGGATTTAAAAGTGTGTCCTAAGTTTTTTAAAAATCTCAAGATTTCAGGCACAAAACCAAATTGTGTGTATAGGGAAGAAGCTACAAGTCTCAGATTCTTATCTTTCCAACCTGGTTCTTTTTAAAATATATGGACCATCAATGAAGATACTTTTCTTTGATTTCACTGAGTTCATTTACATAATTTTAAATTAATATAAAAGGGATGAGAAATAGCATGGTGGCCCTTCCATTCATTTTACATAACTTTAAAAATCATTGTTTTTCATTAAAAAATGCAACAATCAATTATTTCAGAATTAACTTCTAATTTTATAATTTCTCTGAGACCTCCTTTGCAGATATCATTAAATAATGAAAGTAAATCAAAGTTCTTGTCTGAGAACAAAATACAGCTACTTGCTGGAATGATATAATACTAACAAACAGGCAGGATTCTTTAAAAATTATTTTGAATAACAAATATTATACCAGACTCTTTAGTGCCATCATTTGTTTATCTTGCCGTCTTGGTGCTAGTTTAATTTGTGGGAATAGGATGAGTAATTTTAGCCGGCATAATGAAGTATAGTTCTATAAAAGTAATCATCACACTCAATTTTTGGTTTAAAAAACAGGAAAACTTGTATTTAAGAATTGTCTAGGCAACAAGGTCAAAAGGCACATTTCCAGGCTCTATTCCCATAAATTTTATGTAAAGGCTGGCAGGAACATTAATTTTACAGTAGTATACCCAGGTGATAAAGAAGAAGGTCCAGAACACATTTTGAAAGTCACTGTTAAGTCTTCCTCCAAGCCGAAATCTCTCCTTTTTCTAGGACTGCGAGGACTGTAACACACTTGGAATGCATTTGTAGGCCATATTCTCCTGGGTGTTATTGCTCCATTTATAGAAACCGTTAAGATTTATCCAGTACCTTGATGGCAGAGCAAAGATGAAAATCGAGGAGATTTGCATAGTCATCCCAAGTTTGCCATCTTTTAAATAAAACTAATAAATTATACACAATTCATAATAACTCATTGCCCTACAAGATTTTAAGTTCAACATTCAAATAAAAAGATCCCTTTTATGGCAAGTTTACTTAATAACTACAATGATCTTTTTTCTGAAGGTGCACCCACAGGAAAAAAAAATATTTTATTGACATTTCCACACATTTTACCAGCATTAAGTGGAAAAATCGCTCACACTAAGGAGGCACGCATAAATATTGTATAAAATTCTTATTTAAAATTAAGAACCTCTCTCTTCAGCAGCAGTGCTCAAAGAAAAATATCAGCCCTATGTCTAGTCAAAACAAACAAAAAAAATCTTAGAATCATTTCAAGCTCAGAAAAGCATGTCTAGCTCTTAAGGAAAAAGAAGTGACAGTAGCCATAAGGAAGGAAGTTGAACATATTTTTCCTCAAAATAGAGCTGCCCAATTATAGCAGCTGAAAGACAGAGAGGCTTTTTCCACTACTTTTTTCAAAGACTGTCATTCTACGTCATACAGAAGATTCTTACTTGAATGAGGTACAATTCCCTGTAGTCTGAGATGACTGTTATGCCAAAAATACCTCTCTGCTGGATCTGCCTAGTAGAACAAATAGTGGGCTTTCCTGCTTTGCACAATTGTTCTAGAAAAACTCCTGGCACATAATCTTTTCTCTGGGCAATTTCTTTACCTGTAGTTCATCAACTTATTCTCATTCTCTATCATGTGTATTTGAATTAGCAACATCAAAGTCAGAATTTTAAGAGATAATAGTACAGAAGATAAAATCATTTTAGTGTCAAACAACCTATAGAAACAGGAAGCTATCCATCAAGAAAACAAAATTTTAGTTATAGGTAGGCTTGCATATATACATATATATATATTTTATATATGCCATATAGTACTCTTAGTATCATACTACTGGCTTAAAACTCAGCATTCAAAAAACTAAGATCATGGCCTTCAGTCCCATCATTTCATGGCAAAAATATGAGGGAAAAAAAATGGAAACAATGATAGATTTTGTTTCTTGGGCTCCAAAATCACTGTAGACAGTGACTGCAGCCACAAATTAAAAGCTGCTTGCTCTTTGGAAGAAAAGCTATGACAAACCTAGACAGTTGAACCATAAAGAAGGCTGAGTGCTGAAGAACTGATGTTTTCAAACTGTGGTGTTGGAGAAGACTCTTGAAAGTCCCATTGACAGCAAAGACATGAAACCAGTCAATCTTAAAGGAAATCAACCATAAATATTTATTCACTGAAAGGACTGATGCTGAAGCTGAAGTTCTAGTACTTGGCCACCTGATGCAAAGAGCTGACTCACTAGAAAAGACCCTGATGTTGGGAAAGATTGAAGGCAGGAGAAGAGGATGACAAAGGATGAGATGGTTGGATGGCATCACTGACTCAATGGACATGAATTTTAGCAAACTTCAGATGGTTAAGGATATGGAAGCCTGTTGTGCTGCAGTTCATGGGGCTTGCCAAGAGTCAAACACAATTTAGTGAGTGAACAACAAATCGTACTACCATTTAAATTATTTTAATTGAGACGAAACAAACCTATAGTAAAGTACACAAAGCTATCTAATCTTAATTGTTCTGTTCAATAGTTTTTACTCACATTTAAAGCTATTTATTTAGTAATTTATTTATTTATTGGCCATGCCACACAGTATGCAGGATTTTACATCTTGGACCAGGAATCTAACTTGTACTCCCTGCAGTGTAAGTGTGGAATCTTAACCACTAGACAGTGAAGGAAGTCCCTACCCATATTTTAATACACATAATTTTTATTTGTATGACCACCAACTAAAAAAACATTTAAATAATATTTTTTACTTCTATCCTTATATATTAGTATGTTCTTGGGTTTCATATAAATAGAATTACACAGTATATGTTTGCGCTTGACTTATTTCACTCAGGAAAACATTGTTAAGATTCAATTATGTTGTTTAGTGTACCAGTATTTAATTTTTTATTGTTACATTGTACTTAATTTTATAAATTTATCACAATTTGTTCAGTATCCTTCTGAACATCTGAGTTGCTTCCACTTTGGTATTATTATCAATAAAAATGATATGATTATTCTTTTATAGATATTTCATGGAAATACACACTTATTTCTTTTGGATCTATAATTTGGAATAATGAAAGCTCTTGGCCACTGCATTTAGTTCCAAACATTTTTCCTAAGTAATCCATGTCCCCAAGAGTTGGATACTAAAATGCTACTAATCATACGTGTGTGTGCTAAGTCACTTCAGTTGTGTCCGATTCTCTGTGACCCTATGGACTATAGCCTGCCAGGCTCCTATGTCCATGAGATTTTCCAGGCAAGAGTACTGGAGTGGACTGCTATGCCCTTCTCCAGGGGATCTTCCCAACCCAAGGATCAAATCCACGTTTCTTAGATCTCCTGGATTGGCAGGTGGGTTCTTTACCACTAGTGCCACCTGGGAAGTCTGGGACTAAACATACAATGATTTTATTAGAAAACACCCATGAGAGATAATGCAGAGAGAGAGAGAATCAGGAAAGTTTGAGGGAGCTATCCAGTGACAATGTAAGTCTAGACTCTCCATGAAGAAAGAGGAGAAGGAAAGTTGGGAGGAAGAATCTTAAACTACTACACTGTCTAAGGGAATTTTGGCAAGGCTATCATTCTCATTGCTCCTACAAACTTCATCCAGAAATCTGTGACAGTTCTAGATGTTTTATAACTTCACCAACTTTTGGTATTGTGAGTCTTTTTAAATTTTTGTTGTACTGATCTGTGTACAACTAGAATCTCATATAGTTTTAATTAGTGTTTTCTTGATAAGTAATAATCTTGATTACTTTTTTCAGATATTTATTGACCACTTTGCTATCCTCTTTTGTGAAGAAGCTGATCGAATGTTTTGTCAATTTTTTAAATTTCATTGTCTGTTTTTTTTCCTGTTGATTTGTAGAAGTTCTATACACATTCTGAATAAAAATCTTTTGTTGGTCAAATATATTTTCGATACCTCACCCATCTATCATATCCCTATTTATTCTCTTAATGGTGTATTTTTGATGACCAAGCATTCTAAGGGCTATCTATCAAACGTTTTTCTTTAAATAGAACTTGGGTTCTGGTTAAGAAAGTTTTGTCTATACTAAGTTAGTGAAGTCGCTCAGTCATGTTCAACTCTTTGCGACCCCATGGTCTGTAGCCTACCAGGCTCCTCCGTCCATGGGATTTTCCAGGCAAGAGTACTGGAGTGGGTTGCCATTTTTTTCGCCAGGAGATCTTCCCCACCCAGGGATCAAACAGGGGTCTCCCGCATTGTAGACCGATGCTTTACTGTCTGAGCCACCAGGGAAGTCTTGGAATAAGGATTTTCTTTACTAGTGTCTTCTAGAAATTATGTAATTTTGTGATTTATATTTAGATATATAGTCCATCTTAAATTAGCTTTTGGTGGCCATATGAGCAAAGGACTAAGGCTTACTTTTTTTCCCACATGGATATCCAAACACTCCAGCATCCTTTATTGGAGCAGATAAAATTCTTCCTGTTGAATTTCATTGGTACTCTTACTGTTAAATCAAGTAAACATTTATTTAGTAAATACTAACTACTATTCAGTATTTTAGATGCTTTATAAATAACTAATTTACTCTGTACTACAAACTTACAAAGTAAATTCTACTCTACCCATTTTACAAATGAAAAAGCTGAAGTACAGAAAAGATAAGTAAGTATATGTTGCTTACTAACCAAGTGGCAAAACCAGGATTCCAGCACAGTTATTTCAACTCAAGGGTCTGTATGCTTAACCACTAGTTCATATCAACTTTCAGATGACCTGAGTCTAAAACTTATGAGAACTCATATAATACATTATTATAAATTATCTCAAGATGATTACTATAGTTACTTTATAATTGATAATAAATGTTTATATGTTATATGATAATTATTAGGGATAAAATTATAAAGATGTAAACAAAGGAGGCCTAATTTATATGAATTTTAAAATATTTGGAAGTGTTTATGAATTCTTATTAAAAACATAAAGCATTTTATAAAATTAACAAAGTAAAACATATAGAACAAAGTTTTATATAGCATATGATGTTGCACTATATAAGAATGGGTGCAGTATGATAGCAACCAAAATTTTTCAACTATTTCCAAAGAACTAGTATTGAGTGCCCAAGATCTGCAACAAACATGGAAATATACAGATGGACTAACCATAACTCCTTATCTCAAGGAATTTATGAATCTGTGAAATCATACTTGACATCATCAATAGGCTGCATGCCTAATTTGGGGAACATTAATGAGAACTAGAAATTAAATCTTTCAAGCCAAAGTAAAATTTTTTCTGTCTATGGGGGAAAACTAGCCTATAGCAAGTTAAGTAAGTTCTGTCTTAAAGAGGATATATCATATCATTTGAAAAGGAAGAAATTGTTAGCAGTTCATGGTGAGGTGTTACAGTGAAGAAATAGGCCTTTTTGTTTCCCTGTAATTTAATCTTTTAATAGGGCCTTCCCAGGTGGTGCTAGTAGTAAAGAATCTGTCTGCCAATGCAGGAGACCTAAGAGATGCTGGTTAGATCCCTGGGTTGGGAAGATCTCCTAGAGGAGGACATGGCAACCCACTCCAGTATTCTTGTCTGGAGAATCCCGTGGGCAAAGGAGCCTGGCGCTATAAAATTCATAGGGACGCAAAGAGTCGGACAAGACTGAAGCCATTGAGCATACACTCATGTACAATCTTTTAATAATGTTTATTTGAAACCACTGAGCACACACACATGCACAATCTTTTAATAATGATTATTATATTGAAATATAAAATTAATATATGCTGCTTTATATAATTATGTAAATATAACTATAAAGAAGAAAATTGTAAGCATTTGTATATCAATTCATCACTCACCATTACTATTATGTTGTATTTTCTGCCCACAATTATATTTCTATTTATATACGCATACACACACACACACACATATATATATATACACAAAATTGATGTATATTGTATATATAGTTGGAAGTTGACACTTTTCACTATTATTTCATGAGCATTATAAACCTCAAAAACAAACTTTTAAAATAGGCATAAGATAGAACATTATGGATCTTCAATCTAATCTTTACACGGCTTCTAATCTTTCACTGTTTCTATCAAAGTTCTATAAATTATCAGAATCTTAGACTTCTACACAGTCCAAACAGTAAAAAAAAAAAAAAAAATCCCTTCTAAATGTAAATAATTTACAGCCTCTTCACATTTCCTTATTAACACAACAATCAAACCTAAGTGAAAATAAAGAAGTCCTATGTTATGGGTCTGCACAGAATTTATTAACCTGTGAAACCACATGAGAACTTATTATAATTCAGAAACATACATTTTTCTAGTACAGTGAGTCCCAACATGGTATCTCTGGTCTCCTAGGGTTCCATGAAATAGTAATAACAGCCTTTGAGCTATTTTCAGTATTTCAAAAAGCTGAATATAAATCATATATTTATCTACAACAAAGTAAAATGCC
This sequence comes from Antilocapra americana, assembly GCA_007570785.1. NCBI lineage: Eukaryota > Metazoa > Chordata > Mammalia > Artiodactyla > Antilocapridae > Antilocapra > Antilocapra americana. Next base: position 13,974,456 of record ML664199.1, read on the forward strand.
AAAATGGCAGAAACTGTACAACTTAGTATGGTAACACTGGCTATTATATTCTAAATAAAAAATATGATTGGCTGATATATCATTGTAATTAACTGAAAAAGGAAAATAAGTAAATTTTTACTTCATAAATTTACTCTTCAGGAGATAAAATCTTTTTAAAAAATGGCAGATGGGCAGACTTTTTTAAATAAAAATGTGTCATGGTGGTAGAAATAAGTGAATCATCACGTGTGACCACACAAGTGGTCACAAATGTAATTTTAAACCATATTGCCCCCTTATCTCAGTGAATTTAACAATCATTAATTATCAGATAGCCTTCCAAGGTGGCACAGCGGTAAAGAATCTGCCCACCAATGCAGAGATGCAAGAGACACAATTTCAATCCTTGGGTAGGAAAGGTCCTCTGGAGAAGGAAATGGCAACCCACTCTAGTATTCTTGCCTGGACAATCCCATGGACAGAGGAGCCTGGCAGCCTACAGTCAACAGGGTCACAAAGAGTCAGAAATGACTGAATTGATTGAGCATGCACAATTACCAAATACATCTTAATATCAGAGATGCACACATGAGAAAAGTAGGATGGTAAAAATTGTCAGATATTTTCAATTACGATTCACATCTTGATTTCAGAGATGGTAAGACATGTTGCCTAGAAATCAAGGTTAACTATATCAGTACTTCTCATGTTGTTAGCATAATAACTTTATTAATATTATACCATGGATCCTATAGTTAAACTCATGAGGTAAATACATTTAATGTGGTAAAAACCCACATTTCCTGAGATTTAATTAATAGAAGAAATGAATTTGCATAGTGAATCTTTGGGGTTCTTCCTGTTGCTATTACCCTTCATAGATGTCATCTTAGCCCACTTCACACCACTACACGAGCAGGCTGATTAAACGCCTGGTGGGGGGTAAGACAGAACCTGGTGGCATGCAATTGGCTTTCATTTCTAGAGACAATTTTTTAGCCCATGCAACAATGATTTTCAAACAAACATATTTTTATGTTTGTAACACTAGAGCTATTGAACAGATCAAGACGTGTAAGGAAATATTTACATATGATTTTTCCCATTTGATGAACCAGGAACCTGATGTTCAGAGAGGTAAAAGACTTACCTAAGGTGGGCCAGCCATTTGTTTGATAAATGAGTCAAAACAAATATTGACCAGTTTCACCTTATCAGTGTGTTTGTGAATACCTGTTACTTATAACTTGGGAAGGTTAGTTTGTTTTTAATAGCATACTAGTATATTCCCTTTAGCAAAATCAAGTTATTAAAGCAGGCATGCATTCTTTCAACAACAACAAGATAATGGTGTTTTGTTTTAATATACTTATTTGATATGGCCTTGTTGCTCTGTTTCTTATTGGGAGGAATTATTCTCTTGGAAAAGGTATGCATAGCTTGAGATATGCACAATAAATAAATTGCATATATATTTACTATTATATACATTATATAAGTTATTTATAAATGCCTCACATTGTCTCTAAGTTTCAAGTGGACGCGGTAGATTTAAAGAGACTAAAAAGAATGAATAGGTGAATTGAATAATAGGGAAAGATAATTTGCATTAAATATGGAAGAAAATTATGTCAATACCTATTCCTTCTGCATATGTTCTTCAATCAAGGGCTCACTAAAAATAATTTAACTTCATGAAACTGAATCTTATGTATATATTTTTGTCTTAAGTTTCTTCATATTTTTGACCTTTGCAACCTCAAATTCATCTTTAAAAGACTTCAAGAAGACCAAAGTTACAAAAAATTGAGTATTTAGTCTTCCTTGTATAAATATTATTGAGGGGGTATTACCACTTTTGTCTTCAACTGACAATTTTAATACTAAAGAAACAATGGGCTTTAACATTCATTCTATGACACAATAACGTTGACTATGATATAAAATTTATGTTTTATGATACTTTGATTCATTATTTCATCAAGCTGCTTTATTTTAAATCTTAGCTAATCTTAAATGTTTACATCATTAAACTTCTAAGGACAAAAACTTTAGAATCATAAGGTGAATAAATCCAAGTGGTGAAGTCAAAATTTAAATTCCAGTTTATCTCATCTTTTTATTAGATCCTTTAGTCTTCTTACAATTGTAATTTAAAATTTATAAATGGTATCATCCAGTATAGTCATCTCATTTTATTGTTTTATGTAGAATATTCTTGCCAAGAAAACAATGATGGGATGACTTCCTAATACCATGCTCTTTCTGTATTGCAGTGTCTCCTTGACCAAATATATCACATGGAACACAACACACACAGTAAGTACACCAAGCAAAGCTATGTCATCATTATTTTATTCCAAATTCAAAGTTTAGCCACAAGTTATCTTGCATCAGGATTTTCAGAAATGCACATAGCATTCTGAATTTGCAATTCCTGTATCTACTATTACTTTGAGGTCATTAATTACGAATTTAGATAAACAAGATAAAGAAATATTGAGTGAAGCAGCAAAAGTATTAAGAGAGAAAAACAACAGAAAATTTGGGGGACTTTTGTATACAATACAGACTGCAAACAATTGACTATATACTGTTGAAAGATATTTCAGAATTCCACAGAAACAAAAATATTAGAAAATCATGTACAACACAGCATGCTATTTCTTTTAGCACTACATATTTTTACACTTACATAGGCTTTTACTCCTTTTTTTTTTTCTAAATAACATTTGTTTTTATGCCATAACTTGAAATAAGGACTTATCTCCATCCTGGTTCTTGATTAAGGAAATGGAATATATCTATTCCCTCTTTGAATATAATTTATCATAAAATTCTCTGAATAATATCCACCTGTCTCAAATTATTAAAATACATTTTAGATTTCCATGTTGCCAACTATTTTATGATATGTTGGAAGTGGCCAGAAGCAACTTTTTCAAGTCTGAACCCTCCAGCTTTCCTCCAAATCTATTCCATCCTACCTCTTGCACATGTCAAAAATGCCCACTGCAAATGCATTTCTTCCTTAATTTCTCCTTATTAATTTACTCTTCTCTCTCTACCACCTTGATATTTCCTACATTCAATTCTCTAGTTTCACCATCTTCCACACGGTATTCTCAGTGTGATATTCCCTTTGAACACAAAATCTGATTATAGCTTCCCATGCTCAAAATATATTGATCATTATAGTAATAATCCAATTTCTTGGGCATCTCCTACATGTTGCACTATCCTCATTGCCTTATATAAATGAATGCAAGTATTTCTCACGATAACCCTAGGAAATTGGCATCTCCTTGTTCCACATGAGAAACTTGAGCTATAGAGAGGTAAAGAAATATTCACAAGTTTATACAACTAATGAATGGCAGAGGCAGCACTCAAACTTAGGCAGTTAGACCTCTACACACTGCTGTAAGCCTCTTTCACATGTTGCCTTTCACAAGTATTATATGATTTACAAACTAAAAATAAATTTAATTGCATGAAGCTGTTGGCACCCAATACATATGACCTTGTCCTAACTGCTTCAGTGAAAACAACTGGACTCGCAACCTTCAGAACTTGCATTTATTTGCCTGAATGCCTTATTTTCCCTCGAGAGGCTGATTTACTGCCTGGTTGGAAGTAGTAACGAATTAGCTCCCACCCTAAACCAATGAACAAAGGGAACTGGTATATAAATATGCCAGTCTCTTCAGTCGTGTTCAACTGTTTGCAACTTATATATGGACTGAAGGATTCTCCAGGCAAGAATACTGGAGTGGGTTGCTATGCCCTCCTCCAGGATATCTTCCCAACCCAGGAACTGAAACCATATATCTGGTGTCTCCTGCATTGCAGGATGTTTCTTTACCCACTGAGCCACCTGGGGAGCCCATTAGCATACTAAGAACCCCTAATCTTTGTTCCCATTAGCTCCTGGTATCAGAATATGGAGAAGCAAACCTACAGATATGTCTCCTACTACTTTCATAAGGCATGTAACTGGTCTGTTATCAACTGCATACAAGCATCCTGAAGGCATGTTTTCTACAGCCCTGCAGAGCCCCTTAAACTGCTGCTGTAAGTGATATATGCAAAAAGCAAGGGCACCAGGATAAAGGCAAATGCTAAGTGAATAGTGTCAGAGCACTATGGCACATACTCCCATCAAGCACAGGGTATGAAGTAAGTGAAGAATAGAACCAGGAGAAATATTGTCCTAGAGCAGGGCTAGACTGGGAGACCAGGAGCTGACTATTGCACAAATCATGAACTCCTTATTGCCAAATTCAGACTTAAATTAAAGAAAGTAGGGAAAACCAATAGACCATTCAGGTATGACCTAAGTCAAATTCCTTATAATTATACAGTGGTAGTGAGAAATAGATTTAAGGGACTAGATATGATAGACAGAGTGCCTGATGAACTATGCACGGAGGATCATGACATTATACAGGAGACAGGAATCAAGACCACCCCCAAGAAAAAGAAATGCAAAAAGACAAAATGGCTGTCTGAGAAGAACTTATAAATAGCTGTGAAAACAAGAGAAGCGAAAAGCACAGGAGAAAATGAACAATATACCCATTTGAATGCAGAGTTCCAAAGACTATCAAGGAGACATAAGAAAGCCTTCCTCAGTGATCAGTGCAAAGAAATCGAGGAAAACAATAGAATGGGAAAGACTGAGATCTCTTCAACAAAATTAGAGATACCAAGGGAACATTTCATCCCAAGATGGCTCAATAAAGGACAGAAATGGTATGGACCTAAAAGAAGCAGAAGATATTAAGAAGAGGTGGCAAGAATACACAGAAGAACTGTACAGAAAAGATCTTCATGACCCAGATAATCACCATGGTGTGATCACTCATCTAGAGCCAGACATCCTGGAATGCAAAATCAAGTGGGCCTTAGGAAGCATCACTATGAACAAAGCTAGTGGAGATGATGGAATTACAGTCGAGCTATTTCAAATCCTGAAAGAGGACGCTACACTCAATATGCCAGCAAATTTGGGAAACTCAGCAGTGGCCACATGACTGGAAAAGGTTAGTTTTCATTCCAATCCCAAAGAAAGGCAATGCCAAAGAATGTTCAAATTACCACACAATTGCACTCATATCACTGGTAAAGTAATGCTCAAAATTCTCCAAGCCAGGCTTCACGAATACATGAACCATGAACTTCCAGATGTTCAAGTTGGTTTTAGAAAAGTCAGAGGAACCAGAGATAAAATTGCCAACATCCAATGGATCATTGGAAAAGGAAGAGAGTCCCAGCAAAACATCTACTTCTGCTTTATTGGCTATGTCAAAGACTTTGACTATGTGGATCACAATAGACTGTGGAAAATTCTTCAAGAGATGGGACTACCTGACCATCTGACCTGCCTGTTGATAAAGCTGTATGCAGGTCAGGAAACAACAGTTAGAACTGGACTGGAACAACAAACTGATTCCAAATAGGAAAAGGAGTATGTCAAGGCTGTATATTGTCACCCTGCTTATTTAACTTATATGCAGAGTATATCAGGAGAAATGCTGGGATGAATGAAGTACAAGCTGGAATCAAGATTTCCAGGAGAAATATCAATAACCTCAGATGTTCAGATGACACCACTCTTACGGCAGAAAGTGAAGAAGAACTAAAGAGCCTCTTAATGAAAGTGAAAGAGGAGAGTGGAAAAAGTTGGCTAAAAGCTCAACATTCAGAAAACTATGATCATGGCATCTTGTCCCATCATTTCATGGCAAATAAATGGGAAAACAGTGGAAACTGTGGCTGACTCATTTTTTGTGGTTTCAAAATCACTGCAGATAGTGACTTCAGCTATCAAATTAAAAGATGCTTCCTCCTTGGAAGGAAACTTATGACCAACCTAGACAGCATATTTAAAAGCAGAGACATTACTTTGCCAACGAAGGTCCATGTAGTCTAGGCTATGATTTTTCCAGTGGTCATGTATGGATGTGAGAGTTGGACTATAAAGAAAGCTGAGCACTGAAGAACTGATGCTTTTGAACTGTGGTGTTAGAGAAGACTCTTGAGAGTCCCTTGGAATATTAGGAGATCAAGCTAGTCCATCCTAAAGTAGATCAGTCCTGGGTGTTCTTTGGAAGGATTGATGCTAAAGCTGAAACTCCAATACTTTAGGCACATGGTGCAAAGAACTGACTCATTGGAAAAAACCCTGCTGCTGGGAAAGATCGAAGGCAGGAGGAGAAGGGGATGACGGAGGATGATATGGTTGGATGGCATCACTGACTCAATGGAGATGGGTCTGAGTAAACTCCGGGAGTTGGTGATGGACAGGAAGGCCTGGCTTGCTGTGTTCCATGGGGTCGAGAAGAGCTGAACATGACTGAGTGACTGAACTGAAGTGAGAGCAGGACTGGTCGGCACTGCTGGTGGGCTGTACAGCAGTGTCCTGTGCACTAGCAGGAGGCCAAGAGAGGCACTCCAGACCATGTCTCTACCAAGAAAAGGGAAGAAAGGGGTCTGACAAGCAAGCATTTTATCCTTTAATAAAAACAGAGCATGGCTTATAGACTCTGGATACACTTTTATGGCTTAAAAGAATTTCAATTCTCTGTTTTTATAAAGTGAAAGTCTCAAGGCTTTGTGACTGAGTTCCACATTAACTGGCATTTTATTTGCTTAAAACTTAAACATCGTCAGTTTGAGAAAAATCCCACTGTGTTATATAGATTCCCCATTTAATTTCTAGAGTTTTTTCTTTTGATCCTTAGTAAAAATTATTTTTCCAAGAAACATAATTCTTGGAAATACATACATATATATGTATGTATGTATGTATGTATAGTTAAAAACATGAACCATTAGAGAATGAAATAGGAAATCAAGAAAGATTTAAGTTTTGGCAGCCCTTGATTTTTTTTTTTTTTTTTTTTTTTACATTTCTTAATGACTGTGAAGTGAAGTGAAGCAGAATAAAAAGATCACTGGCTCCAAGTCTCCTAGACATAACAAGTGATGAAAGTAAAAAACAAACAAACAAACACATATCCCCAAACAAGTTCAGGTAACATCAATTCCCTGCCCTGCCCCATGGTAAAAAAAAAAAAGAAAAAGAACACTTTTAGTAGCAGTTCATAATTCATCTTTATCTTCTACCTGCTCCATCAGTGGAAGATTAAAGTCATGATATTTTTTAGACTGTCACATTGTATATAGAATAAAAACTTGTATTAGATGACAACTGATTCTTTGTTTAATTTGTGTAGAGAAGCAATACATTTTAACTGAAACCCTCTACATTTGTTGATTAATGTTCAATTTGCTACCATTTAGCAAAAAGAAAAATTTCCATAGTGTTCACCTTAAATCTTATTGTTTTACAACTGTGGCATACCCTCCATTAAAAATAGAAAGATGAAGCAGTCAACCAGTGATTAATTTAACATGACTTTCATTCGGATTATTGGGGAGGGGAAATGGTGGGTCGTGACTAAGAGGAGATCAATAGACAAAAAAGGTAAATTAAACATACAAAGGTTTTCAAGAAGAAAACAAGAAAATGTTATTTTCAACAAAATGGAAAAAAAGCATTGAAAGCCCATGAGTCAAGCCATAGACAAAACCATATCATCACTTTTAATCTTCCCCAGACTGGGCCTCATCTTAAGACCCTTCATCCCCAGATTTCTAAGGTGGAAGACTTGAACACATTTTCTTTTCCAGAGGGCTCTCTGGTTCCTCATCTTCTTCTTTGAGAAAAGGAATCTTTTCCTTTGATGGCTTTGAAGCTGTGGGGCGGTCCTTGCCTCTCACAGGACTTGGCGTCACTGTGGCCTTTAGCCTGGGCTTGGACATATTCTTTTTCTTTTCTTTACTCTCAGGCTTGGACTTCTTAAAACATCGTTCTGTTTTTCTTTTTTGAACTGCCATAGTGATATAAGCACTCCAGCCTTATATGCCTGTTCACGTGGACTAACTCTCAGGACTTACACTCAGTGTTTTCAGTGGCTTCAGTGTCCCCAGTGGGATTATGGGGATTAAATGTTTGCATGATTCTTAATAAACCCTTAATTATTTACCTTCCTGCCAACCTATCTCACTTACTCTCCTAAGAGTATTTCTTGGGTTCTTCTACAAAATAAAATAAATTGCACTTCTATCTTTTGTACTTGAATACTTAAGTACTCAAACAAAGCACATGGTATGAAACTTAGGATCTAGATTCTTACCCTTTATTCTCTACTAACTCATTAATTTTCTCTCATAGTTCGGACATATTGTTATTGTTTTTCAGTCACTAAGTCATGTCTGAGTCTTTGCAATCCCATGAACTGAAGCACACCAGGCTCCCCTGTCCTTCACTATTTCCTGGAGTTGACTCATGTCCATTGAGTCGATGATGCTATCCAACTGTTTCATCCTCTGTTGTCCCCTTCTCCTCCTGCTTTCAATCTTTCACAGCATTGGGGTCTTTTCCAATGAGTCAGCTCTTCCATTAGGTGGCCAATATATTGGAACTTCAGCATCAGTCCTTGCTATGAATATTCAGGGTTGATTTCCTTTAGGATTGACTTGTTTGAACTCCTTGCTATCCAAGGAACTCTCAAGAATCTTCTCGAGCACCACTGTTTGAAAGGATCAGTTCTCCAGTACTCAGCCTTCTTTCTGACGTGCCAAAATATTTAGTTTCTGAGGTTACCACACTCTCTCAATCTTCCATAATTTTGCATAGTTCAATGCTTCCACGTGGAAGAGTATTCATTTCTTAGTCTGCTTGAAAATTCTTGCTCATCTTTATCTTTAATTTAAGACTAAAATACAGCCTCCCACATCATGAAGCCTTCTTTGACTCCCAGGGAAAATCAAAGTACATTTGCCTCTGCTGGTATATTTTGTGTTGCATGATTATGGGAATTATTTTAGTGGTTTTAAATAGACCATTCCATGTCTATACAAGGATACAGGCACTCTGATGATACAAGAGACATTCAGTTCAGTTCAGCCACTCAGTTGTGTCTGATTCTTTGTGACCCCAAGGACTGAAGCATGCCAGGCCTCCCTGTCCATCACTAACTCCCAGAGTTTTACTCAATCCCATGACCATTGAGTGGGGGATGCCATCCTACCATCTAATCCTCTGTCATCTGCTTCTCCTCCTGCCTTCCTTCTTTCCCAGCAGCAGGGTTTTTTTTTTTTCCCAATGAGTCAGTTCTTTGCATCATATGCCCAAAGTATTGGAGTTTCAGCTTCAGCATCAGTCTTTCCAATGAATATTCAGGACTGATTTCCTTTAGGATGGACTGTTTGGATCTCCTTGAAGTCCAAGGGACTCTCAAGAGTCTTCTCCAAAACCACAGTTCAAAAGCATCAATTCTTCAGTGCTCAGTTTTCTTTATAGTCCAACTCTCACATCCATACATGACTACTGGAACAACCATAGCCTTGACTAGACAGACTTTTGTCGGCAAAGTAATGCCTCTGCTTTTAAATATGCTGTCTAGGCTGGTCATAACTATTATTCCAAGGAGCAATCATCTTTCAATTTCATGATTTCAGTCACCATCTGCAGTGATTTTGGAGCCACAAGAAATAAAATCAGCCATGGTTTCCACTGTTTCCTCATCTATTTGCCAAGAAGTGATGGGACCAGATGCCATGATCTTTGTTTTTGGAATGTTGAGGTTTAAGCCAGCTGTTTCACTCTCCTCTTCACTTTCATCAAAAGGCTCTTTAGTTCTTTTTCACTTTCTGCCATAAGTGTGGTGTCATCTGCATATCTGAGGTTATTGATATTTCCCCCATCAATCTTTATTCCAGCTTGTGCTTCATCCAGCCCAGCATTTCTCATGATGTACTCTTCATATAAGTTAAATAAGCAGGGTGACAATATACAGCCTTGATGTACTCCTGGCATTATTATACGTGTATATCCCCAAAACACAGTAGACATATAGTAAGGTGACTCAGATGGTAAAGATTCTGCCTGCAATGTGGGATACCTGATTTTGATCCCTGGTCAGGAAGATCTCCTGGAGATAGGAATGGCTACCTACTCCAGTATTCTTGCCTGGAGAATTCCATGGACAGAGGAACCTGGCAGGCTACAGTCCAAGGGGTTGCAAAGAGTCAGACATGACTGAACGACTGAGCATGCATGAAACTAATAGATAAAAATTTTTCTATGTTCAATGAGGTCAATTTGATGATTAAAGGTTAACATTATCTACAAATTCTCAGCTGTGTGTCAATGTTACAAGTGTTGCAAAGCTATTTACTGTATTATAAGAATTACCCATCATGGAGGAAAACGTTTTCCTTCTACCCTTCAATGTTCTTTGGTGGTCTAATAATCAAATATACATGAGACAGATTAACAGGAGAAAACAAGTTGAATTAACAATTATGGAAGAGGGTCACCCAATAAGAATAGAGACTTCAAGCGGAAGGAAGATTATTTTCAGGGAGTTTGGTAAAGCAAATATTTAGTAAAGAAATACTCGCCACGCCATGCAGGCAATGAGGTACATAGGAGACTCTGAACAAGCAGACCTCGTGGTTGCCATCAGTCTGCCACATCTCACTCATAATCTTTGAAGTTATTTCTGCTGATAGTTCCATTCCTGGAATAGGTCCTCTGTCTAAGCTCTTTTAGGTGGTTAAGTGAAAGGTAAAAAGAAAAACCTCAAAAATCTTGAATTCCTTGTTTCTTAAAAATAATCATCCTAAAATAATCCTCATGCCAAAGAGACACATTTTTGGGTAGCAAAGCTCTCCTCCCCTAGATAAGCAAAACAGGCTGCAAGTAACTATGATATTATTTTAAATAGAATTTTAAAAATTAAACAAATGTAATTTTTATATCATTACAATGAAATTGGAGGCCTTAATAATGTGTGCTCAGTTGTGTCCAGCTCTTTGCAGTCCCATGGACTGTAGCCCACCAGGCTCCTCTGTCCATGGAATTTTTCAGGCAAGAATACTGAAGCAGATTGCTATTTCCTACCCCAGGGGATCTTTCTGACCCAGGGATCAAACCTAAGTCTCTTGTGTCTCCTGCACTGGCAGGCAAATTCTTTACCACTAGTATCAATTGGGAAGCCCAACAATTTAATGGGATTATATTCTATCATGTTTTGCAATTATATTATGAAATATTTTAATGAAATACCAAAAAAACTTAAAACCATGTTTTATCAGTGCTATTTATATTTCCTAGATGTGGCTCAGACAAAATGCTTTAAACAATCTACTAAAGACTGTTAACATTATAAGCTAAACTTTTTTTTCTAGTGACTATCAGTTGATTTTTTACTTGAATGTATTTCATATGGAATCAGATATGATTTTTTAAGGTTACTCTCCATCAGTTTGCTTTCCCTTTGGCTAGTTTAAATGTACAGTTTTTATTTATAGACATCAATTCTTTAGGTAATTTTTAAAAACTGTGTAAATAGTTTTCTATTCCTAGGTAATATACCCCTACCTCTAAGAGCAAATCTCAAAAAAGAATTGTGGCAAAAAGAGACACTTTGGGTGTATATATGCTTCAGGTAGCAGAAGAATCCAGTACTTTTTCTTATGGGTTAGCCTAATGTGGTGTCATAGCTGATATTTTAACATGATTCTTAGAATTGAGTTTAGTTCCCTCAGTGACACTAAGTCATACTCCCTCTTGAATAGCTATTTGTGTGTCTGGCTTATACATCTAATGCTTTTCTTTTTCCCACCTTCCTTTCGTGAAGAGAATTTTCAAGATGCATTCAAGTCCAGAAATTCAAAATTATGGTTCCCAAAGCAAGTGTGACTCAGCCAGGTTGTGAATTAAGGCAATAAAGCAAATGCATATATTCAGCTTTTATTTTTATTCATTTCAAAAATGTTATTCCCTTGAATGGTCTCATGAGACAGACACCTTATAGTGATTTGCTTCAGCAAACTTCTTACCCATATGGTGATCTCTAGAATGAAAACAAAACCGGCACAAGTGACAGAAACTCAGTTAACATAGAATAGGTCAATTTCCTTCCTGTCTTAAGTGCATACACTTCCTAATGAATTGGGATGCTTTTATGACCTTCCAGCCTTCTCATACCCAACCTCTAATCTCAATCCTTTAGATCTCAACTTAACTACGTTAACCAACCAACACTCCCATTTTACTTGCATTCATAACTACCAATTTGTCTACTTACTAGTACTTTTCATAGCTGTTTTTAAATAATAGTGTATTTATTTACAGAATGTATGCCTTTGCCACTAGTATGCCTATTACCAAGACAGAAATCTCCTTCATTTCCACCTATTAGCTAATATAGTGCCATGTTTTTTATAGATACTCAGTAAGCATAAATTAATGAATAAGTCTCATATTTTACCAGTTTGTTCAGTTTTTACATTAATTGATTTTGGAAAGTCATCTCCTCCAGGTTTGCTTATAGCATCCTGGTAATTCTTCTTGTGCCAATCAAGTCAGTTTTCCTTGATCTTTCTGTTTACAGACACAATCTCTCTGTGACGCTACCTCAGCATCATTTCTAAGTGTATTTGCACTGATACACTAAAAAAAAAAAAAAGATTAGTGTGACTCCAGATGAAGTCAGATTCTGAGCACCACAAAGGGAGGATCTATTATATCCTTACATTCCCAGAAAATTGTAAACTGAATTCTTATGAAATAAATGGATGAAGAAATGAAGGAAAAACATACATCAGAGCACTTCATGGTTCTGCTTCCCACCTTATAAACATATATATTGTAATGTACCAACTGATGACTAACAGAAGCAGGCACTTATTTGACAGACCTATTCTAAACCATCCATCAGTTTAGGTAATATGTCAGTTCAGGTAACATGACACATTCTGCTCTATCAGTATAATATTCTGGGTTTCTCATGATACTATGCCTTTTAAAGCAGTTTCTGAGGAATGGCTTTTAGAAGTCAAGGGCATCCAGTTTTAGCCTAATGGGACTAATATGGCAAATCAGTTGGTATTCACTTTCATTGAATGCTTATTGAATCCTGCATGAGTTTTGAATTTCATGCTAAATACTGGGTATACAGAACTATAAAACATGGTGCTGATCTACAGGGGTATGCAATGAGGAAGCATAACTGAAAAAAAATTACAAGGCAACACATGCTATGTGCAGATGAGTGGAAGTGACTAAAACTTCTCTTGGCATTCAGAGAACTAAGTCACTCTTTATGGAGGAGTCAGGAAAAGATTCACAAGGAATCTGAACTTAAATGGCAATATGAAAGATTCAAATCAAATACATGATAGACAAGGGAGGAACCATGAACAAGACTACAGGATTAGAATTCATATGCTATTCAAGCAACAGGCAAAAAATGGTGGAACCCAAATGATTAAACAGGCTGTGCTGGCTACAGTAGATAATTGGAGTAAGTGAGCCATCTGTGGTGAATTTGAAGACACTAAAGATGATTAAATAGTATATGACTGTCAAGGAAGGAAACTTTTCCTCTTCCTTTGTAGATTGTTACTGGAGCCATGTGAAATAAACTAACACAAATATTAATATGGGAAAAATAATACAATGTTTATGAATGTTTTGCATGCATGGGAATTCACAGCAAAGTGAAACTCAAAACAGTAGCTAGACTTAAGGGCTTGTATATCATTTTAATAAAGGAAAGAGAGTTTGGGCATCAAGGGATGCTAAATCCTGGGGAAGTGACCAAGAAATACATGGAGCAACTAATGGAAGATAAATAAAGATTATTTTAGTTATCTTGGTGTCAGCCTTCTCTCTCTGGTGATGAGTGTTAGACGTTTATCTTCTGGGCAAAGATGGGGACACCTTCACAAGGGAATAATTTAGACAATTCAGGGGGAAGAAAGAGAATTCTTCCCACATCTGCTGATTCTCAACTTCATTCAGCTCAAATTAATACTTCAGGCAAAGAGGTATGTATGGAGTGGCATAGCCTAATCACCTTTATGACCTTGGTCACCTAGTTATGGTTCTTGAACTTTATTTTTGTTGTTGTCACTGTTCAGTCACTGGATCATATTCGACTCTTTGTAACCCAAAGGGCTGCAGCACAGCAGGCTTCTTGTCCTTCACTATCTCCTGGAGGTTGCTCAAACTCACATCCATTTAGTCGATGATACTATCCAACATTCTCATCCTCTATCACCCCCTTCTCCTTCTGCCCTCAATCTTTCCCAGCATCAGGGTCTTCTCACTGAGCTGGCTCTTCGCATCAGGTGGCCAAAGTATGGGGGCTTCCTCTTCAGCATCAGTTCTTCCAATGAATATTCAAAGTTGATTTCCTTTAGGATTGATGGGTTTGATCTCCTTGCTGTCCAAGGGACTCTCAAAAGTCTTCTCCAGCTTTATCGTATGTGCAAAGAAAGCCACTGAGAAAGTTGAACAGAAGATATGCTATTTTCCACTCCTTCACCTCTCCCAGCTTACCTATTATACTAGCTGATTTCTAAATATTTCCCTTTGACCATATGAATATAGAGGAGCTAACCTCTGATCCATGATCATCTCAGTCTCCTGAAAATTTGCTTGAGAGACACAGTTTCAACTTATCACTTCTGACCTTCAAATCTATTGATGAACCTTGTGGTCATATGTCTATTTCTGCCAGCTGGTAAGAGATAGAAAGGATAGGTATGGGGCTTCACAGGTGGTATAAGTGGTAAAGAACCTGACTGCCAATGCAGGAGACATAAAGATGTGGGTTTGATCCTGGTTCTGGAAGATCCCCTGAAGGAGGGCATGGCAACCCACTCCAGTGATGGGACACAAGAATTGGACACAACTGAAGAAACTTATTACACACATGTACACAAGAGTAGGTATATAATGTAATGTGACTAGGAAAAAAAATGGGACATTTCAATTTTGAAAATCCTGTATAATAATATGTCTATCTGTGTCTCCTGTATGGGGAAACAAAGAAGAAGTGAAACTATATTTGACAACTGCACTCACCCTGTTATATCATTTTCTGAAAATGTCATGAAATTCAAATCCCTCTTACCAATCTTAAGTGTTATGAAAGGAATTTTATCTTTACCAATTCCTTGAACAATTATGATAGCTTTTATAATTATAGTCTGAGATAATACCAGCCTATTTGCAGACAAGATGAGATGAAATACCTTGACATCAGTTGCAGAAGCATCACATAATTCCATTAGGAACATTTAGATTGCCATAGCACCATCTGGATATCTCTTTGTTAAGGAGTTATTTTTCACAGATTAATGTACTTTATGATACATTTATTCATGGGTGAAGAGTTAGTTGATGAAAACAATGCAACCGTGACTTGCTGCTATTCCTTTATCTTCAAGCAAACATCAGTGCCTCCTTTTTCAATACATCCTGGAGAGATTTTTAAACCTAATTGTAGGATTTAAAATTTCTGAGATGTTCATGAACAGCACAATTTCACTTTATTTTTTTTGATGAACATTTCTTGCTAGGCATGGAAGTGAGAAGAATCAGATTCTAGCAAGAAAAGCACAGAAACAAAAGTTCTATCTGCTGATAAAAAAGACTCTCTGAGGTGAATGGTATTAATCAGAAGGCACATCTACAAAGAAGCATCCAAATTAAAAAAAAAAAAAGGAGCAGCTTCAGTGAATATAGAGTGATATCTTTTTCAAATCTGAGCTCCCAATCTAGTACCCTTAAATGTTTATTTGCATTTTAATTGCTTGAATAACAGTAGGATATTAGTGAAATTCCTCAGAAGGCAAATAGTCAAAAGACTCCACTTAAAGCCTATAGCTAGTGATTCTCATTGCGGTACCACAGAACACTTTCTTTAATAGAATGCCTTTAGAAGGCAGACTCATTTTGTAATTCTGGGGCATATGCAATGCTATTAACAGCTGTGTTTGCAAGGCTTTAGGATGCTTGAGACAAAGGCCTAGGGCTTCCTTTCTATATAATGGCCACAGAAGATTAAATTATATATTCATGCATGGAAATAATGTTAATAATACTATGGATTAATAATTCTTTACTTACATGTCTCCCTATCTTGAAATCTATATTATATAAAAAATGAATAATATTTTCATTAGTTGGAATAAAAGCCAGTTGCAGTAACCAAGTTATTGTCAAACACTCTTTGTACAGAAATGGATTTTCAAAAATAAATGACCACTCTTAATCCCCCAAAAACTTGAATAATATTTTGGTGTTCTATTGGATCTAGGTGCTCAAATATCTGAAATGCCAACAAGTGGAGCAACTGACACTTAGGAACATTTTATTTCCACTACCAAAAATCAACATAACACTTCTGCAAAAATACTGCACAAAACACATAAATACTAAATTGGACAACAGAGATACATCTGTGAAAAATTAATTACCAGGGAAATAGATCACATGTACCAAATTTCATTGTTTTAATAATTTTTCTTTGGAGTGTCCCATGACCCTTCTTATTTGTTGACCTACCATCAGATTGCAGTAATGAATAATTTATTGACTTTTTTCCCCTTTCTTTCAATAAGAGAAGAAAGGTATAAAGTGTAGTAAGGAATTTAGACAGCATTAATTCCAAGCAGTTATGTATATTACCTTTAAACCATAGACTCAAAGATTGCATGTGTAGGTAAAAGTATCTCTGTGTGTACATGGCATTTATGTGTGTTTATATGTATATGTAAATATGTATATCCTCATCTAGCTCCATATCCATTGCAAACTGAGGCAAATTCAGAATTACATGGACAAAGAACAAAGTGATTATCTTTGTTCTGCCACTGCTTGTTGCCAAAATCAAAATAGCATCACTTCTGAACTGAAATACTATAAATAGCTTATAAGAAATAGCTAATATTTGTTGAGCATTTGCTAAGTGGCAAAAGCTGACCTAAGTACTTTTAATGTGATCACTAAATTAGGTCTTTATAATCATGCTATAAGGTAGATGCTATTACTATTCTCTTTCTTTTTTTTTGAGTAAGAAAACTAAGGCACAGAAAATTCACACAAACTTTTCAAAATTACAAGATGAATGATTTGTCAAAACAAGTAATTTGTGCCAACTCCTTTCTCTTAATCACTATTTCATGGCATCCTGGTTGGAAGCATAACTGAATGCTGAAAGATTTTGGAGCAAGTGGCTAAGTTAATAAAATCTACTGTGCTTTAAGGCTTCTCTCGTGGTTCACATGGTAAATAATCCACCTGCAATGCAGGAGATCTTGGGTCGGGAAGATCCCCTGGAGAAAGCAATGATTACTCTCTCCAACATTCTTGCCTGGAGAATTGTATGGACAGAGAAGCCTAGTGGGCTGAGTCTATGGGATCACAGAGTCAGAAACGAAAGAGAGACTAACACTGCACCTTAAATTTGCACCAAGAAATTTAATGCAATTTTCTATGGTTTTGTGTTGTTAATGTGTTCTTTCATGCTTCAGTGTTAATCCCACAAATAATCTTCAAACTCCTTGAGAGCAAGTATCAGCCCCTTTGTTGTACATCTGTACTACTGAACAGATAATATAATGCCACATGTATGGCACGTTTGCAAGAAATGATCTATTTTTGATAAATAAATAATATATTTGAAACTTATTCTCACTTTATCTGATAAATTCTATTTCATAGTTTTCAGTGTTAGAAGATATAATATGCTTAGATATTCCAGTTTTGTCTTTGAAAGTATAAAAAAACTCTACAATATTCGTGCATATGGATCATCTATTCTGGGCAGGAACTTCTCTGTTGACAAGGAAATGTGGATTTCTGCTCAAATCTTATAGAAAGTATATTCAAAAGAAGAGTTCTCTTAGGTTGCTCTTTACTTTCAGATCCTTTCTTTACTGTTCCCTGCTCTATCTTGCTGCACTGCAGGGGCTGATCCTGCAACCACACTTCCTAGGCACCCCCTTGCCCACTTGTTCTAAGTGATGCTTCCTAAAATATGCAGACAGGAGACTAAAGAGTGAGAAGAAAGAAGCCTTGTAGTTTATGGTATCTTAACCTGAAAGCGGCCCTCACAAAGGTTATAACTGTCACCAGATCACCCTGGTTTCTAAGATCTGCTAATATCTCTCATCCGTTCTGTCCCAGCAGACATGGAGTGGCCATGTCTTCTTTTGCTTATCTCTAGGTTACTCCCTGCTCCACCCACCCTATCTTCTGTTTGGTTTATCTTTTCTATTACATGTGCAAGAAATTAATGCACAAAATTCCTCATGTTCAAAATACCTATAGTGATTTTATTTCCCTTATTAGACTCAGACTGATGTAAGATCTATTGTAGATTCATAGCATTTGGTAACTCATCAAAAGTTTCTGTCATAACAGACTTGGTTCAATTATCATCCCTGGTATTCTTTATTTTCTACTTGATTTACTTATTTACATAGCATCATTAACAAAATGATGAACTTTGGCATGTCAATAATTCTACATCAGAACTTATTGGAGAAAATATTTTGTAGGTTCTGTGGTTACACATTTGAGACCAAGATCTGGATTGTAATTAAGCAATGCCAATAGCCTGAAATGCAGGAGATCCGAGTTCAATCCCTGGGTCGGAAAGTTTTTTTTTTAATTCTTGTGTAAAAGGTCATGTCTATTTACAGGAAGAATGACATTCTGTCTCCATACTTATTACATTCACTGATTCACCAACAACCTCATGTTCTGAAAGGAAAAGTTACTATAAAAGATGTTTTAAAAGTCCATGTGAGTTGTGCAATTGCTGTTTTTGTTTTTAAACCACAACTATATCTTAGATGAAAAAAAAATATCCACAAGAAATAGAAGTTTTAAGAGCAATTCCTTCTGTAAAAAATGTCGATCAGAAGACATGTTTTATCTCCTTGCATTATTCTGTGATTGTAGTGCATTTAAAAATAAAGGATGGTTTCTCAAGTGCTTGCCAACTAAAAGACAGTTAAGATTGACTCATATCTTTCCAAAGCAGTGACTGTAACAACCACAGTCTGTGCTGTCATCTACCAGGATGCCAGGAGAGAAACAACCATACTAAGGGTTATATACTATTGAAGTGTTAGTCGCTCAATTGTGTTTTTTAATGACCCCATAGACTGCAGCACATCAGGCTCCTCTGTCCATGGAATTCTCCAGGCAAGAATACTGGAGTGGGCTGCTATTTCCCTCTCCAGGGGAACTTCCATTCCCAGGGATCGAACTGGTGTCTCCTGCATTTCAGGCAACTGGCATTGCTTAATTACAATTCAAAGCTTGGTCCCTAGTGTGTAACCACAGAACCTACAAAATATTTTCTCTGATAAGTTCTGTTATAGGATTATTGAAATGCCAATGTTCTATCTCCCCAATTAAATAGAGAAAATGCACAGTGTTGTTCTCCTATGTTTTATTCATCTCTGATTCCCTGTTGCACCTAGCGGTTTCCACATTAGCAAATTCTGAACAACAAAGGGTGGAAAATGGTGCTAGAGGAGGCTTTGTCATGGTGTCATTTTATTTTCTGAAAATAGTTAACAAGTCTTAATCCAGTAGTCAAAGATATTTTTGAGTACCTATTATATATACTATTCTAGTTATTACAGGGCATACAAAATCAATATATAAAAATTCTCTGCCCTTTAAGACTTCATAGCTTAAGGGAGTTAAAATGATAAAAATCAAAGTATGTTTATATGTGTGTATATATAGGAATAAAACTGTACAGTTCTAGTAAGTAGAGTAAGAAAGAAAAACAAAATCATCTGAACTTCATGAACTCCATTCAGCAAGAATTTATGAAGGGTTCTCCTTTTGTGCCACACTGGTTTGGCATACATTAAGTTTTAGAGGAAAAATATGGCATTTGAACCAGACTATAAATAATGGATCTGTGAATCAGGTATGAAAGAGTAAGGGGTTAGCAAAGAACATTCCAGGCAAAAGTTCTGGTATGAACAAGAAATGGCTGAGTTTGGTAACAAAGTGAACTTTGTAATTTGGTGTTGAGATATTCATTCTTCCCAAAGTTAATTTTATTTAAGTTCAATGACGATATTGTTGGAACACAGAGATTACAAAAACAAGACATGTCTCTATGCAATAAACATTATCAGTATCCCTTGTTTGATAACTCAGTGAAAGGCTGGCTTTTCCTTTCAAATAAATTACTTGATTCAGTAATTTATTTATGTCAATATGGATTCCAATATGCTCATTTTTTACTTTGGATTTAATCCAATTATACTACATTTTAATTTTTTTACTCACATCATTCAGGATTTGACCCCTGGACACTTTACAAGTTGGTTCCTTTATTCCTTTGACATATGCCAATCTTTTGTTTTTTGAATATTCCCTTATTTTCTGATACTATAAGATGTTCCAGTATATCGAACACGACTGAGTGACTGAAGTGAACTGAGCTGAGCATACATGAATATTTTAGTTCCTGCTGCCCCCACTACCCTCTTCACAGTTGGTCCTTTGGGTCTTTTACAGGAATGTGTCCACTTTCTTATCTAAGCCCTCACTCTGCATACACCACCCACAAATCTTGCTGTCTGGAGACTGGTTTCCACTTAGATCTTGGTTACACTGAAATCTAAAACATTTTATTTTTGCCAGTGTCATTTTTCTCTGGGGTTATCCACCTGTTATGTACAGACCCTGACTTTTTGCCGAAATTAAATGTACAATAATAATAACAATGGCAACAATAAAAGCAAACATTTACCGATTGTTTACAAAAAGAAAAAAAGATGTTCCAGTATCATCTTGTGTTTTCGCTCCTCTGGCTTGTGAATCAGCCATTGACCCAAGAATTCTTGGTGGATTTTATTGGAGTGTGAATCTGGGTAGTGGGTGAGTTCATTGTCCCTCAGGTTTCATTACATCCAGACACTCTTAGCAGGCAGAATAGATGATATATTTATGTATATTAACTCACATATCAACCTATTTCTGTAATTGTTTCTGTATCTACATCTCTGTATACATATTAAGCAAAATTTAAGACAACACTGATGTCTCTGATTCTAATTCAGCAGCACAAGGTTTATTCCAGCCGTACTTTCTTATGTATCTGTAGCTTTCATCTCCAACAGTGACAAATCTGACTCCTGCCATCTGCTATCTCTTCACTCATTTGTTCTCTCTCACTATATGCATACAGTGGTTTCAGAATTGTTCATCTATACTTCTGTAAGAAACAGTTCTACCAACTAGAATACAAAGTTTACATGTGTACAATTCCTTTTGTTGATGATTTTGTACTCTCCAGTTAAAACATCTTTTTCTAAAGTTACTTAGATCATTTCCTTCAGTTTGTTCTTATTTACTTTGCAAATATTAAAGTTGACTCTTTTTATTTGATACTTTTATGAATAAAGTCAGGTAACTATCATTCCAGTACCATAAAGAGCAGTTTCTCCATCCCAAAGGTTATCTCCTGTGTGGTTCTCTTTTTAGTGACTTCATCTAAGTAATCATCAGAAAACATCTACTGAGTGATGTTTTCTCAGATGGGTAACTTCTTTAGTTTTCTAATGCCAAAATCTAAAATTCTGCCCCTAGACTTTCCATCTTACCTAAAAAGAAAAGATAAGTTTGTAGTACAATATGTAAGATTCTTTATGATCTGGTTACTCACTCGTTTATTCTAATCTAATTTCTTCCTACTGAATGACTCATCTTCTTTGAATAAGGAAGTTAGTCACTCTTTTCTGAGTAATCACATAGCACCAAAAACAACTTTTATTCTAGCATTCCTCGTATTGGATTGTACCCATTTATGTACATTTGCTGACAAAGGTCCATATAGTCATAGCTAAGGTTTTTACAGTAGTCATATACGGATGTGAGAGTTAGACCATAAGAAAGACTGAGCTTATGGTCCAAGAATTGGTGCTTTGGTCCAAATCAAAGAATTGGTGCTTTTGAATTGTGGTGTTGGAGAAGACTCTTGAGAGTCCCTTGGACAGCAAGGAATCAAACCAGGCGATCCTAAAGGAAATCAACACTGAATATTCATTAGAAGGACTGATGCTGAAGCTGAAGCTCCAATACTTTGGCCACCTGATGTAAGACCTGACTCATTGGAAAAGACCCTGATTCTAGGAAAGGTTGAGGGCAGGAGAAGGAGGTGACAGAAGATGCAGTGGTTGGGTGGCATCATTGACTCAATGGACATGAGTTTGAGCAATTTCCCGGAGCTGGTAAAGGACACAGAAGCCTAGCGTGCTGAAGTGTATGGGGTTGAGAACAGTTGGACATGACTGAGTGACTGAATAATGACAACAAAAATGATGTACATTTCTGTCTCCCCAACTTGAAATGAGCCTGCCTAGCTAATACCTGATGGTATTCATCTCTGTTTTCAGCAATTTGAACAGTTCCAGATATATAGCAAATGCTTAATGGTTGCTAACCAGAAGAAAAAGGATGTGAGTGAAGTAGTGTGTTGATTTTGGTGGTTGGCGGTGGTTGGGGGGAAGTCAGAGACAAATGTATAAATGATTATTGGGTCCCTAGCTCCAAAAACATCTCTCTCTCTCTCAACCATGGGAGGATATAGCCAGAATGCAGCTATCTGTAAACTAGGAAGTGTGCCCTCTCTAGACCTCAAATCTGTTAGCACCTTAATCTTGGACTTCCCAGCCTTTAGAACTGTAAGAAATGCAGGTTTGTTGTTTAAATAAATAATGGTATTTTATTATAGGAGACCAAACTGAGTAAGAGAGTTGCTGAAGATGCAAACTATCAACACAAGTCAATAATGGTTAGTTGGCAAATGAATGACTGCATAAAACATTTTTAAAGTTGTTTTTGACCTTTAACCCTGTGGGAAAAAAAAAAGGTGAGTAAGTATTAGTGTTTCCCATCTAAGTTTTTTTCTATTAGCCTCTTAAAAAGAGACAGCATGTAGACTGAGGATTTGATAAAGGACTTTTCTTAAAAATGTAGGAAAATCAAAGATGACTTTGTTCTGGGTAATCTGACAAGGAAAGAATAATTTTTTGATTCTCAAGTTTATCAGATTCTGTTTCCCTGAATGAGATAAAGAAATTGAACCAAATACAAATCTTGCTCCGAGTTATGAGGGAGGCACACCATGAAAAAAAGAAAAAAAAATCCCCAGTTTTGCTGTAACAACTTTATAGAGGTGAGTTGGTGAGAATGAAGCCCATTCACCTAGATGGCAACTGATGGAGAAAGCTGATCAGGTTCCAGCCTGTGGGTGCTGCAAGTAACCTGACTCTCGTCCATTTGCAGTAACACTGAAATCCAGTTCTATTTTGCAGACTAGCTGCTTGCCCAACTCCTTGTCTTCTGTCCCAGTTATAGAATAGAGCCACCTCTATTTCAAGTGGGAAAATATCTGGAGATTAAGTTTGCTTAATACCATTCTGGGTTTACAAAGATCACAGCGATTCTGATCACAGCTTTTAAATGTGTAGAATAAGTGACCAGCTTGGTTAATAAACCTGCCTAAACCATGCAGAATTGAAATAGGTCATTTGAATGTGGCCAGCCTGAAGGTGTCATCTGCACCAAAGGCACACATAAGAAGTAAAACAAATACTCAGAGGAAAGAGCATTTTGGGATTAGATATTCCGGAAATTATTCTAAAGAAATGGTTAATTTTTAGCTGAGTTTTCAAGAGTGAGTGTGATGTTGAGTGCAGAGAATTTTTTTTTTCCCTCTAGGAAAGAGAAACTGCATGGAGGTGAGATCATGCAAGTATATGTGGGTCAGTGGCTACACTAATCTGAGAAGAATAATATGTTAATAAAGGAGAACAAGACATTAAAAGACTTAAAATATTATCTGAAAGCTGAAGAAAGCATAGAGATCAAAGTATTACTTGAGAAACAAGCCTACAGAGAACCGATCTCTCACAAAGGAAACATCTATGCTTATTCTGCTGTTGACTAAGTCACAAACTAGCAAAGTCCATGAGGTACTTTCTGGAAGACTCCCTCACTGCTGACCTCTAGTTTTTAAAAGTTTACCTTGATTACGGTTTGACTCCATTTCATCCTTTGCTTGCTGACAAAGCTTCAGATACATTTTTCAGATTCAAGATAGACTTATTTTTTTCAGGCTAACAAAAATAAACCTGCTCCAAAAGCAAGGTCAGAGGCCCTTGACTCACTAGAGAAACTGAATCTCTTCCTTCTTTTCTCAGTCTCTTCTCAAACACTTGTGCTGACTGACAATCTGGAAGATGTTTGCACATTCATGAATGCTTACCTCGAAATTGCAGTCTTCTGCAACTCTATGGTTTCCAAGAAAATTATATTGTTTCTAACGGCTTAGTCAAATGGTTTAATTGTTCTTCCATTTGACAGCTTCACTCAGTTTTCATTTTATGAGGCAATAAATGTTTCCTACTAGCTGGTTTTATTCAGCACATTTAGATGAACTATTTATTACTAAGCATATAATATATGATAGGAATAAAAAATCCACATTTTTTTTCTAAGATGTAACATGAAAATGTTTAAAAAAAACTCACTGTGGCATTTACCTTCCAATAACCACCTCTTTAAATTATTTTTCAGTTCATTGTGTGTGGGACGATTACATGTGTTGTGTACCAAGGTTCATATGTGCATTCTGGGTTGTGTATTAAAGTCCTGGTAAATATAATTATGAATGCATCAAAGGCAGTTAAGCTACGTGGTTCTGATTAGGTATATTGTCAAACTGTATTAACAGCTGGCAGTATGGGGGAAAAATCCTCTGACTACTCAAGATTTAATTGACTGTACAACATTATTCTATTCTCTGAAACTGACAGATCACTTTGAATAGAGCATTATATTTCATTACCTAAAACTCTATTCTTTTCTTGATACACAGTGAGCTTCAACTAACACTGTGTACAATGACTAAGGCTGGCAGGTACATGCATATCTAGTTTCATAATTATTCTCATTATTATTTTCATAAACAACAAGCACAGCCACCGAGATTCAGGCTTTCCCAGGGACTCAGTACCTTGGCATCATTCACAAGCCTGTTTCCATCTTTGCAGCTCTGATTTCCTTTAGGCCATAAGAACACCTGACCTTGGTCCACACAGTTGTGCAGCCAGCAGGTGGAGGGATACTTAGCACAATGGCTGGCTCAAAATAGGCACTCAAGGTCTCTCTCTACAGAGTGCTGAGGTAGGGAGCCTAAAAGAATCTGATCTAGAATTAAAACTCAAAGCATCCCAGTCTCACCAGGACCTGCTTACTCTCTGGCTCCACCTGATCCTTGACCACGGCTGCTCCTTGACCACACCCTGCTCTTGGATTGCACCGCTCAGTGACTACATACTGCTTCCTGATCACACTCTGCTCCTTGCTATACTTGGCTCCCTAACGATGATCTATGTGTGAGATACTTCACTCCCAATCCACACTCTGCCATTTGCTTATACATACACTTTCCAATGACTACATCCAGTTCGGTGACCCTGTACTGCTCCCTGTCTAAATACTCTGCTACCAAAATGCATTCTATTCCCTGCCAGCATCATATAACCTGAATACACCCTGCTCCTCCACTATCGCTGAGTCCCTAACTTCACTCTGCTGCTTGGCTACCCCTGCGTCCTGACAACACTGAACTTGGTGACAACACTCTGTTCTGTGATGGCGCTCAGCGGCCTGCTCTATTGTGCTCCCCTCCTGCATCCCGCTTTCTGACTGCACTCTGCTCCCTGCTGACACCCTACTCGCTGACTGCACTCCCCCCTGCTCTGTGGCTGTACCCTGCCCCCTGACTACCCATACTCGCTGACTGCACTCACACTGCTTCCTGACTGCACTCAGCTCTCTGAGCGCATCCCGTCCTTCACCATAGTCAGCTCCTGCAGCCTAATCACACTGCGCACTTTGACTCTACTCTGCTCGTTTCCACTACCCCAGTCCTTGACTACCCTCTGCTCCCTTACTATACTCTGTTCAGCAATCCATTTCCTTTGTCCACTCTGTTCCCTCATTGTGTCAACACCCTCACTGCCTTCTTTCTTTCTGCTTAGGCCTGTTATTGGCAGCTCTTGGCTAACTTGACTCTCAAAACTGTCATTCTTTTTTTTTTTTTTGGTGATTTTTTATAACCATGTTATTTTAATAAGCTAATAATTAAACATCCTTTTAAAATTTCTTTCTTTTTTTTTAAATTGAAGGATAATTAGAATATTGTATTGGTTTCTGCCATACATTAACATGGATCAGTCATAGGTATACATACGTACCCTCCCTCTAGTGCCTCCCTCCCACCACCCATCCCATCACATCCCTCCAGGTTGTCACAGAGCCCTGGGTCATTCAGTCCCACTGGCGATCTATTTTATTTAAGTTAGTGTATATGTTTCCATGCTACTCTCTCCATTAGTCCCACTCTCTCCTTCCTACCGCCCTCCCTGTGTCCATAAGTCTGTTCTCTATGTCTGCATCTGCATTGCTGCCCTGCAAATTAGCTCATCAGTACCATCTTTCTAGATTCCATATATACGTGTTAATGTATGATATTGCTCTTTCTGACTTACTTCACTCTGTATAATAGGCTCTAGGTTCATCTATCTCATTATCACTGACTCAAATGTGTTACTTTCTATGGCTGGGCATATACCCTAAGAAAACCAAAACTGAAAAAGTCACATGTACTCCAATGTTCATTTGCAGCACTATTTACAATAGCTAGGACATGGAAGCAACCTAGATGTCCATCGACTGATGAATGGATAAAGAAGCTGTAGTATATATATACAACAAAAACTGTCATTCTATAACATGAATAATCCTTGTTTAATTCTGATCTTATCTAGTTTAGTGGTGGGTAGGTAGTAAATAGCTTAGGCATTGTAGGCCATGAATTCTCTTTGGCAACCATTCAACTCTAGAGTTATTGTGCAAAAGCAGTCAAAGATAATATGAAAACAAATATTTGTGGCTGTGTCCCACAAAACAAACTCTTTTTATGCAATCAGGCAGTGGGCAGGATTTGGTCCATGGACCTTAGTTCATCAGCTCCTGGTCTAGAGTATTTTTTAATCTCTGGTAGGGGACTTAGTAAATTCTCATCACAATTTTTACCATTTTAACAGAAAGCAAAAATGTTCTTGTATTATGCTTAAAAAGGTGAAGGCAGATCAATAATTTATATAGGTTCAAGGTAAAAGCAAATGGGGAGGGGAGACTTAAAATTATCTAATAAGAGTCTTTTATTTTTCAGGTAAAATTATATTTATTTATCCATTCTAGTCTTTTGTTTCCTAAAGTAAACTCAGCAAACTCAGCTGAATGTTAGAAGAACTATTTTTTCCTAGACTCAGTAAAAGAAAAACCCTGAAACATCTAATAGTCTGTGAATGAGAGCTCACTTGCAAGTAACAGATGACCACATGTACAAGGTCATGTGAAGCCTCTGAAAAGGCAGCACTGGTATCACAGTGCCTTTTCCCACCTCTTAAACAATACTTGTAATTCCACAGTTATTTATATTCCTGCAAGAACATTTTGGACTTCCAAGGAAAACAAGTTTGGTAACCACAAGCTAGCTTACCATAAGTTATGTAACTCTCAATGTGAATGTGTTTCACATCCTGTATAAAATTTTAAGTTAAACAAGACGAATGCTTGATGTTGAGTACTTGGGACAAACTTTATATTTCTGATCAGAGGTTTATGTTAATTGCAACCTTTGAACCAACAGTTCAATATAAAGTCAATCACATTATTCCCTAGCTATGAAATCTTGAGCAGTTTATTAAATGCTCTAAGCCTCCATCTTTATACCTCTAAAATGGAATAGTAATAGAGTAATAAATAGGATTGGATACACAGTAAGGCCTTAACAAATCTAAGCTTCTCTGATTACAATTATCTAGGTCCTTGGGGCTGTTAGTAACTTTCACACAAATGTTATATATAAATGTGGCACTCATATAAATTCTGGCATTTTCTGAGTAGTTTATAGTTTTAAAATTTTCTACTAAATTGGTTGAAATGTAATCACTATACATTCCTGGGAGCAGATAGTACTAGCCCTGATATATACATAAGGAAGCTACAATAAATTTGAATGGTTTTCACAACTTTGTTTAGCTTTTTAGTAGTAGAACAATTCAGGTCTTCTCAAGTAGAAGAACCATTGAGTTCTTCTCAAGAGAGATAATTATCTTGAAGAATCAGTTACCTACATGAATCACATCTAGTGGCTTTGTGGGGAAGTTCATCTCTCCAAATGCTAGATTTGGACCAAGGTTAACTCAACTTCAGTTGTTTCTAATGTATCCTGGAAACTTGGGCTTTTTCCTGAGAGGGTTAGCCTGGCACAGAGAAATACTGTTTACAAGAATAGTATTTTTATTCACTCTTTGATGCTTGGAAGAGCTTCACATGAGGAAATCCCCTTTATTCAAAAATTTGAAATATGACTTAAATTTTGGCAGATGGCACTGTGTGGTTCCCTTCCTACTTTTATCTCCACCTTCACATTGATCCTTTTCTCTTCTGTGCTCCCTGTGCATCTAAGCTGGAGGGCTCTCAGTTCCTCAAACTCTCCTACTCATAAGTCTTCCACTAGCAATTCTGTCCAGTTGAAAACAAACCATTATTCCCTTTCAATTACCATTAATGTTTTATATTTCAGCACACATATCATTTCCTTAAGAAAGCAATTTATGTGTCCCAAGACTAAAGTTAAGGTATTATCACATTTTAAATTATTATGTTTATATTATAATTATTTAAATGTCAGCCTGAAAGTATTTCACTTATGTCTTTCTTCCTCAATAAAATATAAGTCCCACCGAGGCAGGAATCATGTCTCTCTTGCTCACTGCTCATTTCTCAGTGTCTATCATATACTCTTCCCTCAATTAATATTTTATTGAGTTGCATTCCTATTCAGGGGCAAGTAACCAATATCACATCTTTTTCCAGAGAAAATCATGATAAGGGAGTACACTGAGAGAACACAAGGGTGCTATAAACCTGATTGAGGTTTGAGAACAGTAAGAGCAAAGGTCATAGAAAGGGGCTGTTTCAGAAACTAAAGAAAAACACAACCCGCTCACTAATTTACTTTTCTTTCCACCCTTAATAGAATACAATGAATTTTCCTTTTCTCTACACAGCATACTTCTATAGACTAGGAATAAAAACGTGATTGTCAGATATCAATGCAGATGGCTGAATGGTAGCTACCACCCATGGGAAGTATTGGAAAAGAACAAAAGATCACATTCCTGAGAAGGTCAAGGTGAAGTCTCATATTCAAAGAATCACAGAGCAATCCTCCTGGCCTCAGGATGTCCTGAGCACAGTGGTGTGAGTTGTGCATTTCACACAACTCATGAGGGGACATAATCATACATATTTGCAGCTATCTCCTATTTAAGTGGGCTTTTAGATATCCTTTTGCTTTAATTATTCCAGGGAGGACAATATGTAGGTCCCGGTGGCAAAGATTACTAAGATGAGGAGCTGATGCATTAATTAACATTTTATCAGGTCACATTCAACAGAGCCCTAACTTTACCAAGTGAAGAATTAATTTACACCTAACAAGATGTATGCATTTTGGGACTGGGTCAGCTTGTTGAGAAAAACATCAAGGACCGATACTATGTTCCTATTTTATCATCTCTATTTATAAGACAGGCTGGGACCTGGAGGGTGGGAGCTAGGTATATTTCCTTCTTAAAACAAAAGTGGAGTGCCTTAGTAAAGGAAGAATGGAGATAGTATTAATAGATGTTGGGTAGGCAGATAATAATGTTAGGCATACTTAGGGTTACATCTAAATGTAGGACTGCAGCTTGTGCTTTCTGGCAAGAGATGAGGTTTGAACCCTGAGTCTGAGCTAACTACACTCTGGATCTAATTCCTAACCTGGTCTATCATAAGTATGGGTCTGTCATTTAACCAGCATGCAACTTCAAAATACTGATTTTTAAGGTATTAAAGAATGGACAGAGGTGAAAGGAAAGAGGACAAAAAGCATCTCTTTTTGAATGAGATGCTTAAAACGGATCATAAAATAAGAAGGCTTAGAGAATCAGTAGTTAGAATAAAGAGAATAATAACATTTAATTTTCAAAATAGTAAAAGGACTTATCTAGGTGTGGGTGGTAAGAAGGCGCATGCATTCATGTTGGTCCAATAATTATTATACCTAATACTAGACTACTTTATTTCAACAGAACCTGCAGAGATTAGGTTCACTGAATAACAACATCTAATTATATCAACAGGGATCTCACTATATTTTGCATAATGGGCTAGTTTCAAGCAAGAAATTTTGTGCCATACTTGGGATTAGCAGTCCCTTTAAGAGGTACATGCATATTCTTTTTCATAAGAGATATAGAAGCTGCTAAGGCATCAAAAGGGAATGAATTTAAAGTATTCTATTTTATTTAAATGACTTAATCATTCAGATTTTCCCAGGGAGAAAATGTTTATAGGATAAATGGTGAGTTAAATTCTTTTATATGTAATAACTATTTCAACTAACCAGATCTTTTCTAATATATTGTCTCTTTTGGATTAAATTATTCCCACTAAATAATTATGTATTTCTCAGTGCTTCATGTTGCAACTAGCGAGTCTAAATTAAAAGAATTTAATTTAGAGATATAACTATTTACATAACTCTCTTTAGTGTCTTTCTTCAGGTTCCTTTCTCTTTTATTTCTACTTTTTCTTTATCATATTCCCTAAGAAGAGCAGTAGTGAGATATTTGGACCTCGTGGAAACTAGAGAAAATTACTCAGTCTTTCTGAGATTTCATTTTCTTAGGGAGATAGAACTACCTCCCCTGGTTAGAAGCAATGACTGGAGAAGTAAAATGCATGTATAATGTCTAGCAGATCCTGACACACAGTAGGTGCTCAGTAAAAGTTAGTTTCTTAATCCCATCTCTCTTCTTTCCCTCCATCTCCATTTCTTTCTTTATTTTCCCTATGTATGCAAAGCGTTAAGCCATTCTTCTTAATTTTGTAGACTAGCTCTTCTAATATCTCCTTGCCTTTTCTTGTTGTTGCTGTTGTTTTCACCCAGTTGCACTTTGAACACTATTGTTAAATTCAGCCATGACCTGAGGGTTGAATTTGAAAAAAGTGATTTAAATTCAGGAATAACCTCACTTGGAGATATGAGAATTAAAACTCTCAAAAACATTAGGCTCCCAGGAATGCACTAAAACGAATCCAGCGAGAAATGACTTGCTGGCAGTCAGTCCAAGGATCCTCAGGAGGATTTTGTTTCCCATGCTTATGCTGGCTGGGTCAATGTTACCCATATTCAGGTGCAAACATAAAGAGAGAGTCATTTTCTGCATGGGAGCAGTGCCTATGGCTGTTCTAAATGGGGAATGTGAGGTTGCCATTCCCATTGAGATGAGGAATTTTGAGTGTTAGAATTATCTAACATTGCCTCAGCTAGGCTTACAGGGTTTAAAACAGAGCTTTGTAACTCATTTGATCTCAGCAGGACAAGCTCATTGGAAATATAACATCTGTTCACCTAAGGCTTGTCTCCTCATGTAAGTCTCATTGTCTGATTGCCTGAAGTAAGTCTTAAAACTTTCAAGCAAGTAAACCCAAAAATGTGTATGTACACAAATATCATGCTAGAATTATATCTATATCTTTCACTATACTAAAAAAATTCTCATTATCTGACAGGATCCATAGCCTCATTATTTAACTTCTTTTCTCTTAACCAGGCAGAACAATTTTCCTTGTGTGCATCTACTTATTCAAGAATTAAATAGCAAGTATCTTTGATGCTTCAGGGGCTATGATAGGCAATAGAATAAAAGTGGTGAGGAAAAGAGACACATTCATTGCCTGTCATAAAATATAGATATTAAACAAATGGTGACACAGAGGTCACTATTGTTTTGTCTGTTCAGCATCCTTCTAGAATGAGACCTTTTCACACATACATACTTTCTTTCTGATAATAGGCATCATCCCTTGGAGGAGAGGTCATGTCTCTCTGACTGGGCCCATCACATTATTCCGTATTTCTCTAACCACAGAGACTGGTAAAGAGTTGGGCATGTGACTCAAACTGGCTCAAAAGTATCCTTCTTCTGGATTTTTCCAACTATAAACAATGAAGAAGAGCTTAGAAACTTTTGACTGCCATGATGCCTACCAGATGAAGGTTCATCTGAAGTAGAAAAAGATAAATTAAAGCACAGACAGACATAAACTGAATATAAATAGGAGAGTAATGAAATCCTACTAGTTTTATCCTTGCTTACAGAACCCAAAGTCCCTGGAGGTCATCTGGTTTCTATATGGTCTCTTTAGATTCTGGAAAATGCCCAGATATTATGCAATATTCATGCCATGTAATCTCATTTTAGTTATATTTCTGTCACATGCAATGAAAAACATTCTTACCAATGAAAAAATATAAATTCATGCTTAGTAAAGGTGGTAATTGTTTAAAAGAAAATATTTGGCCCAGGAGAGTTTAAAATAGAGGGAGTCATCTCATCAAAGAGGGCAGGAAAAACTATCCTAAGGAGGGACATTTAAGCTAATACCTGAAGGATGAGTCTGTGTTAACTAGTAAGGGAGGGAGAAGGAAAACAAGTGCAAGGCACCCTGTTTGAGTTCCTGAGTGAGGTTCAGCAGTGATGAGATGCTGATCTGCAGACCCAAACGGTCAAGGTCCAAAGCACAGAGAGTCTCATGTTTTTCCTGCTCAGGGTTATAAACATTAAACAGTCCCTCACATATATATTTCAAACTTAACTTGTGGATAATTTTGATCAGCTGGCATTGTATTATAAATTCATTGATAACTATAACTGTATCTTCATAATCATTAGTAATAGCCACTCTCTTACATAGCTTATGGGGAAGCTAAGTGACCCTATGACTATGAAATAAATATAGGCAAAATAAAATATGAATGACAAAAAAAATGCTGCAGAATGGAGTTTTGCTCCGTTTACATAGCCATAAGAGCTGAAAAGAAAATCTGTGCATCACAAGACTTAATTAGGATAGGTGATTCTACCACTCAGAAAAATGGGTGATTACTTTGCCTAAATTTAGTTTGCAAACACAAATATTTAATTGGTATCTAGGGCATTCCTGAGAGTTTGATAGAGCAAAAATTGATAGATCAAAGATAAAAAAAAGAAAGTATTATTATTATTATTATTTTTTATGTTTCAGAAGTAAGATGAGAACACAAAGAGGGAAATAAAGTAATAGGTATCCCTGCTTAAAATATTTATATATCTTTCAAAACTTATATATTTTTCTCTTTAAATTCTAGAGGCTTATGGGCATAGTCATGTATTACAGGGAACAGATGTTAGTGATGATTTAGTGGGAATAAATATATCCAGAAAGAAAAATAAACATTAAACAATAGCATTATGTAAAAATTTAAGAAAAAAAAAACATAAACTCCGGTTCACTTATATTTTATTGCCTAGGAAAAGTCATCATTGCTTATAAAAACATGGCTTTACATAAAGACTACAGTCATTTTAAAAATAATTTACTGGTACCTTGCAGAAGAAAAGGATTAAAACAAAATTACAGCAATGCCATTTCATTAGAAAGTGTAGCGATGTGCATCATGTTAAGGTACAGGAAATCTTGCTCATTCTGGCTCATCCTGTTTCCATCAGCGGGAAATGACTGACTAGCTCGCGCTCACGATTAGCTGCGTGTTAAATTAAGGAACCTCTTCAATTATTACTGTTATCCATATTCCTAACACAGCTTATTAACTGCATATTTCTAGGTTCAATGTCTATATTTAGTACTGTAATCTTCTTTATCAAACATTTCTTTTAGTAAAGGGAATAAAGTAAATGAACATGTCACTAAACAATAGATGTTAGAATTTCTCCAGTTCATTCTCCTAAATTATTTATGAAGTGATTTTTTTTTAAATCACTTAAGGGATGGAAAGAATCGGGGAGTTTAGGTTTCCTTAGGGCAAAAAGAAAGGAAACAGAAAAGACGTAGCAAAACCTGCCTCTTATATGGAGGTGGATTGCTTCCTTTGAAGTCCTTGTGAATCTTGCTTAGTATTGCTAATTAAGAACTCTCATTAGCATTAGAAAGCTTTAATTAAATGCTTACTCCCTTGTGCTGGGTACCACATCACTTTTGAATTTTGTAGGTCGAGCCCTAGCCCTCTGCGTTACTTGTAGTTGAAGATGCCTAGTCTCTTCTGCTTGATCCACAAGCCCTTAATCCTCTGGCCCCTGTCTACTTCACCAGTCTCATCCTTACCAACCTCTTCACTGAACATTCTCACCCTGTATCTAATTACTTTCAGATTTCCAAATAGCTCAAGCCTCTTTTCCTCTCAGCACTTCCTGAACACTGTTATTGGCTTACAACACCTCCTTTCCTCTCTTTTCTTCTTTCTCTTAACTCGTGTTCTCTTTTACACACTCACAACCAACACAACTTTTTCAGGAAGCCTTATTGATATCATGAGGTTGGGTTAGGTGCTGCCCTTGTATATAATCTCCTGGCATCATAGACTTAGCCCTAACATAGACCTTTGTAAGCCCTTTGTACTGTAAATGAACATTTTATTAAGTGTTCTAGTGTCTAGTACAGTTCATATAATAAACATCCACTAAATATTTAATGAATAAATAGGTTAAAAAATGATCACAAGTGGAAAACCTATGAACCAGAAAATCGAGTCCCTCATTCCTTAATAAAACGGCAAAAATAGTTTAATACTCTAAATAACTCTGATACTTTCAAAAAATCCTGTCTAGTTATCTCGAAACCAATTATCTGTACTTCTATTTATTATATTGGTACCTTTTAAAAGCTCTCCCTTTCATAAATCTTTTAAACACAATTAAATTGACACTAACTTGTATTTAACTCATCTGTATATCTGACCTGCAAAAATCATATTCATTTAACACTCATTAAAAAAAAAGAAACAACACATTCATTTTCTCTAAAAGAAAGTGAAGTCTCTCAGTCGTGTCCGACTCTTTGCGGCCCTGTGGACTGTAGCCCACCAGGCTCCTTCATCCATGGGATTTTTTAGGCAAGAGTATTAGAGCGGGTTGCCATTTCCTTCTCCAGGGGATCTTCCCAACCCAGGGATCGAACCCGGGTCTCCTGCAGGTAGACGCTTAACCATCTGAGCCATCAGGGAAATCTCTTCTCTAAAATATGCAGTCTTAAAATGACACCTGGCCGAAAGCTGATAACAGTCTTAATTATTCTAATCTAGACCAACTGAACAAACAGTTCACTTAGAAAAAACGGCAGGTGACCTCATAACTTTTCAATTAGTTATCTGTGATTATATATTATTCACAGTAGATTCTACTTATAATTATAGAATTTTGGTTTGCAGGAACTTAGTAGTCAGCTTGTCTGGGTAGAACTTATAATTCAATTTCACCTATGTATCTGAGTCATCTCTCAGGACTGTTTATAGCTACAGTTTCACAGCACAGTTTGACTCAGTGCCAAGGAGGTGGATGAACCATGTGAGACTACACAGGCATGAGAGAAACCCACAGCTCTGCTCCTCCCTCCAGTGCAATTTAAATGGGTGACTCCACTTAAGCGGCTCCAGAGAAGCAGGTACTGACTCTGCTTCCTTGTTCTGCTCAACATTCAATAGAGGAAATACTCCATTTGATAGAAAAATGCTACATTTCTACTTCTTGCTGTGGTCAACATTTGTTAAATTAGGTTTTCATAGTAGTTGCTCAACCATTTTTGCACTGTTTTTCCCATGATGCTTTTGTTTTAATTTTTCAGTTCTCTGAGGCCTATTTGCTAACTGAATTGAAGAGGTTAGTAACAACGAAACCAGTTTTAGTTGAACAAAACTAAATATCAGTTTGAGTTTTTATAAAATATTGGAGAAATGATTATTCAAAAAGAATTATAATTAGAGAGGTGATTAAGAGTAAATAAATATTACTTTCCCCTCCTGATTTTACTTTAAATTGTTGAGAGTCAATTTAAGAGTTATTCTTTTGTTTAGAAAAGATGCAAGCTTTTGCTAAGGTAATTTCAGGGGTCAAGACTTGTGAGATGCAATGAGACACAAACTCATAAGTAGTTCAGAAAGATACTTTGATAAAGATCTGTCAAATTGCACACTAATAATGCATCGGGATATTATAACAAATATGATAAAAGCCACTTTTCTCCTGACTTAACTGGAAATAGAAAATGTACACTGATATTATGAAGGCTAGTTATTTACTAAATTATAGAGACTGTGTAAAGTCACACAAACTATTAGTTTTCTTGTCTAAAAATGGAGAGAACAACACTTTGCATGTGGGCTGTATTAATGATAATATATGGAGCCCTTAAACAGTGACTAGCATATATCAGGCTTCAAATCATAGTGGCTATTTTTATTACTAGCATCTTAATGTGGTATTTGTTAAGTGTGTATTATTAGACCAACTACATTATAATTACCAAGTGACCTTAAGAAAAAAATGTTCCTGAGTTACAACCCAGAGACCCCAATTTAGAATATTAGGAAGCTAGATCTAGGACTTTAAGTTTTTAAGAAATATCATTGAAAATTATTTTTATTTATCCTATTAACTGAGCACTGCTGTATTGAATGAAACAACTCAGTTTTTAATAAGGTGAATAGAGCATATGTGATCACAAAGTTATTATGGCATCTGAACTTCCTACTTATTCTTATGAGATTATGCCTGTCATTTTATATAGCCTCACCATGTTGTGGCTAGTATGATCATTTGTATTCTCATGAATTCATTTCTCTGCTCATGAATTCATTTTCTCATTCATTTTCTCTGCTTATAAATTGCACAACAGGCACTGAGTAAATCATATTCTAATGAACTATTTTTAAAAACTATTGTAAGATTCTTGTAATATATTAAACTATATGATGTTAGAGTTTACTTCAAAAGAAAGAAACAAAGAAGCTTTGGTAGTGCTTTAGCTTGCAATTTAAGTGTTTCTAAGGTATACCTTTGACCTACATACTCTGAACAACTGACCCAGGTATTATAACTAAAGTATAAACTTCTCAGTGTCATGTCTGCTAAATGCTTAGATTGCTCTTTTCTAGGGCCTAGGAGGCATCAATTTAAAAGAAGTGTCATTTGGAAGAACTAATATCTATCTTGTGGCAGTAGAAGTCTCTGCCACCTCATTGGGTTGGGGAAACTCAATTGTGAGAATTTCACAGAATTATCCAACATTTTACAGACCCTTTCATAATGAAATCTAGAAGGCAATTACCCATTAGCACATCTTCCCTGGTCCTGAGGGTGTGTGGGGGGGGAATAGTTAACACTAATGAAATTGTAAGCATCAATTAATTATTCCTTTTGGTTTTAATAGCCAAGAAGTGTGTGATCAACCAATTTAATAAGGGGACTCCTCTCTTGTTGGTTTTACACTTATTATTGTTACTTTTCATAATAATATGATTGTTTGCATATTGTGATTGTTTGCATCAGCTAACTTCAGCTTCCACTGATTGAACCCTCAGAGGCAACTGTACCTGAAGGTGTTCAAGCTGAATGTACAATCAGCTGATCGTCAAAAAACTGCAGTACACAGATCATATGTTAATACAAAGAAATCTGGATGTTTCCCTCCTAATGCCCACCAAGCCTTAAAGGCCAGCCTGGAGTTCAGGAAATTTCTAACATCATTCCTTTCTCTCAAATTAACTTCAGCTCTGAAGTATCCAAGGGGATCTAGAGTATTAATTTTAAAGTATTCTCAGTGAAATAGGGTTTTATGAGGCCAAACAAAGATCAAATTCATTTCAACCTATTTCCAGCCAGTCAGGATAATACAAGAGGTTAAGTATTCCAGGTTTTAGTCACACCAGGATCCTCCTACTGGTTTTTTGAACAGAAATGTTTTGATTTCAAAGTGATCTTTGAGATTACTTCAAATACCTCAATTAAAGTGACCTTTGTTAAACATTTATAAGTAATACTCCTCATTTTTCAGATAGGTAAAAGTTGAAATAGAAGAGAATAAATTATTTGCCTAAAATTTTACAATTAGAACCCCACAGTCCAGATTCTTATCTTGTACTCCTTCTAAATCATGCATTTCTTTAGCAAGACTGTTCTAAGAGATGGAAGTCATACCTTTGCAATTTGCCTCCACACTGCAGAATATCAGAGAAAACCTCCAGGATTTTTCTCCCATTCTCTCCAGGCTTTGCACAAATTTATTATTTGATTTCAATGATCTATTAGAAAACACTATGACTGAGATTCTCTGGTAGTTTCCCAGAGCTAAAAAATACCTGTAATTTTCCTGAAATCTTTCTGGACCCAACACTCACTCTTGTGAGATTTAGGAGTTATAAGAGTATGTTTTATACTATCATCTTTGTAAGAGACATAATAAATGTCATTAATTAATTAACTACAAATAATAAATTTAGTTGAATGAAAACAAAAGACTTAACTCAGTTATACTATAGATTTCAAACAAGATTTCAAAAACAATTTTGTGGTGGATTAAAAATATATGACTTGGTTGGAGGGCTGTTTGTTTGCCTCAGTGTATTTTGTATGAGAAATCTTACTACATTTTCTCCTTAAGAAAACATATTGTAATCAGAAAATGCATTTTAAAATGCAAGTCAAAAACATATGGATATCACTAATTTGCACACACATATGAATTAGCACAATATTAACTAAGATAACAATCTTGGGTAAAGTGACCTCATGGGTTGAGGTTTAGAAAAGATGTGACTGTAAAAAAAGAAAAAAAAAGAAAGAAATCTGGGACACTGTAAATGCTAAAGGAAGTCTCTGTGCCACTTATTAGGGACTCTTAACCACTTCAAAAGTCAATATGGAAAGAAAAAGAAGGCAAAAAGATCTGCCAAGCAAAAGGGAAGGTACCTCTTTACTTTCACAGCTTTCTCTAGAGACAAACATAAATGGCACTCATGGAAATAGGATCAGAATTCTAAAATAGTTCAGGGAACTAAAATGGCAAGCAAATGTCTTATCATGATGTTCAATCAAATCAAGTTGTTAATGGCATTTATACTTATTTATCCAAAAAAAAAAAAAGGAGGAGATTCTGCATCCCATATCTCTGTGAAAGTCTGCTTTTCTCTTAGATCTCCAGGGTTGACAACATTAGGCGCTAAATCTTTCTTGTCAAAGCTATGATTTTCCCAGTAGTCTTGTATGGATGTGAGAGTTGGACTTTAAAGAAAGCTGAGCACTGAAAAATTGATGCTTTTGAGCTGTGGTTTTGGAGAAGACTCTTGAGAGTCCCTTGGATTGCAAGGAGATCAAATCCTAAAGGATTTGATCAAATCCATCCTAAAGGAAATCAGTCGGAAGGACTGATGCTGAAGCTGAAACTCCAATACTTTGGCCACCTGATGCAAAGAACTGACTCATTGGAAAAGGACCTGATTCTGGACAAGATTGAAGGCAGGAGGAGAAAGGGACAACTGAGGATGGGATGGTTGGATAGCATCACCAACTCGATGAACATGCATTTGAGCAAGCTCTGGGAGTTGGTGAGGACAGGGAAGCCTGGAATGCTGCAGTCCATAGGGTTGCAAAGAGTCAGACACGACCGAGTGACTGAACTGAATCTCTTCCTATTACATAGAAAATCACTAAGTCACCCCACAGGTTTTCAACACATTTCACTAAAATGTCCATAAAAATAAATTCTACAGCAAATTTTCCTACTCTGTTCAATCCACCTCACCTCATGTCTTTGACCTCACAATAAGAGTCAGGTGCCTTATCTTGGTTGACAAGACCCTATATGATAGACAGATCCATGCCTTCTTTTCTGAGCTCAGTTTCTCACCATTCTGCCAACTTGCTCATGTTAATTTGGCTAATGTAGCCTTGGTTTTTCTCAGTCACATTAAGCACATTCTTGCTTTGGGGCCCCTTCACTGGTACTCTCTTCCCACTGACCTTAGGAGGCAAAGGAGTACAGTGGATAAGGACATGGGTTCTGTGACTGGAAGGTACTGGTTCATATCCTGGCTCTGTTGCTCACTTTTTGCCACAGCTTAGGAAGTGATTTTATATAGGTTGCTCTGCATAACACTTGGAATGGTAAAGAGCACACAAAAAGAGTTTGATCAATGATAGCTATCACCATTCTTACAGTTATTATTACTCACTTTTACCTAAAGCCTAATTCTTGCCATTTACGTCTCAGCTTATATCTCACCTTTTAAAATAGGACTCAGCTTACCACCAACATAGCCCCTATTACTTTCCATGCAACAAAGTTTGTTTCCCTTCATAGATCATAGCCTTGACGTGGTGAAGGGGCTTGTATAACTCAATGAAGCTAAGAGCCTTGTAGGGCCACAAAAAACACACAGGGTCAAAGTGAAGAGTTCTGACAAAATGTGGTCCACTGGAGGAGGAAATGGCAATCCACTCTAGTACTCTTGCCTGGGGAAACTCAAGGACAGTCTAACAAGGTAAAAAAGATACAACACCAGAAAATGAACCTCCCAGGTCAGAAGGTGTCCAACATGCTACTCAGGAAGAGCAGAGGGCAATTAATAATAACTCCAGAAAAAATGAAGCAGTTGGGCAAGAGCAGAAATGACACTCAGTTGTGGATATGTCTCATGGTGAAAGTCCCATGTTGTAAAGAACAATATTGCATAAGAACCTGGAATATTAGGTCCTTGAATCAAGGTAAATTAGATGTGGCCAAGAGGATATGGCAAGAGTGAACACTGACATTTTTGGAAGCAATGGACTAAACTGAATAAAAATGGTAGTATTTAATTCATATGACCATTGTATCTACTAATGTGGGCAAAAATCCCTTAGAAGAATTGGAGTAGCCCTCATAGTCAACAAGAGAGTTCAAAATGCAGTACTTGGGTGCATCTCAAAAACAGCCAAATTATCTTGATTTGTTTCAAGGCAAACCATTCAACATCACAGTAATCCAATACTGTGCCCCAACTACTGATGCCGAAGAAGCTGAAGTTAACTGGTTGTATCAAGACCTACAAGATATTCTAAAACAAACATTAAACACACACACACACACACACACACACACACACACACACACACACACACACACATTATTTTCATCTTAGGAGACTAGGATACGAAGTTAGAAATCAAGAGATACCTGGAGTAACAGGCAAGTTTGGCCTTGAAGTACAAAGGCTAACAGAGTTTTGCCAAGAAAACATACTGGTCATAGCAAACACCCTTTTACAACAACACAAGAGATGAATCTACACATAGACATTACCAGATGGTCAATACCAAAGGCAAATTGATTACATTCTTTGCAGTCAAAGATGAAGAAGCTCTATAGGGTCAACAAAAACAAGACCGGGAGCTGACTATGGCTCAGATCATGAGCTCCTTATTGCAAAATTCAGGCTTAAAATAGAAAAGCAGTAGGGAAAACCACTGAGCTGTTCAGGTACAACCTAAGTAAATTACCTTATGATTATGCAGTTGAGGTGATGAATAGATTCAAGGGATTAGGTCTAGTAGACATGAAGAACTATGGACAGAGGTTCATAATACTGTATAGCACATTGTGACCAAAACCATCCCAAAGAAAAAGAAATGCAAGATGGCAAAGCAGTTGTCCAAAGAGGCTTCACAGATAGCTAAGGAAAGATGAGAGGCAAGAGGCAAATGGCAAGGGAGGAAAAAAAAAAAGAGAGAGAAATACTCACCTGAATGCAGAGGTCCAGAGAATAGCAATGAGAGGTAAGAAGGCCTTCTTAAATGAACAATGCAAAGAGATAGAGGAAAACAATATAATGGGAAAGATGAGAGATCTCTTCAAGAAAATTTGGTGTATCAAGGGAATATTTCATCCAAGGATAGACACAATAAAGGAAAGAAGCAGTGAGGACCTAACAGAAGTAGAAGAGATTAAAAAGTAGTGGCAAGAATATACAGAAGAACTATACAAAAAAGGTCTTAATGACCCAGATAACCACGATGGTGTGATCACTCACCTAGAGCCAGACATCTTGGAGTGTGAGGTCAACAGGGCCATAGGAAACATTATTATAGACAAAGCTAGTGGAGGTGATAGAATTCCAGCTGAGCTATTTAAGATCCTAAAAGATGATGCTGTGAAAGTGTTGTACTCAATATGTTAGCAAATTTGGAAAACTAGTAGTGGCCAAGATACTGGAAAAGGTGAATTTTCATTACAATCATAAAGAAGGCAAATGCCAAATAATGTTCAAATTACTGAACAATTGGACTCATTTCACATGCTAGCAAGGTTATGCTCAAAATCCTTCAAGTTAGGCTTCAGCAGGAAATGAAACAAAAACTTTCAGATGCACAAGGTAGGGTTAGAAAAGGCAGAGGAACCAGAGATGAAATTGCCAACATTTGCTTGATCATAGAGAAAGCAAAGGAATTACAGGAAAACACCTACTTATGCTTTATTGATTACACTAAAGCCTTTGACTCTGTGCATCACAACAAACTGTGGAAAATTCTTAAAGAGATGAAAGTACAAAACCACCCTACCTGTCTCCTGAGAAATCTGGATGTGGGTCAAGAAACAACAGTTAGAACCAGACATGGAAAAATAGACTGGTTCAATATTGGTAAAGGAGTACAACAAGGGTGTATATTGTCAGTGTGATTATTTATCTTATACGCAAGTACATCATAAGAAATGCCAGGCTGGATGAATCACAAGCTGGAATTAAGATTGCCAGGAGAAATTTCAACAACCTCAGACATGCAGATGATACCAGTCTAATGGATAAAAGTGAAGAGAAACTAAAGAGCCTCTTGATGAGGGTGAAATAGAGTGAAAGATCTGGCTTGAAATTTAACATTCAAAAAATGAAAATCATGGCATCTGGTACCATCACTTCATGGCAGATAGAGGGGAAAAAGTGGGAGCAGTAATAGATTTTATTTTCTTGGGCTCCAAAATCAGTGCAGATGGTAACATTAGCCATGATATTAAAAGATGTTTGCTCCTTGGAAGGAAAGCTATGATAAACATCAAGAGCATAATGAAAAACAGAGACATCACTTTGCCAACAAAAGTCCGTAGAGTACAAGCAATGGCTTTTCCCATAGTCATGTATGGATGTGGGTGTTGGACCATATTTGAGTAATGAAAAATGCATGCTTTAAAACTGTGGCACTGGAGAAGACTATTGAGAGTCCTATGGACTGAAAGGAGATCAAACAAGCCAATCCTAAAGGAAATCATCCCTGGATACTCTCTGGAAGGAGTGACGCTGAAGCTGAAGCTCTAACACTTTGGCCACCTGATATGAAGAACCAGCTCATTAGGAAAAACCCTGTTGCTGGGAAAGACTGAAGGCAAAAGAGGAAAGGGGAAGTAGAGGATGAGATGGTAAGATAGTATCACTGACTCAATGAACATGAGTTTGAGTGAACTCTGGGAGATAATGGAGGACAAAGTATTCTGGTTGCTGCAGTCCATGGAGTTGCAGAGTTGGACAGGGCTTAGTGAATGAACAACAACAACATCAAGGTATTTTAATTTCCTCATAGTACTCATGAAACTATCTGATTTTTCCTATTGATTTATTTACGTACTGTCATCCCAAACCTCAATGAAACTTTGTGACAACAAAGAACAAGTCAATTTTTTCCACTGCTGACTCTCTAGGACCCATTATAAACTTGGATTTTTAAATACTCAATAAGTATTTGTTAGGAAATTGTTGCTCAGGTCATGAACTCCTTATTGCCAAATTCAGAATTAAATTGAAGAAAGTGGGGAAAACCACTGGACCATTCAGGTATGACCTAAATCAAACCCCTTATGATTATAAATGGAAGTGAGAAATAAACCTAAGGGACTAGATCTGATAGACAGAGTGCCTGATAAATTATGGATGGAGGTTAGTGACATTGTACAGGAGACAGGGATCAAGACCATCCCCAAGAAAGAGAAATGCAAAAAGACAAAATGACTGTCTGAGGAGGCCTTACAAATAGCTGTGAAAAGAAGGGAAGCGAAAAGCAAGGGGGAAAAGGAAAGATACTCCCATCTGAATGCAGAGTTCCAAAGAATAGCAAGGAGAGATAAGAAAGCCTTCCTCAGTGATCAGTGCAAAGAAACAGAGGAAAACAATAGAATGGGAAAGACTAGAGATCTCCTCAAGAAAATTAGACATATCAAGGGAACATTTCATGCAAAGATGGGCTCAATAAAGGACAGAAATGATATCGACCTAACAGAAACAGAAGATATCAAGAAGGAGTGGAAAGAATACACAGAAGAACTGTACAAAAAAGATCTTCACGACGCAGATAATCACCATGGTGTGATCACTCACCTAGACCCAGACATCCTGAAGTGGGCTTCACTTAAATGTGAAGTCAAGTGGGTCTTAGGAAGCTCACTATGAACAAAGCTAGTGGAGGTGATGGAATTAAAGTTGAGCTATTTCATTCCTAAAAGATGATGCTACAAAACTGCTGCACTCAATATGTCA
This sequence comes from Antilocapra americana, assembly GCA_007570785.1. Taxonomy (NCBI): domain Eukaryota; kingdom Metazoa; phylum Chordata; class Mammalia; order Artiodactyla; family Antilocapridae; genus Antilocapra; species Antilocapra americana. Next base: position 14,018,873 of record ML664199.1, read on the forward strand.
GAACATTTGGAAAACTCAGTAGTGGCCACAGGACTGGAAAAGGTCAGTTTTCATTTCAATCCCAAAGAAAGGCAATGCCAAAAATTGCTCAAACTACCACACAATTGCACTCATCTCACACTAGTGAAGTAATGCTCAAAATTCTCCAAGCCCGGCTTCAGCAATACATGAACCATGAACTTCCAGATGTTCAAGCTGGTTTTAGAAAAGGCAGAGGAAGGCTTATATGTAGAAAACTATAAAAAAACTGATGAAAGAAATCAAAGAGGACACAAACAGATGGAGAAATATACCGTGTTCATGGATTGAAAAATCAATATAGTGAAAATGAGTTTACTACTCAGAGCAATCTACAGATTCAATGCAATTCCTATCAAGCTACCACAGGTCTTTTTCAGAGAAATAGAACAAATAATTTCAAAATTTGTTTGGAAATACGAAAAACCTCGACTAGCCAAAGCAATTTTGAGAAAGAAAAATGGAACTGGAGGAATTAACCTGCCTGACTTTAGGCTATACTACAAAGCCACAGTCATCCAGACACTATGGTACTGGCACAAAGACAGAAATATAGATCAATGGAACAAAATAGAAAGCCCAGAGATAAATCCACACATCTATGGACACCTTATCTTTGACAAAAGAGACAAGAATATACAATGGGGAAAAGACAATCTCTTTAACAAGTGGTGCTGGGAAAACTGGTCAACCACCTGTAAAAGAATGAAACTAGAACACTTTCTAACACTATACACAAAAATAAACTCAAAATAGATTAAAGATCTAAACATAAGGCCAGAAACTATAAAACTCCAAGAGGAAAACATAGGCAAAACACTCTCCGACATAAACCAAAGTAGGATCCTCTATGACCCACCTCCCAGAGTAATGGAAACAAAAGCACAAATAAAAAAATGGGACCTAATTAGCATGAAAAGCTTCTGCACAACAAAGGAAACTACAAGCAAGGTAAAAAAGCAGCCTTCAGAATGGGAGAAAATAATAGCAAGCGAAGCAACGGACAAACAATTAATCTCAAAAATATACAAGCAACTCCTGCAGCTCCATTCCAGAAAAATAAAGGACCCAGTCAAAAAGTGGGCCAAAGGACTAAACAGACATTTCTCCAAAGAAGACATAAAAATGGCTAACAAACACATGAAAAGATGCTCAACATCACTCATTATCAGAGAAATGCAAATCAAAACCACAATGAGGTACCACTTTACACCAGTCAGAATGGCTGCCATCCAAAAGTCTACAAGCAATAAATGCTGGAGAGGGTGTGGAGAAAAGGGAACCCTCTTACACTGTTGGTGGGAATGCAAACTAGTACAGCCACTATGGAGAACAGTGTGGAGATTCCTTAAAAAACTGCAAATAGACCTGCCATATGACCCAGCAATCCCACTACTGGGCATACACACCGAGGAAACCAGAATTGAAAGAGACACGTGTACCCCAATGTTCATCGCCACATTGTTTACAACAGCCAGGACATGGAAGCAACCTAGATGCCCATCAACTGATGAATGGATAAGAAAGCGGTGGTACATATACACAATGGAATATTACTCAGCCATTAAAAAGAATTAATTTGAATCAGTTCTACTCAGGTGGACCAAACTGGAGCCTATTATCCAGAGTGAAGTAAGCCAGAAGGAAAAACAACAATACAGTATACTAGTGCATATATATGGAATTTAGAAAGATGGTAACGAGAACCCTGTATGTGAGACAGCAAAAGAAACGCAGATGTATAGAACAGTCTTTTGGACTCTATGGAAGAGGGCAAGGGTGGGATGATATGGGAGAATGGCATTGAAACATGTAAATTATCATATGTGAAATCAATCGCCAGCCCAGGTTTGATGCTCACGGCTGGTGCACCAGGATGACCCAGAGAGAGGGAATCGGGAGGGGGGTGGGAGGGGGGTTCTGGAAAGGGAACACATGTATACCCATGGCAGATTTATGTCAATGTATGGCAAAACCAACACGATAATGTAAAGAAAATTAAAGTAAATCAATAAGTAAAATAAAGTAAAAAAAAAAAAGAAAAGAAAAGGCTGAGGAACCAGAGATCAAATTGCCAACACCCACTGGTTCATCAAAAAAGCCAGAGAGTTCCAGAAAAACATCTACTTCTGCTTTATTGGCTATGCTAAAGCCTTTGAATGCGTGGATCACAATAAAGTGTGGAAAATTCTGAAAGAGATGTGAATACCAGATCACCCGACCTGTCTCTTGAGAAACTTGTATGCAGGTCAGGAAAAACAGTTAGAACTGGACATGGAACAACAGACTGGTTCTAAATAGGAAAAGGAGTACGTCAAGGCTGTATATTGTCACCCTGCTTATTTAACTTATATGCAGAGTACAACATGAAAAACACTGAGCTTGAAGAAGCACAAACTGGAATCAAGTTTGACGGAAGAAATATCAGTAACCTCAGATATGCAGATGACACCACCCTTATGGCAGAAAGTGAAGAAGAACTAAAGAGCCTTTTGATGAAAGTAAAAAAGGAGAGTGAAAAACCTGGCTTACAACTCAACAATCGGAAAACAAAGATCATGACATCCAGTCTCATCACTTCATGGCAAATAGAAGGGGAAACAGTGGAAACTGTGACAGACTTTATTTCCTTGGGCTTCAAAATCTCTGCAGATGGTGACTGCAGCCTTGAAATTAAAAGATGCTTACTCCTTGGAAGAAAATCTGTGACCAACCTAGATAGCATATTAAAAAATAGAGACATTACTTTGCCAACAAAATCTATCTATTCAAGGCTATGGTTTTTCCAGTAGTCATGTATGGGTGTGAGAGTTGGACCATAAAGAAAGCTGAGTGCTGAAGAATTGATTCTTTTGAACTGTGGTGCTGGAGAAGACACTTGAGAGCCCCTTAGATGGCAAGGAGATCCAACCAGTAAATCCTAAAGGAAACCAGTCCTGAATATTCATTGGAAGGACTGTTGCTTAAACTCCAATACTTTGGCCTCCTGATGTGAAGAACTGACTCATTGGAAAAGACCCTGTAGCTGGGAAAAATTGAAGGTGGGAGGAGAAGGGGATGACAGAGGATGAGATGGTTAGATGGCATCACTGACTCAATGCACATGAATTTGAATAGGCTCCAGGAGTTGATGATAGACAGGGAAGACTGGAGTGGTTCAGCCCATGGGGTTGCAAAGACTCAGACATGACTGAGCAACTGAACAGACTGATGATTTCATTTCTTCAAGATCTTCCTTCTTAAGAACTTAGACAATTGCTTTGAGATTTGGGGACTGTTTACTTATTCTATTTCTATGTGCTTTATGCCAATCAGAGTTTTTAGTTTATTTATTATGTGTTCCTAGTTTATTTTCTATGTATGTTTATTTGTATGTATTTTTAATTTATTTATTATATATTATGTATGACTGAAAACAGAGATGTTTTGTCCTAACAAATATGAATTCTATGATACTTATGTGGCATATTAGTGGATGTATCTCTTTCTTGGAGTTAGCATGACGGAGTCAAATGCTGAAAAATAAGCAACAACGTTGTAAAGAATTACTTCCCAGAAATTCTGATCCCAAATTCTGTGTCATGATGTTATTAGAATTTCACTTTGGTAAAAAGCAAGACTTTCATCATAAAGATTGGCATGCTTTCAGATTGGAGATTTGTTTTTTTTAATATTCCAGCATCTATGCAGAAGTGCTACCAGACTATACGATATTCTGAATTTTCTAAGCTCCAATTTTAAAGATGATTGGATATAATTGTTTTTTCATATATGATTATCAAACATTTTCAGAGACTGAGAACTGAAAAAGTTCATCAGTTCAGATCAGTCTCTCAGTCATGTCTGACTCTTTGTGACCCCATGAATCTTCAGCATGTCAGGCCTCCTTGTCCATCACCAGTTCCCAGAGTCTACCCAAACCCATGTCCATCGAGTTGGTGATGCCATCCAGCCATCTCATCCTCTGTTTTCCCCTTCTCCTCCTGCCCCCAATCCTTCCCAGCATCAGGGCCTTCTCCAATGAGTCAGCTTTTTACATGAGATGGCCAAAGTATTGGAGTTTCAGCTTCAACATCAGTCCTTCCAGTGAATACCCAGGACTGATCTCCTTTAGGATGGACTTGTTGTATCTCCTTGCAGTCCAAGGGACTCTCAAGAGTCTTCTCCAACACCACAGTTCAAAAGCATCAATTCTTTGGCACTCTGCTTTCTTCATTGTCCAACTCTCACATCCATGCATGACTACTGGAAAAACCATGGCCTTGACTAGACGGACCTTTGTTGGCAAAGTAATGTCTCTGCTTTTCAATACGCTATCTAGGTTGGTCATAACTTTCCTTCCAAGGAGTGTCTTTTGATTTGATGGCTGCAATCATAGTCTGCAGTGATTTTGGAGCCCCCAAAAATAAAGTCTGACACTGTTTCCACTGTTTCCGCATCTATTTGCCATGAAGTGATGGGACCAGATGCCATGATGTTAGTTTTCTGAATGTTGAGCATTAAGCCAACTTTTTCACTCTCCTCTTTCACTTTCATCAAGAGGCTTTTTAGTTCCTCTTCACTCTCTGCCATAAGGGTGGTGTCATCTGCATATCTGAGGTTATTGATATTTCTCCCGGCAATCTTGATTCCAGCTTGTGCTTCCTCCAGCCCAGCATTTCTCATGATATACTCTGCATATAAGTTAAATAAGCAGGGTGACAATATACAGCCTTGATGTACTCTTTTTCCTATTTGGAACCAGTCTGTTGTTCTATGTTCAGCTCTAACTTTTGCTTCCTGACCTGCATACAGGTTTCTCAAGAGACAGTTTAGATGATCTGGCATTCCCATATCTTTCAGAATTTTCCACATCAGTACATAAAATGTTAAAAGAATTTCTTTAGGCAGGAGGAACACGATACCAGAGGAAAATATGAATATACACAAAAATATGAAGAGTACTGAAAATCAGCAAATGCATACCTTTATTCTTAGTACTTAATATATTTCAAAAATACATGATTGTTTAAACAAAGCATTAACAATGTAGTTTTTGGCTCATAACATATGTAGAAAAAAAAATCATAACAACAGCACAAAGTACCAAAGGGTTGAAATGAAAGTAGTGGTTCAAAGTTCTTATAATATATGTGATATAATAATACTTGAAAGTAGACTATCACAAGTTACAAATCTACGCTATAAGCCCTAAAGTAAACACAACAAAAAGAAACATGTAGATACACCAATAAGTAAACAAGGGAGAAAAAAATTAGGAGATGTTGGTAAAAGGTTACAAGCTACCACCGACATGATCAATAAGGCCTGAAAATCTAATATAAAATATGATAACTACAGTTGATAACACTGTACTGTATAAAACTAAAATATTCTGAGAGTAGATTTTAGATGTCCTCACACCCTGCTGTACCCAAAAACTAAATATGTTGTGAGGTGATGGATGTGTTAATTAACTAGACAAAGGATATCCTTTTATAAGGTGTATGTGTATCTAATCACCATGATGCACACTTTAAATATCTTATAGTTTTATATGTCAATTGTATCTAAACAAAGCTGAAATAAATAATAAAAAAATATTCAGTTAAGGAAAATAAGGCAGAGAGAGGAAAAGATAACAAAAATATAATGATTATAAATAAAATAGGTGGTATATATAAATCTAACCATATTAATAATCACATTAAACATAAATGATTTAAACACCCCATGTAAAAGGCAGAGATTATCAGGAAGGATGCAACAGCAACATCCAACTATATGCTACTTAAGATGAATATATTTTAAATAGAAACACAAAAATTAGTTAAAGGAAAAATAATGGAAGTGCAATACTAACACTAATGAAAAGAAAGTTAGTGTGACTATATTAATATGACAAATTAAATTTCAGATTAAAGATGATTAACAGAAACAAAAAAGATCATTTCATAATGATTGAGGGGGAAATTTTTCAAAAGGACATACAATCCTAAATGTTTATGCATAAAAATATTAAAGATGTTTAATACATGTAGTGAAACTGATATAATTGCAAGGAGAAATAGATAAAAACTCACTTATTGTTGGAGATTTCAACATCTCTCTCTCAATAATAAAAACAAACAGGCAGCAAATAGGCAAGGAAAAAATTATGTCAACCAACTTGACCTAATTGATATGCATAGATTCTGTCACTGAACAGTAGTAAAATATACATTTATTTCTGAAAACATTAACTGAGGTAGGCTATATTCTGTAAAATATGGGAAAAAATCATAAAAGAAGTGTTAAATAAACTAAAAAGATGCAAGAATTCAAGTCATACAAAATACGTTTTTTGAGCACAATGTAATTATTTCATAAAGTAATAATAGAAAGCTTTCTAGAAAATTCAAATATTTGCAAATTAAACAGCACATTTTTAGATAAACTATGGTTTAAAGAAGAAATCAAAATATGAATTAAGATATATTTTGAATGAATGAAAATGAAACCAGAATATATCACAATCTGTTAATCACCATTAAAGTAATATTTACAGGAAAAGCTAATTTGTAGAAGAAAGGTCGAAAAGCAGTGAATTCAACTTCCATATTAACACCAGGAAAAGAGGAGTTAGCTACACTCAAAGCAAGTAGAAGAAAAGGAATAATAAAACTCAGAAGGTAAATCAGTGAATAGGAAATATAAAACAATAAGTGAAATTAATGGAACAAAAACGGTTATTTTAAAGGAGACCAACACAATTAATTCATTAACAGTCAAATTAAGCCAAAAAAAAAAAAAAAGACAAAAATTACTAACATCTAAATTGCATGCTAAGTCGCTCAGTCATGCCTGACTCTGCAACCCCATGGACTGTAGCCTGCCAGACTCTTCTGTCCATGGAGTTCTCCAGGAAAGAAAGTGGGGTGTCATTTCCTCCTGCAGGGGATCTTCCCCATCCAGGGATCGAACGGATATCTCTCATGGCTAGAGCCACCTCGGAAGCCCCAACATCCAAATTGAGACATTACTGCGGCTGAGTCGTTTCAGTCATGTCCGACTCTGTGCGACCCCATAGACGGCAGTCCACCAGGCTCCGCTGCCCCTGGGCAAAAACACTGGAGTGGGTTGCCATTTCCTTCTCCAATGCATGAAAATGAAAAGCAAAAGTGAAGTCGCTCAGTTGTGTCCGACTCTTCACAACACCATGGACTGCAGCCTACCACGCTCCTCCGTCCATGGGATTTTTCTAGGCAAGAGTACTGGAGTGGGTTGCCATTACCTTCCCCGTGAGAGACACTAAATAGTCCATATATGTAAGAGGGGGAAATTAGGAAATATCATCGATAATTTTAAGTGAATACATTTAAGATAGAGATGAAATAGACCAATTCTTTGAAATATTAACATTACTAAAGCTCACTCATGAGAAATTAATAACTTAAGCAAACATTTTTCTATTAAAATATTGAATTTGTAGTTAAATACTTTCCCCACAGAGAAAAATCCAGACCCAGATTTCTTCATTGGTAAATTTCATCAACATTTAAGGAAAATACAAAACTAATTCTACATAAGAAAAGCAGGATTTAGACACAGAGACAGATATATACACAGGGAAAATACCATGTGAAGATTGAAGCAGATATTGGAGCAATGCATCTTAAAGGCAAAGAATGCCAAGAATTGCTGACAATCACCAGAAGCTAAGAAGAAGGGAAGGATTCTTCCCTAGAGTCTTTGGAAGAAGCATGGCTCTGCTGGCATGATTTCAAACATCTATTCTCCAGACATGTGGGAGAATAAATAGCTCTTTTTTTAAGGCACCAAGTTAGTGGGAAATTATTACCATAGCTTTAGAAATCAATATAAATCACAATTAAAATTGCCATATGCATCTTTGTAAAATATGTCAAGCTGATTTTGAAATTCATGTGAACATCCAAAAGATCTAAATTATCAAAAAGAACTCTGGAAATGAAGGACAAATTTTGAGGACAAACTACCAGATTTAAAGTCTTCAAATGGTCCAACCACTTCACTCTTCGAAATAAAGACTTATAAAGAAATGTCCATAGCCCCAAATTGAAATTGACCTCAACATACTGATGTATATATCCATCAACAAGTGAATACACAAATGTGTTTTGATATATCTGTATTATAAATGCTATTCAACCGTTAAAAGGAAAAATACTGATTGATGTATGAATCTCAAATTAATTACTGTGAGCAAACAAGCCAAAGAATGTATATATTATGTGGTTCCATTTTTATAAAATTGTAACAAATACAAACTAATGTATGGTGACAGAAAGAAGATGAGTGGTTGTCTGTTGTCAGGGTAGGATGAGGTTATGAGATGAAGGGAAGGAATAACAAAAGTTCTCAAAGAAAATTTTGAGTTTGATATTCATGTTAGTTTTCAGTTTGATTATGGTTTCATGGATACATACAAAGTCAAAACTTATCAACTTTTATACTTTAAATATAAGGAGTTTACTGTATGCCAATCATACCTCAATAAAACTGCTAAAAACAAAAATAACAGCCACCAACCTATTCATAGCATTGTTGCTATCTTGTGCCCTGTGCTGACTGAGATGCAATTTTGGGATGGAATATTTTCTTGTGGTGAAGATATACTTTAGGATACTAAAGTCCTTTCCTGATATTTGTATTCTCTCATTCAAAATCCTATCCTCATTCAACTAGGCATATCCACCTTAGTCTGAATCCTAAGAATGATTCTGGTTCAACATTTGCTATCATTTGATTTCTTATCTTCCCTAGGAACTGAGTTCTTCATTCCCTTTAAATCTGTATCTGCAATTACTTGCCAACAAAGGTCCATCTAGTCAAGTCTATGGTTTTTCCAGTGGTCATGTATGGATGTGAGAGTTGGATTATAAAGAAAGCTGAGCGCTGATGAATTGATGATTATGAACTGTAGTGTTGGAGAAGACTCTTGAGAATCCCTTGGACTACAAGGAGATCCAACCAGTCCATCCTAAGGGAGATCAGTCCTGAGTGTTCATTGGAAGGACTGATGATGAAGCTGAAACTCCCAATACTTTGGCCACCTCATGCGAAGAGCTGATTGACTGGAAAAGATCCTGATTCTGGGAAAGATTGAGGGCAGGAGTAGAAGGGGATGACAGAGGATGAGATGGCAGGATGGCATCATCGACTTGATGGCCATGGGTTTGGGTGGACTCTGGGAGTTGGTGATGTGTAGGGAGGCCTGGCATGCTGCAGTTCATGGGGTCACAATGAGTTGGACACAACTGAGTGACTGAACTGAACTGATTGCCTAATATCACCTATATCTAAGCCCAGAACAAATATAATTACAATGCCAATTTAATAGTATATTGTTAAGGTACCAGACTATTTCTATGCATTTATATAGCCTTTAAAATTTTCTGCATGACAGTTGTGTATATACATACATATATATATACACAACAGTGATTATATATCTATTATTATATAATTTATATATTATGCATATTTTATTAGTAATATACTAATGATTTAATAATATGAATATAATATATATTAAAACATAAATTATCCATTCTAAAGGGATCAATAGTTTTATTTTAAAATCTATAAATTAATCTAGATGAGTTCAATGACTCATCATACCTAAAGTTCATAAGACCATGAAGATAAATTTTAATGTATAAATAGAACCCAATCAAAGAATAAACAACTAATGCACTGAAAGTGAATATTATTGGGTTTCGGTTTCATCATTTGATAAACCTGTGCCCAAAAACATTTACTTCATGAATCTATTCACGTATTCATTCATCTTCTCAACAGGTTATTAAACACTTTCCCCAGATCAGGTATGATGTCAGACCAGAGAGCAGAAAGATAACATGTTAAAAAAAAAGGATATAATTCCTATCCTCTAATATAATTCATTATATTAGAATACAGTAAGGGATTTTACTTTATTTAGTCATTATTTTATTTAACTGTTAACAGTTAAATGATATTTAACTGGCTTCTCTGGTAGCTCAGAGGGTAAAGCATCTGCTTTTCATTGTGGGAGATCTGGGTTTGATATAGTTAAATGATATTTAAATAAGTTAACACTTCATTTAACTATTTATTTAACCAAATAGTCTAAAATCATATTTGGGACAGTGCTAATAAGAAGATATATTTCTAAGAATATCTAAAACAGAGATATTTGTCTTAAGAATTGTCAGGGAAGGACTTCCTCAGTAAGTGGAGGCTTGAGTTTAGATCTTAAAAATGAGATTCGGTTAACGAGGCCAAAAGGGAATGCAGGAGATTTTCAGGCAGAGGAAATACTTAGATGGGACCTGACATGGTGTTGGAAGGTAGTGTAATATATACCCCTTCCAAGGTTAACCCTTCTATACTTATTATTTGACCATCTAGAAGCCTCTGTGGCCTTATAGAATGAATAAACATCTAGATCAAAGGAGCCCAGATTCTTGTATAACTTCACAGAGCAAACACTGCCTCCTGACCTCTAATCTTGGTCCTTGACAAGAATAGTGTAAATCTGTACTTAATCAGGCTCTGAATTTTGCAGTTATTTGCTACAGGAATCAGCATTAAATGTCCTAATTCATGGGGATTGATTAATCTCAGAAGTTTTTACACCTGGAAAATTCTGTGATTTAAATTTACTATTTGAATATAAAGTGTTCCCTAATGCTTTGTGTGCTTTACTAGCCTTTCAAACAAAATCGTTAATACTTTATCTATTTTATTATTTCCATTTAATAAACAACAGTAAATAATAGGTAGTTGATAAATGTTTTCTAATTTATCAATCAATTGATCTTTTCTTCGTATAGAGGTGTATTCTTTCTCCACTGCACTATATTGCTTTTCACTAGAAATTTCAGTATTTACTGAAAAAAAAAATTATATCTGACAGTCTCCATGCTTAGAGACTTTGAGTGAATATTTTCCCTACTTTTCTGAGGTTTATAATAACTGAATCTGCAATTAAGATTACTTCCATAAAATACTGAATGATTAATGATTTTAATAATATTAAATTGCTTTTAGTAGATTGCTAATGACATTAGGAGCAGGATATAAACCAAAGCAGCTGGTTGTAGTCACTGATGTTGAAAACATGTGGCTTACAATTGCTCATTTTCCAAATCAAGTATAAAACTTTCTTAACCAAATGTTGAGAAAAACATTAGAGAAACTTAGGAAAAACATAATAAATATAGATATAAATTCAAACTTTAATTACTGTGTCTGAGATGATATCAAGAATTTTGAGATGTGTGATCAATCTGTTTTAATTATATAATGTGCATATATATATATATATATATATATATATATATATATATATATATAGCTACCTGTATTTTTAAAATACATATCTTTCTTTCAGGAAACCCAAAGGATTTTATGACTAATAAAAGAATGAATCCTATGAATTAACTGATTTTTGATAATACTGTCATTTTCATTAAAAAACAGGACAAGTATAGTTTTTGAAAGATTATTACTCCACCACTTTGGAGTAATTACTCCAATACTTTGGTTTAGCTCAGAAAACTCACACTAAAAACAAGCTTGCCTCCTCTACCATATAAAATCTTAAGCTAAAAATAACCACTGCTGCCACAAAAAAATTTTTTTCTATGCCTCCCTTTTAGATAAAGATGGCCAAGAGACACAGATCTGGTTAATGAGATATATAATTTGGCATTGTTTGGTGTCCTTCAAGAGGGACTGATCAGCTGGCATGTGCCTTCTAATTTATGCTCTCCCCCACTTTCCTCACTGGAATACAAACATGATACCTGGAGGCAAAATAGTCATGTCACGAGTGGGGGCAGAGAAACATATGCTGATGGTGGAGTAGAAAGTGCCTGGTGATTGATGGCATCATGAAGCCACCATGCCTGTTCCTATCTTTCTCTGAACTTATTAATATGTTGAAAAACAAAACACTTCATTTATTTAAGTCACAACTTAATATAAGTCTGACTGACTAATCAGTTTTTCAAAGTCATTTGAAATTCTTTAAACATTATACTTAATGGTGAAAACCATGTCCTAACAAAACTCATACATATATAAATATTAAATCTCATCATCATTCACAGGTAGTTGATGTATCGCTATATGCATATTTCTTAGGTTAGAAAATTTAGTTGTCAATGGAGTGAAATCAAGAACAACAGAACTCAAGCAAAAACATCGTATTTTTATAATCATATTATCACATTTCAGAGATTTTTTTCCCCCTTGGAAATAGAAGAAAAGTACAGAAAAGAAAGTTGTATACTGGATTGTCTTTCAAGAAAGCAGAAGTAGTAAGTAATAGGATATTGGGAAGACTTATCAGAAAGTATATAGATATTTAAGACAAGTTTCTTCTTGTCTAAACAAACCACCAAAAGGCATCGTAGCTTTATGCAATTCTGCAACCTCTGTGAGTCTTTATGTATTCAAGCAAAATCAACATTTATTTGGAATCACATTTGTTCAAGGCATTGTGCAAGTATTATGCTAGATACTACCTAGAAAATAAAGATAACCGATTCCATCATGTTGCTTATAATCTAAACTGAAAACACAAGATAAAACAAAATGATGTCATTTGATGAGCTAGTTGAGCACGAATTTCATATAAAATCATTTAAAATCCTACACATAACTTAATATCTAGTAGACTGCTGATAAGCATGTGTACATTAAATAACACAGGGGGAAACAAATTGCTCTGGTATAGCACAGTAGGGAGCAATTAGTTTTGCCTGGAGAGCCTTCTCTCTAGTCACTCTGTTGTTGCTGACTCTTGAGACCTCATGGACTGTGGCCTGCCAGGCTCCTCTGTCCATGGGATTCTCCAGGCAAGAATACTGGAGAGGGTTGCCAGTTCTTTCTCCAGGGGATCTTCTCAACCCTGGAGTCCAACCCAGGTCTCCTGCTTTATAGGCAAATTCTTTACCAACTGAGAGCTATGAAGTGAAACCCCAAGGGAGAGCCAGAGATTATGAATATTTAGACATTTGCACTGTTTGGATGAGAATGACATTGATAATCAGATATTTTTTAGGAGAGTGATAGGAAACTGGGTGAAGGACACTTTAAACATGAGCGAAGTGATAAAGGTGTTAAAAAATGATTGGTGTAGTCTAAAAATGCCGTTTGTCTCTGAGGTGAACATTTAATGATAGTATGTTGCGATTCAGTCACTAAGTCATGTGGGACTCTGGCAACCCCATGGACTTTAGCTCACCAGGCTCCTCTGTTTAGACAAGAATACCGAAATGAGTTGCCAAGAATACCGAAATGAGTTGCCATTTCCTTCTCCAGAGAATGACAGGATGAAGCAGGTTCACATAGAATTATGACTTTTCTGCAAGGCGTTTGGATATTATTCTCAGTGGAAAAACATTCATTTTTTTTTTCAAACTAGAAACGTGATTCTGCTTTCATTTAGAACTATAATCTTGGGCAATGTGAACACTGGCTGGAGAAATTGAAACACAAATGCAGGAAGATTGATCATCTAGGAGACAATTTAAATGATCTAAGTTGTTGAGGAGTTAACTGAAGATTCTACCCCCAGCGTAATGAGCAAGAGGTAGACATATTAAACAGCAAGACTTCAGATCCTAAGCTTTGGCAAACAATTGAATAGGTGGTAAGAGTAGAAGGGTGAATTTGAAGCTAAGATTTAGTCTGAGTTACTGGAAAAATAAGATGAGAGTTAATTAACCTAAGAATAAAAAAGGAGATAAAAATGTGGAAGGGAAAATACTAACTTCAGTTTTATCCATGTGTAGTCTGAGGTGTCAGGAGTATAAGTTTATGTAAGTGCTCAGGCTTGCCCTTCATTGCTTGTTTTCATGAACTGTAAATAGGATGGTATCATTAATGATACCTATATTCATGAATTGTAAATAGGATGGTATCATTAATGATGCCTATTATTTTAAGAAGGTGAATTTTCTAATAATAACTATAATGAGTATGTTGTAATCACAATAATAACTTTACTCATGTAATAATTTACAAATATATTTTATACTCATTTTCTACTTAATGTTTACAATGATCGTAAGAACACTGGGGCAAGAGTTAATATCCCTGGTTTTTAAATGAGTCAAGGGAGTGAGAGAATTGAAATCACTTATCTAAGGACAGACAGGTAAAAATATGGTGAAGGTGCCTGGAACACAATTCTTTTGAATGCTTGTCCAAGGATTTTTTCACTTTATTACTGGTCTTAGAACAAAGATACAAGCCGAAAATTCACAAACTCGTTTTGGTAATAATAATAGCAAAGATTATGCAGACTAATATTTTGGGAAAGTCATTATTTTAGATGTGTGTATGTGACCATGTATAAATATTATATTTAGTATGTATATATATATATGTGTGTGTGTGTGTATACACATGTGTGGAAAGGATATATGTATATGCACACACACACATATAAGCATAGGCATTTTTTCCCATTTACTTCAACTAAAATAATACATTTTAAGAAATTGAGTGTAGAAGCATAAATGAAAATTAGTTTTTCCATTACGATGGATATTAAGATATTATTCAATAATGTAAAACAATGTTACTCTTTCCACAAGATTTATTTTGCTTTGGAAATGTATCAGTACTTTACAAAAACATGTAATTACTTTATAAAAGTTATTTTAAATGAATTGATAAGTAAATATTTGTACTTTTTGTTTCAATTTCAATCACAGTTAATGTTGATAAATATTTATGAAAGATAAAGTCCTCAATAATTTTTAAGAGCGTAAAGCGGTCTTGAGACCAAATATATGTAAGAAGTGTTATTATAAAATTTCAGATAATTTATATGTAGTTGTTGCTTTAAACCTTCATGGTACTTCTGCAAGGATTGAGAGCTTAAGCTCACAGGCTTTACATGTAAGTCACCTGTCACCCTTATTCAAATAATAGCTCCATAACTGACTAGCTATGAAATCTAAGAAAGCTACTTAATTCCTCAGTGCCTCAGTTTTATCAATACTACAATGGTAATAAGGTATTTAGCTGAGCTACCCCCCCAAAATTCAAGAGTTATGACATGGCATTGCAAGGGCTGGGTGGTAGAAATTGTACACTCCAGCTGCAGGCAATAAAGGGATGCACTGTCTGTAGAGAAAAAATAAATTTTTTAAAAAGTTACTAAAAGTCAATTTGCTCTTATTATCACCAGGCACTTGCAATTCTAAACAATGTCAGTAATGAAATACTCGTTCTCCAAAACATCTTTTTTTAGATTGAGTTTTAGACAGTCACCTGCACTCCAGGTGGATGACATCAACTGCCCCACCAGGAGACAAACCTGGCTAGCTCTTAGATTTGCTAGAGAACCTTCCAGGCTACTGTCCACAGGGTCACAAAGAGTCAAACATGACTGAAGTGACTTAGCATGCACTCAGGCACTTCCTAGCTCTAGAGCCTCCTCGACATCTGCAGGTTGAGCCTCTGTTTCAGCTGCATCCCAGTTCAATCTCTCAATTCTACTTCTCTCACTGCTAACAGAAATTGTTCCTGAGAGTACCAGCCAATACATCTCGTGTATTCAAAATCGTCTTAGAATCTGTTTCCCAAGGAATCTGATGCAGACAAGTAGCTAATCCAACATCATACAGATGGTGAGTTTCAGAACCAGAATTCAAATACCAGCAAGTTTGACTGCAGTGTACCCATAACAATTTAATTACTACCTCATTATATACACACAGTTCCTTGGTATCCCCAATAATGACAAACAAAACAATGACCAGTGTTTCAGTGAGCCAGGCAATCCTAGATTTTCTCTTTGGCCTGATGTTCAGTCAGGAGCTTAAATCACTAATGATTAGAGGGACAATTATAACCTATGCTTGGAGTCATTGACCAGAAACCACTTTGGCAACCTTCCTAACCTACAAAATCTCTGGAATAGCCACAAAGAGAGATTGGAATCTGACTCAGGGAATAAATGTTGATGTCTTACCTCATCAGCAGAGTGTGCACCTTTCCTCGATGTCTCTCTGTTAGCTGTATTCTGATAGCCAGTTGCTGGATTCATACTTATTTTCCTGAAAAGACAAAAGAGTTTGTGCTCTTACAAACCCTGATTGTCTACCAAACCATCAGCTAGCCTTCAAGGAGCATCATGCAGAATGCCTGCTTTATTTCTCTTGATTAAAAATAATATATTTTCTAATATTTAAATGAAAAATAGTTGGGATTTTACTTTGCACAAAACCATAAAGAAGGAAAGCTAATACACATAACCATTCCCTAACAGAATACTCATTTTATTTTCCTTACTGTATTTGTTACTGCCTGATATTTTCTCAAATTAACTTGCTAACTTGTTTATTTCTTTTCCTGTTCCATTAATGTAAAATGAATGAGTAAGGAACTGTTCTATCATTTTTAAGCTACTAGAAGAATGTAGGACAAACAGTGTTTAACAAATGCTGGTTCAATGAATGAATATCTGGAAAGAAAGGACAATAAAACAGATTTTGAGAATCTGGTTAAAGTTTGAAGAAATATCTGTTATTATTATTTATTTTGTACTTTGAAAAAATTTAAAAAGTTCTTACTCTCTATCATACACTATAGTTGGTACTAAATTTGAGGTGGCAAATTAAATGCAAAACTGTTTTGAGAGACTCACCAGAACACAAACCAGCATATTTTGTAAATCACATTTGCACTGGATTATTAAATTTTAGTAGAAATTTTGGTGGCTAATATATCAATACTTTTAGGTAATATCTGATCATGTGACAAATAATCAACATTTAGTAGATGAATGCAATGTGTTAGTCACTGTGTCAAGATTTCTGAAACATATTACTTAATGTCCTCTGTATCAGAAAGTATTAGTACCCCATTTTTCTAAAGGAATTCCTCACATAATAAGTCTCTGACACAGAATTAGAATCCTGGAATCCAGGATTCTAACTTTAAAACCCATTAAAATTTCTAGCCACCTTCAACCTGGAGAAGGAATTTCAGTCTCCAAGAAGAGATAAATTGAGTAATTCAGTTTTTGAGAAAGTCATCCAGATAAATGTTAGTAACCATTTAATCGTATTTCAATAGTAAAAACATCATATTAATTTTTATACCACAGTTTTTATGAAGACTTTATTAGTGACAAGTACTATGAAATAATTATTGCTCTCAGATGGCTTGGGTATTTCTTCAGGTCCTAAGTTTTATTGAACAGATATTACTTTAATATAGTATGAAATAAACAGATATTCCACAAAGGAATTTATTCAAATGGGCAATAAGCAGTGAAAATGTACTCAACATCATTAGTCACTGGGGAAATATAAATTAAAGTCACAATGAGACACCAATGAACACAGACCAGAATGGTGAAATTAAAAAGAGAAAAAAATTTCAGGGAATATCAAACTGGTAGGTTTGTTATACCAGTCTGATGCACTTGTGAAAACTCATCACATGGTATACTTAGAATCTGTACATTTCAGTACAGGCAATTTTACATGAAAAAAGTAAGCAAATATTCAACTCTAGTTATTGATATATATACTGCATACTTAGCGGTGAAGTGCATGCAACTTACTTTTGAATAGTATCAAAGAATAATAAAATGGATTGATGGATGATAGAGGGATAGATAGCTGGATAGATGTATAGATGTATATATTGTTCAATCTTTTCAATGTTTCTATATGTTTAAATAGTTTCATAACAAAATGTTAGAAAAAAATATAAGGACTTTCCTAAGTCTTCCAATATAAAAATTCCTACATAAACTATATCATAGAGTCTTCCTGACTTTCCTAGGCAGAATGTATCCCATCTTCTCCTGTACAACTAAGAGACTTAAGGGATTAGATTATCTGGATCCTTCCCTCATTACATATTTATTGTTTAAATATTTTACCTAAATTATGAATTGATTTTTTAGAAATATTTATAAGTTAATCATTGTGGCTTTTCAAGGGCAGGGCTTATCTGCATTCATTATTATATCTCTTTCCAATATTCAGTTCACTGTTCTGCATATGACCGATACTCAAAATTATCTGTTAAACAGAATTGAATTTTGGTTATCACCACCTACAGTTACTTCCCTATATTTCATTCTCCTCTCTTCACATATATGTTTTTCAATTTGGGCTTCCTAATCAACCGTGACCCTTTTTGAAAATGGGGGAATATGGATCAAGAGGTTTTGATTAAAATAGTAATTTTAATTACTAGTAAAGGGTGAAGGGGATTATAAAGAACAAACTTCCAGGAAAGTAAATATTAAACTTGCTGAGAGAGTAAATATTAAAAGTTTTCAAAACAAGGATAAAAATTTATAACTATATATGTATAATGATTGATGTTAACTAGACTTATTCTTATCATTTCACAATTTATACAAATATTGTATCACTGTGTGTTACACTTGAGAATAATATGTATAATGTTATATGTCAATTATATCTAGATAACAACAATTATATCTAGATAAAAGGGAAGAGAAAAAATAACATAGTCAACTAATTTTTGTTGCATGTGTTTAAGGTGAATGAACTTGAATCAGAACCTTTGATGTAAACCTAAATAAACAAAAAAGTTACATCAACAGGGGTATGTGGAAGGTGCACAAGTCCGGAAGATTTGTATTGGTAAGGAAAATAGGCTTAACATACATTTAAAGAAGTGAGATTTTTAAATATTAATTTTGATTTTATTGCCAGATCATTTTGGCTTGCATGTATTACAGTTTCATGTGAGAAATAATGGATGTTCGTATCTATTGTGTTAATATCTTCCCATAAGTTCTTCTTATTTAAATGTGGAAGAACTTTAC
Source organism: Antilocapra americana (assembly GCA_007570785.1). Classification (NCBI taxonomy): domain Eukaryota; kingdom Metazoa; phylum Chordata; class Mammalia; order Artiodactyla; family Antilocapridae; genus Antilocapra; species Antilocapra americana. Next base: position 14,037,714 of record ML664199.1, read on the forward strand.
TGACTGTGTTATAAAATATCTGCCTGTTTCTAAAGATTATTTAGAGTAGGGCCTCTTCAAAACACTCCTTTTCATATGATCTTGAGGAACTCATTGCAGAGGCAACACTGAAGCATCCTCTGGTTTGTTGATGAATACACTTGAAGTCAAAAGTGAGATGCCCTTTAACTTCAGCAGTGGTAGGCTCAAGAAATAACTATGATTTTAGTATTTGAAATAATAATATGATTTAAATATTTAGGTAACTTAGAGTGTAATGGCAATAGGAAGGAACTTCTAGTAGTTTATGAATTCAAATCTAAGTAGAAGTAAGAAAATGCAGGTGAGAGAGAACAGATTTTAATTCTGTTTAATATTAAAGTCAAAGGGTATGTTGACTATCCAGATATTCCTTACATGAGTTTCATATCTAGACTACACACAAAAAAAATATGGAACATGGGCTCTACCCTCGAGGGGCATACTTCTGTTCTTCAGGAGAATTCCCATGAAAGGAAAGTGAAAAATGTCTTGTTGCTAAAATCAGGAACTTTCTGTTTGACCCACCTATAACTTTAGTAGAAAATATCAACTTTTCATGAATTATAGGATTAAGGATGTTTTCAGAAAATAATTTCTTAAACATACACTCACTCCTCATTAGGAAATAATAGTAACAGCTGATCGCATAAATATAAGATCTCAATAAAACTAAAAGCATATAATTTTTCTAACTTTGCAAATTCTAAATCTACTAGATTGTTTTTATGAAGCTATGTATTAATACTTTCATAAACATCGCAAACATGCAATATTATTTTTGCAAGTCAACATAAATTTAGATTAATAAAATTAACTTGTGTATTATTTCAAGGATTTTAAATATTAAAAATCGGCTTCCCTGGTGGCTCAGACAATAAAGAATTTGTCTACAATGGACGAGACCAGAGTTCAATCCCTGGGTTAGGAAGATCCGCTGGAGAGGGAAATGGCTACCTACTCCAGTATTCTCTGAAGAATCTCATGGACAGAGACTGTGGGCTACAATTCATATGGTTGCAAAGAGTCAGATATGACTGAGAGACTAACACACATATATATAAACAGACTTCTTATTTAGCATTAGAAGAGCAGTACAGCATAGTGAATAAGAATGTCAACACTGCCACTGGACACCATGACTTCAAATGCTGACTGAGGACACAACATTTGTATTATTTTAGTGGGTTAATTTACTATCTGGAAATTAAGTTTTCCTGACCTGTAGTGGAATATAAGTAATACTGGTTATTTCACAGATTTGATGTGAGGATTTTAAAAGTGTATAAAAACATATATTTATAATACAGCATAATATATAGTATCTATTATTATATGTGACATATTACAATATTATATTCTAAAATATACAGTTCATTTCATTTCAGGCTCTCAGTCATGTCTGATTCTTTGCAACCTCATGAAATGCAAAAGGCCAGGCCTGCCTGTCCATCACCAACTCCCAGAGTTTACCCAAACCCATGTCCATTGAGTCAATGATGCCATCCAGCCATCTTATCCTCTGTCTTCCCCTTCTCCTCCTGCCCCCAATCCTTCCCAGCATCAGGGTCTTTTCCAATGAGTCAACTCTTTGCATGAAGTGGCCAAAGTATTGGAGTTTCAGCTTCAACAGTCCTTCCAATGAACACCCAGGACTGATCTCCTTTAGGATGGACAGGTTGGATCTCCTTGCAATCTAAGGGTGTCTAAAGAGTCTTCTCCAACACCACAGTTCAAAAGCATCAATTCTTTGGTGCTCAGCTTTCTTTATAGTCCAACTCTCACATCCATACATGACTCCTGGAAAAACCATGGCCTTGACTAGGCAGACCTTTGTTGGCAAAGTAATGTCTCTGCTTTTCAATATGCTATCTAGGTTGGTCTTAACCTTCCTTACAAGGAATAAGTGTCTTTTAATTTCATGGCAGCAATCACCATCTGCAGTGATTTTGGAGCCCAAAACTATAAAGTCTGACACTGTTTCTACTGTTTCCCCATCTATTTGCCATAAAGTGATGGGACCAGATGCCATGATCTTAGTTTTCTGAATGTTGAGCTTGAAGCCAACTTTTTCACTCTCTTCTTTCACTTTCATCAAGAGGCTTTTTAGTTCCTCTTTACTTTCTGCCATAAGGGTGGTGTCATTTGCATTTCTGAGGTTATTGATATTTCTCCTGGCAATCTTAATTCCAGCTTGTGCTTCCTCCAGTCCAGCATTTCTCATGATGTACCCAGCATATCAGTTAAATAAGCAGGGTGAAAATAAACAGCCTTGACGTACTCCTTTTCCTATTTGGAAGTAATCTGTTGTTACATGTCCAGCTCTAACTGTTGCTTCCTGACCTGCATGCAGGTTTCTCAAGAGACAGGTCAGGTGGTCTGGTATTCTCATCTCTTTCAGAATTTTCCACCTGACCTCTCTAAAATATACATATATGTATATATATAAGGACATTACCTGGTACACAGTAACTCCTTACCATCATTATTTAACACTCTACTGGGATTAGAAGGGGAAATGGGTCTTGTTTGCTGGGCTGTACCAGGTTCAGTAAATCTTTAATTCAATTTCCTGTTAATGGGTGGGGCTGTTCCCTTCTTCTTGTTTGATATGAGACCAAAATATGGTGGAGGTAATGAAGATAAGGGCGACCTCCTGCATTATCTTCCCATGTATGCACTGCTGCATTTAGTGTCACTGACCCTGCAGCAGACCCCACAGTCAGTCTCTCCATTCAGGAAGCTTCCATAGGCCTCTTATCCTTTCCCTCAGACAGCAGACAGAATGAAAACCACAATCACAGAAAACTAAACAAATTGATCATATGGACCAAAGCCTTGTCTAACTCAAGGAAACTATGAGCCATGCTATGTAGGGCTGCCCAAGATGGTTGGGTCATGGTGGAGAGTTCTGACAAATGTGGTCCACTGGAGAAGGGAATGGCAAACCACTTCAGTATTCTTGGCTTGAGAACCCCATGAACAGTATGAAAAGGCAAAAAGACAGGGCACTGAAAGATGAACTCCCCAGGTCTGTAGGTGCCCAATATGCTACTGGAGATCAGTGGAGGAACAACTTCAGAAAGAATGACGAAATGGAGCCAAAGCAAAAACAACACACAGTTGTGGATGAAACTAGGGATAGAAGAAAAGTCCAATACTGTAAAGAGCAATATTGCATAGGAACCTGGAATGCTAGTCCATGAATGAAGGCAAATCGGAAGTGGTCAAATGGAGATGGCAAGAGTGAACGTTGATATTTTAGAAATCAGTGAACTAAAGTGGACAGAAATAGGTGAATTTAACTCAGATGACCATTATATGTACTACTGTGGGCAAGAATCCCTTAGAAGAAATGGAGTATCCAGCACAATCAATAAATGAGTCCAAAATGGAGTACTTTGAGGTAATCTAAAAAATGACAGAATGATCTCTGTTCATTTCCAAGCAAAGCAGTAATGCTCAATATCACAGTAATCCAAGTCTATGCTCAGAACAGTAATGCTGAAGAAGCTAAAGCTGAACGGTTCTGTGAAGACCTACAAGACCTTCTAGAACTAACACTCCAAAAAGATGTCCTTTTCATCACAGGGGACTGGAATGCAAAAATGGGAAGTCAAGAGATATCTGAAATAACAGGCAAATTTGGCCTTGGGGTACCAAATGAAGCAGGGCAAAGACTAACAGAGTTCTGCCAAGAGAATGCATTGGTCAGAGCCAACACCCTCTTCCAACAACACAAAAGAATACACTATACATGGACATCTCCAGATGGTCAATACAGAAATCTGACTGATTATATTCTTTGCAGCCAAAGATGGAGAAGCTCTATATAATCAGCAAAAACAAGAGCTGACTGTGGCTCAGATCATGAACTCCTTATTACCAAATTCAGGCTTAAATTGAAGTAAGTAGGGGAAACCACTAGACCATTCAGGTATGACCTAAATCAAATCCCTTATGATTATACAGTGGAAGTGAGAAATAGATTCAAGGGACTAGATCTGAAAGAGTGCCTGATGAAGTATGGATGGAGATTCATGACATTGTACAGGAGACAGGGATCAAGACCATCCCCAAGAAAAAGAAAAGCAAAAAAGCAAAATGGTTGTCTAAGGAGGCATTTCAAATAGCTGGGAAAAGAAGAGAAGTGAAAAACAAAGGAGAAAAGGAAAGATAAACCCATTTGAGTGCACTATTCAAAAAAATACTAAGGAGAGATAAGAAAGCCTTCCTCAGTGATCAGTAAAAAGAAATAGAGGAAAACAATAGAATGGGAAAGACTAGAGATTTCAAGAAAATTAGAGATACCAAGGGAAATTTTCATGCAAAGATGGGCTCAATAAAGATTAGAAATGGTATGGACCTAACAGAAGCAGAAGATATTAAGGAGAGGTGGCAAGAATACACAGAAGAACTGTACAAAAAAGATCTTCATGACCCAGATAATCACGATGGTGTGATCACTCACCTAGAGCCAGATGTCCTGGAATGTGAAGTCAAGTGGGCCTTAGGAAGCATCACGACGAACACAGCTAGTGGAGGTGATGGAATTACAGTTGAGCTATTTCAAGTCCTAAAAGATGATGGTTTCAAAGTGCTGCACTCAATATGCCAGCAAATTTGGAAAACTCAGCAGTGGCTACAGGACTAAAAAATGTCAGTTTTCATTCCAATCCCAAAGAAAACCAATGCCAAATAATGCTCAAACTACTGCATAATTGCACTCATCTCACACTAGTAAAGCTAGTAAAGCAGTAAAGTAAAGCTAGCTTTAGTAACAGTAAATACTAGTAAACACTTCCTTTAATAAATAGAAAGTACTAGTAAATAGTATTACTATTTAGTAAATAGTAAATACTAATTTTAGTAAAGCTAGTAAAGTAATACCAAAAATTCTCCAAGCCAGGTTTCAGCAATACATGAACCATGAACTTCCAGATCTTCAAGCTGGTTTTAGAAAAAGCAGAAAAATCAGAGATCAAATTGTCAACATCTGCTGGATCATCAGAAAAACAAGAGAGTTCCAGAGAAACATTTATTTCTGCTTTGTTGACGATGCCAAAGCCTTTTACTGTGTGGATCACAATAAACTGTGGAAAATTCTTAAACAGATGGGGATACCAGATCACCAGACCTGACTGTTGAGAAATGTATGCAGGTCAGTAAACAACAGTTAGAACTGGACATGGAATAACAGACTGGTTCCAAATAGGAAAAGGAGTACATCAAGGCTGCATATTGTCACCCTGCTTATTTAACTTATATGCAGAGTACATCATGAGAAACGCTGGGCTGGAAGAAGCACAAGCTGGAATCAAGATTGCCAGAAGAAATATCAATAATCTCAGATATTCAGATGACACCACCCTTATGGCAGAAAGTGAAGAGGAACTAAAAAGTCTCTTCATGAGAGTCAAAGAGGAGAGTGAAAAAGTTGACTTAAAGCTCAACATTCAGAAAACCAAGATCATGGCATCTGTTCCTATCACTTCATGGGAAATAGATGGGAAACAGTGGAAACCATGGGTGATTTTATTTTGGGGGCTCCAAAATCAGTGCAGATGGTGACTGCAGCCATGAAATTAAAGGACGCTTACTCCTTGGAAGGAAAGTTATGACCAACCTAGACAGCATATTAAAAAGCAGAGACATTACTTTGCCAACAGTGTCTGTCTAACAAGGCTATGGTTTTTCCAGTAGTCATGTATGGATGTGAGAGTTGGACTACAAAGAGAGCTGAGCACGGAAGAATTGATGCTTTTGAATTGTGGTGTTAGAGAAGACTCTTGAGAGTCCCTTGGACTTCAAGGAGACCCAACCAGTCCATCCTAAAGCAAATCAGTCCTGGATGTTCATTGGAATGACTGATGTTGAAGCTGAAACTCCAATACTTTGTCCACCTGATGGAAAGTGCTGACTCATTTGAAAAGACTGTGATGCTGGGAAAGATTTAAGGTAGAAGGAGAAGGGGATGATAGAGGATGAGATGGTTGGATGGCATCACTGACTCAATGGACATGAGTTTGGGTAAACTTTGGGAGTTTTTGAAGGATAGGAAGGCCTGGTGTGCTGCCGTCCATGGGGTCACAAGATTTGGACACAACTGAGTGACTGATGTGAAGTGAACTGAACTGAGTGACTGAGCACATATCAAAATAAAGCCAGAAAAAGTAAAAATAAAATGGTACATTAGTGAAAAAAAAGTCACTAGTGCCAAACTTTACCAGAAAGTTCAAAAATAAATATTTACCTGCCTGTTTGATGTGTTCACTTGAACAGGCATCTCAAAATTAGCATGTCTGCTAACTCCTGATACCTGTTCCCCACAACCTGTTTTACTTTCAGCAGTCATATCTCCTTAATTTGCATAATATCCCATCCAGTTGGTCAGGTTCAATATAGTCTCATCATTGACTCTTTTTTTAGTGTCTGGAATCCAGTCAGTCCATCTATAATATCCTGTTTGTTCCATATTCAAAATATCTTATATTTTAAATTTTTGCATCTCACCCTTATCTGCTACCACTCTGGCATAAGCCACTAGCACTTCACACCTAGTCTCTTTAGACTACAGCTGCTGGATCTCCTTATTCCTACGTATAATACTCCTTCAGTCTCTTCTGCAACAGTGGTTTGAATCTATTTAAAAATATCAGAGAGTGTGATATCACTGCTCAAACTCTCCAATAGTTTCCCATTTCACTCAGAATAAAATCTGTCTTAGAGAATCTAATATGAACTAGGGCCCCTCTTCCTCTTCACTTTTTCAATCTCTCTCTCCAATTCACTGGGTCCCAACAGCATTGTGATGCTCTTGGAACATGTTCAGTACACTCTCAAATCATTCATTGTCTGCATTTGTTCTTCCCTTTGCCTGAAACACTTTTCTCCTACCTATTAATATATAAACATCAGACTCAATCTTCTCCTTCAACACTCAGTTCAAATGTCAATGCCAAAGAGAATTCTTCCTGACTACAAAACAATAGCCTTCTCATTTTCAATCTCCTTATTTTAATCATCTTTATAACACTTATTATTAATGACATATTTAATATTTGTTTGTTTAATATTCATCTCACTCAGCAGAATATAAATTAAATTCCATGAGAGGAGGGACATATGGACATATGTTTTATTTACTGCAATAACTCCATGCCTAGTTAAGTCCCTGACCCACAGTAGATGAAAAACAAATACTTGCTGAATTAATGAATAAGTGGTTGGTCAATTCAAGTTTCTTATGACCATCACAACATTGAAATGTGATTTGCTAAAGTGGTGGTGGTGTGACTCTGTTTAATGATAATGATAATAATAATATTAAAAACTCTGAAAACTTAGAGTTCATAATCTCCCCTATTCAGGGTTTATTTTCCTGTACTTTTAAAATTATCTAACCATGAAGCATTAAAATGATTTGTGAAAACAAATCCTTAAGATGAATTTATTTACTCACTTTACTCTATACATTTTCCCTAGAAAGGTTACATATAAATTAATTAGTGAAAGCAATCTGAACAGAGGGAATCAGGAACTATTAAGGGCTGCTTTATAGTTTATATATCACTAAATAAGCATATAACTTCAAGTATTAATAAATTCTATGGTTTTGTTAGTAAATTAATTTTTAATGTTCATAATATAACATATCTTTTAATTTTTTAATGCTTTGTGAGCATTAGTAATTTTTAGTGCGGCCATTAGCTGTCAATGTAATAATTCTTTTGAACTGGATGGAAAAAATGTTTAAAATGCCTTTCTATATAGGAATACAAAGCCACAGAATATCCACACACTTTGTAATTTGATTTATAAGCTTCAGTGATGTATCTCTTGAAAAGCAATACTGTGAAAGCGGTGGTAACAAACACACACACACAAAATCCTATACCTTGATTTCATGCACAATTGTCATACTACATAAGAGTACAGAGAGGGAGTGAGATAGATGGGAGATTAAAAAAGAGTCATCACTCACTCATGATTTTATTCCTTTTTCTCAAGAGGCAGAGAGAAAAACATCATCTCTTTATCTTCAGTTCAATAAAACAAACTCTGAATGATGTCACCACGGACAAAAATGATTTCACAGAAATCATTATAAAATGTGTTGAAGACTATCTCAAGGGAATAGAAAGACAGGAAAACTGTTTTATTGAATCACATAAGATGCATATAAATATTCTACACAAGCATATTCCCCTATGAGATAGAGAATCTAATTTAGGATTTGCAGCTCTTTCATCAAAGCATCAGGTTTGTGATTTTGGGAAGTCATTTACTTCGAAGGTGTGACAAATCACAGCCCCAGGTTTTTAGACAATCAGAAATGGGCTTTGCTTACATCCATATTCTCATTTTACATTTAAATCTTATTGAATAAATGTCCAAGAAGTTTAAAATATTGTGATATGACCTTATATAACTTATTTGACAAGGGACTGACTAATAAAATAATCTTTAATAGAGCTATAATTTCTTATGGCATTTTATTGGCAATTACTAGAATCTAATAAATGTTTTACAGCTCAACCAATTCTTTGGGGAAATTCATGTAACACATGAGAAAAATATGTACTGAAAAGAAAAAAAAGGTGCAGAAACAATGCAATCTCAAATTAGAGCGTATATATATTCTAAAGAAAGTTTCATTTTGTTTATTTTTATTTGAGAGAAAAGGTTTTATTTTTAGCTATCTAAAACCACATTTAAAATAGTCTGAATTGATTAACTCTTCAAAAAATCTTATCCTATAATATCTACAGGTAGTGTAAAAAATGAAAAGGCAAAAGTCTTGTCTCATAACAAGAAATGTTCTGATGTGGTCTATCATTATTAATTAACTTAAAATTCACTGTCAAAACGTTAGTCACATGTTTGCTATTAATGTCAGCTTAATCAGCACTTTCATGTGGAAATCTCAGATTTCTGCCTGATACTGCATTTCAAGACAATGTTCCAAGAAAGGGGTGATTCAGGAGGGGAGAGTGGTTAATAAGACATGTCTAATCATTCAATAACTACCATTTAACATATATGACACTCAAACAAAAAGTGTGAAAAAATAGATTAAAATAGAGCTATTGTTCATACTAGATATTTTTTCCTTCTGTTTCAAAATTTATCCATAGCAGATAGGCAAAGACTCAGTTAACTGGATACACGAAATACTTACATAAATTCCTAGAAAGCAATCTAAGATATAGTGGCCAAATGATTAATCTACATGTGCCCTGTGAAGAACAGACATAAGAGTAAAATTTAAAAAAAAAAAAGAAAAACCAACTTCACAGCACTGTTCATCTTCTCTCATTATTCCTATTCGTTCTTTTATCTCTTTCCTATATCTTTAAAAGTATATTTAAATAAGTGTGATTGCTTTTAAATATTTTAATATTATACCAGTTTGACAGATACAGATACAGGATAGTTAAATAGAAAGAGTATAATACTTTAAGTTGTGAGATTCAGGTCCTGATTATCTGATATGAGAAAAGTTATCTTATTCTTTTCTTGAAATTCATTTCTTAATAAATCATGACTGCACTACTTATTAGGTATGTGCTTTGGAATATGTTTTCTAGTCTCAGATTCTTCATTTGTGAAATATAGACAATGACATGTATTGTTCAGTTCGGTTCAGTCGCTCAGTCGTGTCCGACTCTGTGACCCCATGAATCGCAGCACACCAGGCCTCCCTGTCCATCACCAACTCCTGGAGTCTACCCAAACCCATGTTCATCGAGTCAGTGATGCCACCCAGCCATCTCATCCTCTGTCATCCCCTTCTCCTCCTGCTCCCAATCCTTCACAGCATCAGGGTCTTTTCCAATGAGTCAACTTTTTGCATGAGGTGACCAAAGTATTGGAGTTTCAGCTTCAATGTCAGTCCTTCCGATGAACACCTAGGACTGATCTCCTTTAGGATGGACAGGTTGGATCTTCTTGCAGTCCAAGGGGACTCTCAAGAGTCTTCTCCAACACCACAGTTCAAAAGCATCAGTTCTTTGGTGCTCAGCTTTCTTCACCATCCAACTCTCACATCCATACATAACTACATGTATCATAGTTAAATAATATGTGTAGAAATGTCCACTCAACATAATCCCAGAAAAATGGGAATCACAATTATAATAATACAGATAATTATACATTTTAAAGGGAAAATTCAAGGAATTAATGGAAGCAGAAAACAGAAAAACTTTGGTAACTTCAAATCACTTAATTTCTACAGGGGTTATACATCCTTTTTGTATTATCAGGAAACATGTATGGAAAATCAGAAAAAATGTCTTTAAAAAGCATCATTCAACTATTTATAATTGAGTGGCTCTATTTGACTAATATAGCTCCAGGAGCTGAAAAATATTTCCTATTCTATAAAATCAGGCTGGCCAAAATCATTAATGGTGCTTTATTGGCATTGCTTGGCTCTTTCATTGCTTCATCAGATAGTTTTGCATGAGTAATTGTAGGTCACTACTTGTAAAGTGGATGCATTTGCATAGAACACATTAATCAACAATTGTTCATGGTTTGAGAAATAGTGAAACAGATGGAAACAGCAATAGTACAAGTGAATGACTTTTGCCTCAGCAGTCTGGGTGGATGCTCAATCAAGAAAATTAGTTTATTGTGGTGATGATTTATCTTAGCTTCCAAGTGCTGTCTCTAAGAAGCAGTTCAAGGAATAAGACCTTCCGAAATGTCTCTAGACTTTTCTCTCCCTAAAATATGCAATAGCAAAATGATGTCTTTAGTATTAAAAGCCAAATATCTTCAAGGGCTATTTCCCACTGGCATTTGTTTTTCAATGACTTCAAGGGTGTAGGTTGCAATTTCTGTCTAATGCTGCTAGTTTATAAGATGACTTTGGTAGACATCACTGTTATATTTCTTATTTACTCTTTAAATTGAGGTTATTGCAGATTTATCCCCAAGGCTAGCCTGAACAATTACTATTATTACTTTTTTTAATTTCTTCAAGTTTAAGAATCATAGCATCAGCTCTGGAAAAGAATATTGTCACCGTGAGTTACTACCTTATTTACATAGAAATTAATTGGTTTCCCTGGTGGCTCAGATGCAAAGCATCTGCCTGCAATGCCAGAGACCTGGGTTCAATCCCTGGGTTGGGAAGATCCCTGGAGAAGGAAATGGCAACCCACTCTAGTACTCTTGCCTGGAAAATGTCATGGACTGAGGAGCTTGGTAGGCTACAGTCCATGGGATCACAAAAAGCTGGACACAACTGAGTGAATTTGATTAATTAAATTAGTTAAGTAATTGGAGGAAGATAAGGCCTATTCTAGTTTGACATAATCCTTGCTACTGGGCAGAGTGAGATGGGAAGCAGTGTATATAATTCTCTCAGATGTATTTACTCCTTCACATTAGTGCTGGAAAAGAAAAATAAAAGTTATCCCCAATGGCTCAGTGGGAAAAGAATCTACCTACAGTGTAGGAAACACAGAAGATGTGGGTTCAACCCCTGGGTCAGGAAGATCCCCTGGAAGAGGAAATGGCCAGCCACTCCAGTATTCTTGCTTGAAAAATCTCATGGATAGAGGAGCCTGGTGGGCTACAGTCCAAAGCATTACAAAGAGTTGTACAGATGACTGAACATCAAAACACATACAAAAATCAAGGGAAAAGTTCACAGTGGAAAATGGCAAAGTAGTAACCTCTAGAAGAGAAGAAATCAGAATGTTGACACAAAGTATTTAAGACTGATGACAAGAAAGATACATTTTATGTTCACAAAACATAAAGCAATTCTAGAGTCAGCAAACATTTTTAATAATTAGGGGACCATTGCTACAGGATAGTGATTTTTTTAACTTGAAGAATAGACTATTTTCTCTCAAGTATGGTATCAACTTTGTAGCACCTCTGTCCTTGGAAACTTTAAAAAACAAGTTGGATGGAGTGATTTTAGAATCGATATCCAAGTGTACAGGTGAATATACCAGATGGACCTTGGTCCTTTCCAGTTCCATAATTCTATGGTGATAGGAAATCCCAAATTTCAATCTTCTCTTGGCATATTTGGTTGGTTTCTGACAGGAAAGCAGCTGGTGTTTGTGGTTGTGTAATGAAACTTCAATCACCAATTGGGCTAACTGTACTAAAATATGAAGAAAAGCATTCTGGTTTGGTAATTTTCATTTAGCCAGTTCTCTTAATTTTTATACAGTCCACTTTGGATTGCATAATAGAGCTCTTGTTTTACCCCCAGCCATTCAGTACCAACATCAACAAAATCTGGAACTCCATGCATGAACTGGAGCACATGCACACAGAATCACATTTTGGCAAAGTAGGTAGTATCTAGCACATATTTGTCTATTATAACATCGTGGAGAAGGTCCCTAAGATCAAAGGGAAGAGTCTATTCTAACACTTAAATAAAACAAAAGAGTGAAGTCTGTAGGTAAAGCTAACTAGCTGAACTCCTGTCCTGCAACTCAGTATATGGTCAGACTGTTAAAAAATAGCAGAGGTTTAACTACTAACCTGAGATTTCACTGCCTGATCTTGAAGTAAGAGAGAAAAGCAAGCCAGGAATTTAGACTTACTAGGATCAAAGAAACAGGTAGGACACAAAGAATGAGACTTATGTACAAACGATTTTCAAATCTAGCTTCCAAAATTGGACTATAATGTATGCGATGATACCCATACAAAGAAAGTGAAAACCCTTTTTTTCAATAGGATACTGTTAGGGCAGGAAGAGGGTGTTTATGCAGATTCCTTAAATTGTTCTTTTTTTTTTCTTTGTGACACTTTTACTGTTCCCAGAAACTGGAACCTGCTAAGGCTCAGCTGAGAGGAAGATTTGGAACCTCAAAGCATCAAATAAAAACCATAGAGAGAAATAAAGTTACCTCAGTCACACTCGAAGACTGGCATAAGGTGAAGTTACTGGAATGCTACTGGATAAGGTGAAGATGAGGAACTTAAAGCCAGGGTAACAAGTTACATTATGACTCCAGACTCAGCTAGTGCTGCCAAAGGTAAGAAATATGTAGCCATTTGTGTGAAGCAGGATAAGCTTAGTAGAGGACAAATTTGTTCAGCTGTTGTTCCAGCTTATTAACTATCTTTGGCAGATAGAAATGGTATATTGCTTCAGAAGTGGCCTCAGATGCTAGTCTAGGGGTATTTCTGAGCTACTTTTCTCTGAAATATTTCATCAGCATGAATATAAGCTCTAAGACCAGAGATTTGAGATTAAAAACAAAAACTAAATTCTATTCTCTGTGCCTTTATGGTTAACGATTATTTTTGAACCATTAAATTTCACAGGTGGAATTCAGTAAAGTCGGTCAAAAATCCATTACACTCATATGCACCAAGAACAAAAAAAGAAACTTTCCCATTAAAACTAGTCTATGGTGCAATAGAGTAACAACTTTTCATCCCATTTTAGTAGGATTAGCTAGTAAAATAATGTTTTATTTCAAGTAACAAAGATCTGATACTGTCATTTTTTCCTAGTGTAAACAGAAAAAAAAATCTTATTACAAATACATCTCCTAAAACAGAATTTTCTTTCCAATTTCATTTATTTTTATAATATAGTGTCATGTCTTAAAAATAGAAATAATAGTAGAAATCTATTTGCTGTTCAGTAAAGTTTTCATATCAGTTATACATATTATATGAATCAATAAATACATATGTATAATAAAGATTACATTGACATTGCTTATGAATATACCTATGATAGCTATTCTCTGTGAAATAGGGTTGAATTGCCAAGACACAAACTTCTAAAAATCATTGTTGTTTGTTGCTGTTGTTCAGTTACTGAGTCATGTCTGTCTTTTTGTGACCCCATGGACTGCAGTACACCGGGCTCCTCTGTCCTTCATTATCTTAGGAATTTGCTCAAATTCATGTCCATTGAGTTGGTGATGCTATCTAACCAGCCCCTTCTCCTTTTGCCTTCAATCTTTCTCAGCATCAGGGTCTTTTTCCAAGGAGTCAGCTCTTGGCATTAGGTGGCTAAAGTATTGGAGCTTCAGCTTTAGCATCAGTCCTTCCAATGAATATTCAGGGTTGATTTCCTTTAGGGTTGACTAGTTAGATCTCCTTGCTGTCCAAAGGACTCTCAAAAGAGTCTTTTCCAGCACCACAATTTGGAAGCCTCAATTCTTTGGGGCTCAGCCTTCTTTATGGTCCAACTCTCACATCTATACAAGACTACTGGAAAAACTGTAAATTTGACTATATAGACTTTTGTCAGCAAAGTGATGTCTCTGCTTTTGAACACATTGTCTAGGCTTGTTATAGCTTTCTTTCCAAGGAGCAAGTGTCTTTTAATTTCATGGCTGCAATCACCATCCACAGTGATTTTGAAAAGTGAAAGTGAAGTTTCTCAGTTGTGTTCAACTCTTTGCAACCCCATTGACTGTAGCCCACCAGGCTCCTCTATCCATGGAATTTTCCAGGCAAGAGTACTGGAGGGGGTTGCCATTTGCTTCTCCAGGGGATCTTCCTAACCCAAGGATTGAACCTGGGTCTCCCACATTGTAGGCAGACACTTTTACCCTCTGACCACCAGGGAAGACCCTGGTGATTTTGGAGCCCAAGAAAATAAAGTCTGTCACTGCTTCCACTTTTTCCCCTTCTATTTGCCATGAAGTGATGGAACCAAATGCCATGATCTTAGTTTTTTGAATACTGAGTGTTAAGCCAGCTTTTTCACTCTCCTCTTTCACCCTCATCAAGATGCTCTTTAGTTCCTCTTCACTTCCTGCCACTATAGTGATACATCTGCATATCTGAGGTTGTCAATGTTTCTCTAAGAAATCTTGATTCCAGATTGTGATTAACTCAGCCCGGCATTTCACATGATTTACTCTGCATACAGGTTAAATAAGCAGGGTGGCAATATACAGCCTTGTACTCCTTTCCCGATTTTTGAAATAGTCAATTGTTCTATGTCCGGTTCTAACTGCTGCTTCTTGACACATATCCAGGTTTCTCAGAAGACAGGTAGGGTGGTCTGGTACTCCCATCTCTTTAATTATTTTCTACAGTTGTGATCCACACAGTCAAAAGTTTAGTGTAGTCAATGAAGCAGAAGTATATATATATATATATATAATTTTTTTTTCTTCTGGTATTCTCTTGCTTTTTCTGTGATCCAACAGATGTTGGTAATTTGATCTCTGGTTTCTCTGCCTTTTCTAAATCTATCTTGTACATCTGAAAGTCTTCAGTTCACATACTGCTAAAGACTAGCTTGAAGAATTTTGAGCATGTGAAATAAGTACAATTGTATGGCAGTTTGAACATTCTTTGTTATTACCTTATTTGGTGTTAGAATCAAAACTGACCTATTCAAGTCTTGTGGCCACTGCTGAGTTTTCCAAATTTGTTGACATATTGAGTGCAGCACTTTCACAGCATCATCTTTTAGGATTTTAAATAGCTCAGCTGGAATTCTATCACCTCTAGGAGCTATGTTAGCAGTAATGCTTCCTAGGGCTCATTTGATTTCACACTCCAGGATGTCTGGCTCTAGGTGAGTGATCATATCATCATGGTTATCTGAATCATTAAGACCTTTTCTGTATAGTTCTTCTGTATATTCTTGCCACCTCTTCTTAATCTCTTATGCTATTGTTAGGTCCTAATTATTAATAATATGTTATTTTTCCAACCTAAGAGAACCTCCTCATGCAGTAGTCACATATGGATGTGAGAGTTGGACTATAAAGAAAGCTGAGCTCCAAAGAATTGATGCTTTTGAACTGTGGTGTTGGAGAAGACTCTTGAGAGTCCCTTGGACTGCAAGAAGATCCATCCAGTTCATCCTAAAGGAGATCAGTCCTGGGTGTTCATTGGAAGGACTGATGTTGAAGCTGAAACTCCAATACTTTGGTCACCTGATATGAAGAGCTGACTCATTTGAAAAGACAGAGTGATGCTGGGAAAGACTGAGGTCAGGAGGATAAGGGAACGACAGAGGATGAGATGGTTGGGTGGCATCACCGACTCAATGGACATGAGGTTGGGTAAACTCCAGGAAGTTGGTGATGGACAGGGAGGCCTGGTGTGCTGTGGTTCATGGAGTTGCAGAGTCAGATACGACTGAGCGACTAAATTGAACTGATGCTATTTTAACTATTTGATAATATTATTGTGGTTTAGTTGCTAAATTGTTTCCAACTCTTGAGACCCCATGAACTGTAGCCTGCCAGGCTCCTCTGCCCATGGGATTCTCTAGGCAAGAATTCTGGAGTGGGTTGCCATTTCCTTCTCCAGGGGATCTTCCCAATCCAGGAATTGATCCCAGGTCTCCTGCATTGTGGACAGATTCTTTACCGACTGAGTTATATTGAGGAGACTAATGAATGCTACAGTCAGTATCTCTTCTCCTTTCTTTTCAATTATAGATTGTTGCTTTATAAAGATTAATAACTGTTCTTCTGACTTATAAAGCATCATATCATTTTGAAAAGTCACTGTATTTTTTCAGGAGAATATATATATTTACACATATATATGTAAATGTACTTATGTATTTCTATAATTTTCTGCATCTCAATATTTAAGTTCTTAAATTTTTAGAGATCTTGAAAATGAGACTGGAATGATTTCAAGACTTGGATATTATGTGGCCTAAAACAAAATGATTATGTTGGGGTATTTAATCATATCTAATATTCATGCTAATGGTCTATATTTAGACTAGGAAACAATTGAGTACACTGTCATTGTTTTATCAGAGTCTTATTATAAAATTAGGGAAAGTATATAAATGACAGAGTTGAGTATAATAGGAAAACTTTGACATTCTACTCTTTAGTAAGACTTCCTTTCATATTCCTACTCCTACACATTTAAAATATATTTATTATGTCCTTTACAATAAAGAGCAGCTTTAATTATTCTGAAATCTGAAGGTGAGTAGTTAAGACAAACATTTAGAAAACAATAACGTACAAAATAAAAGGGAGACTTTGGCTTTCTCAAATGGCACACACTGTTTCTGGAAGATCCAGTAGAATTTCCAGTGACAAGGAATTTTCCCTGTATATCTATATATTTAATTAAATAGGGAAGCTTACTCTAAACAAACACAGATGTTTATGGTTTTGCTTGACTAACAACATTTTCTTTGCCACACATTATTGTTTGGAGAGTCATTAAAGGTTTGACTAAAAACAACTTTACATTAAAAGAAGAGAGTTACAATTTAGTTTGAAGGAATTAAATTACTTGATAGCAAGTGAGGCTGAACTGCAGCAACAAATGATTTTTTTCAAAGCTGCTACAAAACTCCTAAGTGAGCTTGGATGTCAGCCTGTCAGACTTTACAGATAAGTCAAGTAGCCCTTTGCATATGCATTTATTTACCTTTAGAGGAGCAACACAATTCAGTGTTGGATAGAAAATACCCTACAAGAAAATAGATTCTTGACCCAATGAGCTTGGAAAGCACTCAAATAAACAAATTTATGCAGGTTTTCTTTTTTCAGCAAAATTCTTAGAGTACTTAATATGCAGTCATGGCTTGTGGGTAGAGATGAATGCTTCCTAAAATTGACTACTAAACTTCCCCCCTTCCCCCCTTAACATTTCATCAAATTGGTAATTTGTGGGATTCACTTCCGGATATGTTGCTCTGAAGCATTATTCAGGCAGCAAATCTAGTCTACCTTTGACATATTGGAATTTATCAACCTCATCCCTCACTTCCTCAGACACAAACTGGCTCATCAAAGAAATTATCTGAAATGGCTGCCTTCTAGGCAGACTCTTCTCTGTGTTTCTACTTCCCTCTTTGGCTTGTGCTTGTTCCCCTAGTTCTGAGTATAGGACTTCGTGAACTTGATATAACAGCAGAATAGCCGGTAAGTGGAGACACCTCTTTTCCTCTCACCCCATCAACAGTTCTCTAAAATAATTTGGTCTGCACATTCACTGATCTTCTTACCTTCCCCAGTACTCTAAGAAAGTATTATTTTGTGAGCACAGTTTGGGTTTTTATAACACAGAGTATTATTGATCAATTATTATTATTGATCAATTCAAAAGAATTGATAAAGGCAAAGATAGTGAGAAACACGTTAATAATAATAATAATAATAATAAATACCACAATCATACTGCTGACTTTTATGAAACAGCTATAGTTTATCAAAAATATGGTAGTAAATGAAACAGAAAGAGAAAGAACAGAAGTAGGAAAATTTGTGCAACTACATAATAGGAAAAGAAAATCATAAAGAGAGACAGGAGGAAAAGAGACAGAAAAGTCTTGCCAGCTGAAGAAGCAGAGGGCATTACTGTATGTAGGAGTAGGCTTGAGGAAAGCCTTTGGAACCACTACAGGGATGAAAGATAATTTTGAGTGAGAGTAAAAGTAATTCTGAAGAGGATCTAATTGATTTTGATTCAAATCTCCTTTAACTATCTAGGTAAAAACTGGGATGTCCTATTAATTACTTTTAGCTATTGGGCTAGTTTCCATGAATGAATATAAATTATACAAGGACAGTGAGGCATTTTGAGTTAAATTTAGACTATATTAGCTTCTTTCACTGGCAAACCTTCTGGACTTGTGGTTCAACTTTTTGATTTTTCATTTCTCATCAATTCTTTGCACTGCTCACTGCCTTGGTTTTGACAGTACTAACTGGCTTGAATGAGAAATTTCTGTACCATTTCTAAGCTCTGTCATTCCCAAAGAGACCATCCCTTAGCTCCAAGTTCTTTCTTCCCATCACCCTTTCCTATCCACAGTCAGTGGGACAGGGCACTTTATTAATTACCTTCCAGTGTCTTCTTGTTTGCTAATCTGTGTCTTCTCTGTGCCCCAGTGTTTTTAGACCAAACAAATTAAAAGTGAAATGGCAATTTATTTATATCAGAGACTCAAGATGTCCACACCTAAGCTGAGGCTAGGAAAAGTGAAATTCTTACAGTTCTATTTATGAACAAAAATAGTTTGGTAGAGCCCAAGAAGGGAGAAGAAGGAAAAAATGAAAAAACAGGGTTCAGAAACTGTGAGAGCCTGGATGTGCTTCAGACTAAAGTGTGGAAGTGAGGCTATCTACATGTGAGTAGTGATGACTTTGTTCTGCTAGTCAACAGAATGGAAGGAGCCATGAAATAGGCAGAAGGCAGAGTAAGAACACATATGTAACTTCCCTCCATGCAGTTAAGGCTTGGAAGATTCCATGTCCACATCTTATCGGGCTATACATATAACATTTGTACCATCTATGGAAAACTCTCAACCACACTGCAGCCAAAGTTCAGATGTCATATTTCAAGACGTAAAAAAGTACGTTTACTTTGCTGTAATTTTCTCCCCTCTTAATTTCCCCCAAGCTAAGAAAGTTATTCTGTCTCTAATGATCTGTGCCAAATATTTGCACTCATTTACGTATTATCTGGGCTTCCCTTGACGCTTAACTGGTAAAAAAAAAAATCCGCCTGCAGTGTGGGATACCTGGGTTCGATCCCTGGCTTGGGAAGGTGCCCTGGAGAAGGGAACAGCCAGCTACGCACTCCAGTGTTCTGGCCTGGAGAATTCCATGGACTGTATAGTCCATGGGGTCGCAAAGAATTGGGCATAACTGAGCGACTTTCACTTTCACTTTCATGTATTATCTGACCATGACATGTCTTTCTCTGTGGAACAATGCCTCTCTCCTCTAGGTACCCTGTGACTTGGCAGGATGCCACAGTGATTTATCACATTTTTTATACCTTGCTCCAGCTTGCTTGGCAAAAGACTACACAACAGGGTCTCCTATTTACATATACATTCTTGTCCTTTTGTGTTATTTTCTATGAAGGTCTCCTTTTAAACCAGTTTACTTCCTGTAAGAGGAATAATTTACAAATAAAGACATTATGAAGAAGGGCCTCCCTGGTGATCCAGTGTCTGAGACTCCACCTTCCTAATGCAGGGGGCCCTAGTCAGGGAACTAGAGCCAACATACCACAGCTAAGAGTTTGCATGCTGCAACTAAGACCTGGTGCAGCGAAATAAATAAATATTGTAAAAGAAAAAGACATTATGAAGGGATTCATGTTTAGGCTTGCTCTCTGCATATAGGATCATATATAATATTATGTTTCTCCTCTTTTGTTTTTCAAGTACATTTTGCACTAAACTTTAACCTTTTTGAATTTTAATCTGTGCAAATCTTATGACAATTAATTCATTGTTTTTATTATTTATATGTTTCCATAAATTTCTATCTTATTAATTACTTTTTTCTACATAGATAGTAATAATTGAGTCTCACAATGATGTTAGATAGCATTTTAAAGAGAACCATCATGCTTAATTGTCTTTGAAATAGTACTGATTTTTTAATATACTAATATTTCACTGAAATCTTCATTTGATTTTTCTATCAATCTGTCATATGATTTATGTTTCATATTACCTTGATTCATAAATAGGCATATTTATCATTTTTCTTAGGATAGACTTGTTCAGTACTTTTGTACCTTATGATTTATGTAAAATTTTATAAAAGTTATTCATCACCATGCATTTTTTATATTTGAATATTAAACAAGGGAATGGTTCATGTCATTTCTCAGAAGCTTCTCTTGGCCAAAATGGCAACAAGTATTGGTTAGAATTTGCAACAGATGCAATGCTCAACAAATGGGATATCTTTATTTCTTACTTAATTTACTTAGAATTCTTACTTATCTTTATTTCTTACTTAATTTCTTACTGAATCTGGCTAGCACATCAAAAGGTGTATTGGAAAACTTGAAGTCATTTGAGGCCTTCTGCCAGTAAAACTGGAATGTATGGAAATGGTAGATGGTAGTGACAATTTTTTTTCAGCTTCAAATATTTAGAAAATGCATGGGTTTATTAAAAGTGCACATAATGAATCAAATAGATAGCTATGTATTTGTGTGATATAGTTTGCTCTATTAAGATATAGGCAACAAATGGATAGGAACTCTCTTACACATTTTTCCAACTAACATGGAAATTGCACAGTAGAAACTCAGGGGAGTTTTATAAGAAAATTAATGAATGAGTGAGTGATAGTCACTCAGTCATACCCAACTCTTTGTGACCACATGGACTGGAGCCCACCAGGCTCCTTTGTCCATGGAATTCTCCAGTCAAGAATACTGGAGTGGGTTGTCATTGATGAATAGACTCCATCAATTTTGGAAGAAGTAACAAGGACCTGCTATTTTTTGGCTTCTCATATCTATTCTTCATTCTTCTGTTAACTCTATCTAGGTTTCTTCCAGAAACCATCCTCGCTCCCAAATTCAGCTCCCATGCCTAAATTGAAACTTTTATCTGTTTAAAAGATAAATCCTGTAACCGATATGTAAGTAACTTAATGCATCAATCCACGAATGCATTGAGTTCATGTCCCAATGAATTGAATGGATTTTCTTAGGGAAATCTTCAGAATGATACTTTTGTTCTTAAGCAAGGACTGAAACTCAGTAAACATTAGGTCAGGAAAAAAATGTCATCATCCTGTGACTATATATGAGGTCATTCCATTGAAAGTGAGGATGGAAATGCATAGAAAAAGGCAGAATTAAGAGATGGGAAAATCTAGTTCCTTGATGCTGCAATTAAAACCTATGCCTCAGGCTTTGGAGCCAGCCCTATCTTGAGACCTATTAGCCTAGCAAGGAAAAAAATAGATTCTGTATTTGCTACAGTAGAGACTTTACATCTTTCGCACTTGAAGCTTCTTTAATTAACAAGACAAAATCACTAAAGCTCTACTGCTGGAACAAAAAAATTGAATGAAGTTTTTGCTCTTTCCTTCTATCCAAGAATAGAACAAGATTCTATATCTCAACTGTTAAGGCAGTGGCTTTCAAAATACACCCAAGCTGTGCCTTCATCTGAGTGCTCCTGGGAAAGAAGAGAAGGATAGAGACAAAGAGTTCTAGAACATTACACTGAATCAACCAGAGACACCCTACATCTCTCCTGTGCTTTTGCAGGAAGAGTACTGAGGCTAAGACGAATTTGATAGCTACTGGCTAAAACTGTGTTTTAATGCCTTTCAGGCAGACAGCATTACAGCTGATGGACATACATATTCTTCCATTTTAAAAAACCCAATCATAATGCTATAGAACCATGTTTATTTTATAATTTTCTACCTTAATAAAAATGGTATCATTTATTATATAAAAATGGTAACTGAAATCACTCTACAGTTTGATATCTGTTAATTTTCATCATTTAATGTTTTTACTTCTCTTCCCTCAGTCACTGAAAACTAAGTCCCTGCTATTCTTTTCATAATTTTAATATGCATGATAAAGCACAATTTTTAGTACTTTGTAAAATAAGTCAAGTACAGCATTTGTATTTATTCAGTGAGACTTTTCCTTAATAAAATAAAAGATTTAATTTCTCAAAATTTCATAAAAATCTCGACTTCAGTTGAAGATTATCTTAATCAGTAAGGAAGTATCAACTTGCTGCTGTTCTTCAATAATGCAGCTGTTAGGATAATGTACACAAATGCGATAAAGCATTTTTTAAAAGTGTTGTTCAGTGCTAGGCACAAACACCTACTCAATATTAGTCATCATTGAGTCATCATCATAATCACTATCAATTATCATCTTGTCCTTAAAAACATCTTTAAAATTCTTTCTAGATATATTATTCTAGAAATATATGAATAGTAATTAACATGGATTTCCATTTTACTTTTTAACTAAATATTTATTTGGAAAATAGATTTACAGAAAAGTTGCCAAGGGAATATAGAGGGTTCCTTCAACAAGTACTGTCAATTAACATAAATGATCTAAATAATGTTTCTGTTAATATTTAAAACCTATAAATCTAATCACTATTTTTTTATAAAACAAATTATGTTTAGACACCTCTGATTTGCACAAGTAAATCAATTTTCTTGAGTTGTACAACAGCCTAAAGCAAAACAACACTAAAGTAAAAGGCTGATATATACTGAAATAGCATTAAAATGAACTAGACCTTGTAAATCTAAATAATCACAAATTAAAACTGGGGAGTTATCTAAAGATAGGATTTCTAAAAAGATGTGTTATATAATAATAGCTTACATAGATTTGTAGCTAATTATTTACTTTATAACTACAAGAAGAAAAGGGAAAAAGAAAGCATCTTACATCATAGAGAATGAATCTTGAATAAATTTAAAACGTCTTAACCCAGTTTTTAATATTCTGGAACATATTGTCAAGGGACATTGCCAAATCTATTTTTATGGATTTTTTCCCTTTAATAATGTTTATGCTTTCTTGGAGATACAAAATGCATCGGTGCCAGAAAATGGAAGTAGGTTCAAAACTTTCTTTGACTTCCTAGTTACTTTTAAACTCTGTAGTTGCTTCCATTGGTCCAAATATATGGAGATGAAGGATCACTTCTAAAACCTCAAAGTATTCTATAGCATTATTAAGTTTATTCTCATTATTTGGTGCAAGTACCTTCTAACACAATGATTATATACCACATATAGACTTGATTCACTTTCAAAAATCTATTTGCCAACAGTAAGCACAGCAACAATTGTCTGAACATCTGTTCATGAAGAATTGGCTTGAAATGACTAACACATTTCACAAAGAGCAGCAAAAACTCTTTGCTTCTAATGTTTTTCACATCCCATGGACTTGGGCCAAATGAAAACTCTCTCTATATCTCTCACAGGTTATGATGTCCAAACACTTTGCTGCATCTTAAAAACAGGTTTAGTTTTGCCCTTTTGTCAGTTCTTGGGGTATTTATACATTACTAAGTTGGTTGGCATGTAATATTTATGGCAACAAATGCTATCAAGGAATAAAAGCTATTAGGTTGAAAGAAGAGTCATTGAAAGAATATAGTTAAATTTCCCTCTGGTCCCTGCAGGCTCCACACTGATCCCCATATTGACATCTGCACCTGAATTAGCATCATGCAACTAAGTTTCATTTCTTTTTATGTGCTTGCCTCTGATCACAACTTCATTGTTGTTCAGATACTGTACTTTTAAAATTTACTTCTAAATAACAAGAAACTATCAGAAAAGCAATTATTTCAACTTGTACAGAACCCCAGGCTCATTTTATATGGCATGCTTCTCTAGGATATGAGTCTGCTAGTCACCAGTATCATTCTGGGCATAATCCAGACCATTGCATTGATGTAATATCTAAAGTAGAACAAACTTCAAGCGGTCTTTTAATAACCCATGGGCACATTTTAAGTGGTTTGCTTAATTTCAAACCCTTTGTATTTTTGCTGGCAGAGCCTCATATATTTCCAGGAGTTCAAAAGGAAAACAAAACTGAATTTGATGATCAGTCAAAAACAGCAACCAAAAAAACAACAAAAATAAGTCTAATTGAGAAGTAACTATATTGGATATTCTAAATTCAAATAAAAAAATCAAGGGATGAACATGATGGCTAATGGAAGAGTTTATATCAAAAGTCATTGATATGTTGAATTGAGGAAGCATTCAATTTAAAAACCAAAGTAAAAACCTATATAGGGCTGAACTCTAAAGGTTTCCTGAAGAAGACATTTTTAACTTCCCTGTATATTATTCAAATTTAGTATAAACGCATGCACAAAATATTGTATAATGAAGTCTACTTGGCATATTTATACAACAGCAGAAATTTGGAATTAATATACTAAATAAATTATAACATCCATGCAATAAACTATTATGTACTTACAAGATAAAATCAAATGGTATTTTTTACATGGAAAGATGTTCATTATGTTGAATGACCATTCAGGACAGAAAGCAATATGCATTTTATTAACCCTCAATGTTATTTCTGGAGGTGGAGATAATGGATATTTTATCTCTTTTGTTCATACTTTTTCATACATATATTACTTGTATAATTAAACTTTTCTGACTGACAAATAATTAGCGGAAAAAATGACAGCCAGTTGATGAACAGAGAAATTGATGATCTTTGTACCCATTATTGTTTAAGTGTATTGCTGATAGAATAATAGGCAATAAATGTCAAAATTCTTCAGAATGGTTGGTTGAGGAAATTTCCAAAAATAAAACCCATCTGAGAGAGTCACAGATTTAGACTAATACTGTTTGCATAAACTTAACAAAAATCAGTATGAGAGTGAACAATAAACATGAATGCCAACATCCAACATTAGAAAAATTATTAAATAAGTGACTATGCATCCATTTGATTGTGCATACATACCAGTAAAAATGTTTAGTAAAAGTTGACTATGGAGAGAAACATTCTCATTATATAACATTTTCTGTATACATCACTATAGGTAAAATTTTATATAAAGTGTGAACCCAATGAAAATATGTTACAAGAAAAATAATTAAAACATTTACTAGTAAGAAAAAAGGCAAAATATTGATAGTGATTGCTTTAGAGGTGAAATTACGGATGTTTATCTGACATTTGTCAGCAATTTTCTGTATTTTTTCAGTTTCTTACAATGATCATATAGTACTCTTTCTAGCTCATGCATAATTTTCCTCATCAGTAATAATAAAACAAGCACCTAGTGATAAGGACCAGTTTTAGAACTGTTTTAAGATAGAGAACAAGCTATAGACTGATGTACTGTCCAAAATGTAGGGCTGAGAGAAAACACCAAATTCTCTAAAGAGGAATATAAATATATCCAAGAGCGATGTGTTCAACTAAATTCTACATGTTCTCTGGGATCCAACTCAAGCCCCACTGTAACTCTTTCTAGACTGTACCAGCACAACTGATATGACTTTTTCACCAATTGAAATAATTAATGCCTATATTTATAGACTAGCAAAGGAGTAAACTCTATCCTGTGTTATTCATATATCTAGGAAAGGACAACTACATTATTGCTTCTGAAAATACTTTAAAATTTATTTACACAGCAATTACTGAACTTTCTGTTTCTAGAATATGAATGAGAAGTGGATCCAGTCAGAATTCACTTCTGAGTATGACTCTCGGACACTCTAGATTCATCTGTAGGATGACGCTGTGATTTGGGTCATCCCTCTGCCCTCAATCTTACCTCAATAAACATTTTCAGAGTTAGATTATTTCGGTAATGAGAATACATAAATGAATAAGATACAATTTATATAAGATATAGTTTTAATTGCTATTAGAAACAACAAAATAAGAGTGACTAAAGTCACTCTCTGATAAAAGTGTAGACAGAATAAGCAGGTCGTGGTTTATATATACCATGTTTTTCTCAAATTTAGCCATCTCTTATTCTATTGGTCTACTATGTCTAAGATTGTCATCATTACATCAAAGTAGCAGAATAGATGAAGCTAAAGAAAGGGCATTCTTCTCCTCTTAAGGATACAACTTGGAGGTTGCACACATTTCCTCTCAAATCTAATTGGCTTCGTGTGTGCTGTTCAAAGAATAGCAACGAGAGATAAGAAAGTATTTGTCAGTGATCAGTGCAATGAAATAGAGGGAAACAATAGAATGGGAAAGACTAGAGATTTCTTCAAGAAAATTAAGAGTTACCAGGGGCATATTTCATGCAAAGATGGGCTCAATAAAGGACAGAAATGGTATGGACCTAACAGAAGCAGAAGATATTAAGAAGAGGTGGCAAGAATACACAGAAGAACTGTACAAAAAAGATCTTCATGACCCAGATAATCACAATGGTGTGATCACTCACCCAGAGCCAGACATCCTGGAATGCAAAGTCAAGCGGGCCTTAGGAAGCATCGCTATGAACAAAGCTAGTGGAGGTGATGGAATTCCGGTTGAGCTATTTCAAATCCTAAAAGATGATGCTGTGAAAATGCTACACTCAATATGCTAGCACATTTGGAAAACTCAGCAGTGGCCACAGGACTGGAAAAGCTCAGTTTTCATTCCAATCCCAAAGAAAGGCAATGCCAAAGAATGTTCAAATTACCACACAATTACACTCATCTCATACGTTTGTAAAGTAATGCTCAACATTCTCCAAGCCAGGCTTCAGCAATACGTGAACTGTGAACTTCCAGATGTTCAAGCTGGTTTTAGAAAAGGTAAAAGAACCAGAGTCAAATTGCCAACATCTGCTGGATCACTGGAAAAACAAGAGGGTTCCAGAAAAACATCTATTTCTGTTTTATTGACTATGCCAAAGCCTTTGACTGTGTGGATCACAACACACTGTGGAAAATCCTTCAAGAGATGGGACTACCAGATCAACTTACCTGCTGCTTGAGAAGTATGTATGCAGGTCAGGAAAAAGAGTTAGAACTGGACATGGAACAACAGACAGGTTCCAAGTAGGAAAAGGAGCACATCAAGGCTGTATATGTCACCCTGCTTCTTTAACTTATATGCAGATTACATCATGAGAAACTCTGGGCTGAAGGAAGCACAAGCTGGAATCAAGACTGCCGGGAGAAATATCAATAACCTCAGATATGCAGATGACACTACCATTATGGCAGAAAGTGAAGAGCAACTAAAGAGCCTCTTGATGAAAGTGAAAAAGGAGAGTGAAAAAATTGGCTTAAAGCTCAACATTCAGAAAACTAAGATCATGGCATCTGGTTCCATCACTTCATGGGAAGTAGATGGGGAAACAGTGGAAACAATGGCTGGCTTTATTTTCTGGGCTTCAAAATCAGTGCAGACAGTCACTACAGCCATGAAATTAAAAGATGCTTACTCCTTGCAAGGAAAGCTATGACCAACCTAGACAGCATATTAAAAAGCAGAGACATCACTTTACCCACAAAGGTCCATCTATTCAAGGCTATGGTTTTTCCAGTAGTCACGAATGGATGTGAAAGTTGGACTATAAAGAAAGCTGAGTGCAGAAGATGTTTTTGAATTGCAGTGTTGGAGAAGACTCTTGAGAGCCTCTTGGACTGCAAGGAGATCCAACCAGTCCATCCTAAAGGAGATCAGTCGTGAGTGTTCACTGCAAGGACTGATGCTGAAGCTGAAACTCCAATACTTGGCCACTTGATGCAAAGAGCTGACTCATTGGAAAAGACCCTGATGCTGGGAAAGATTGAAGGCAGGAGGAGAAGTGGATGACTGAGGATGATATGGTTGGATGGCATCACCAACTCAATGGACATGTATTTGAGTAAACTCCAGGAGTTTGTGATGGACAAGGAGGCCTGGAATGCTACAGTCCATGGGGTCTCAAAGAGTCGGACACGACTGAGCAACTGAACTGAACTGAACTCTACTGTCCAATACAATAACCCCTAGCCACATAGGACTATTGAGAATGTGAACTATAGCTCAATATCAGTTGATGTTGGGTCATAAAGAAGGATGAGCATTGAAGAATTAATGTTTTCATTTGTGATGCTGGAGATGTCTCTTGAGCATCCCTAAGGCTTCAAGGAGATCAAACCACCCAATCCTAAAGGAAATCAATCTTGTACATTCATTGGAAACATGCTGAAGCTGAAGCTGAATCTTCAATCCTTTGGCCACCTCATGTGAAGAGCCAACTCATTGGAAAAGACCCTGATGCTGGGAAAATTTGAGGGCAAGAGGAGAAGCGGATGACAGGTGATTAGATGATCGAATAGCATTACTGACTCAATGGGCATGAGCTTGAGCAAACTCTGGGAGACAGTGAAGGACAGGGAAGCCTGGTATGGTGCAGTTCATGGGGTCATAAAGAGTTGGACTCACCTGAATGACTGAATTACAACCTGCTTTAAGTTTAAAATACAATGGACTTTGAAGACATAGTCTAAAAAATAATGTAAAATATGTTCTTAACATTCTAATATTGCTTGTATGTTATAATGATACTTTTTGTGATATATTGGATTAAAACATCTTTAAAAATACTCATGTCTTTCTTTTTAATTTAAAAATACAGCTAAGAAAACATTTTAAATTACGTACATGATTTGAATTATATATCTATTAGAATATGATGGGCTAGAGAGGATGAGATGGTAAGATAGCCTCACTGACTCAATGGACATAAATTTGAGCAAACTCTGTGAGATAGTGAAGGACAAGGAAGCCTGGTGTGCTGCAGTCCATGGGGTCATAATGAGTCAAATACAACTTAGCAACAGAACAATAAAAACAACAAATTTCCCCAAAAAAGAGTCAGGAAATTTTGGAAATCTCTGTTTCCTCTGAAAACTAGGGTGTCTGTTTACCACGATGTAGATGGAATAATGAGGAGGAAGAGACAAATTGTAGTATCTTCCATATGGAATTTCCTTTCAGGGAACATAGATTTATCACAAACAAGGAATAGGTTCATGTTTTAGCACAAGGAGTTGGGAGAAAATTCTTCCTAGGTGTCCTGTATTTCTGGAAGTCTTGTGACTGACTCACTGACTTCCTTTTGCTTCAGACTATCTTTCCAAAGATGTCTGTATAGTGGATGGCCTTGGATGATATAGTGTTTTGCTTGATAGCAAAGGACAGGCAAGCATGGTTTCTGTCTACTCATTAAAAAAGAGTCAAATTTCCTAAGCTCAGGGTTTTATCTCCTATAGTGCAACCCGTTGCAAGTACAGGTACCATCTGGCCCTCTTCTCACAGCCCTATGGGATTTAGAGCTCAGGGAAGTGTAAAAATGGTGATACTCTGATGACGTTATTGCTCAAGTAGTAAACTGTTCTCTGTCTCTGATCCATAAATCTTGTTTGTTGTACTTTATGTAATTTTAATAGGAATGCACGATATCCAATAAGAGTACATATATTTAAAGCCCAGTCTTAGATGTTTAGCAGTTCTACCACACATGAACATTGTATGGTGTTGCATGAGTGATTTAAATTGTTTGTACCTCATTTTCCTATTTAAAATTAAACTGAACCTCATTAGATTCGTCATTAAGATTATATGAGATAAATTTATTTAAAGTGCCTAGAAAAGTGCCAGGCATATGTTTTCACTCAACAAATGTTATCATTACCAATTAGATGAGGAATTATGGCTAAATGCAATAAATAGGAAACTGCATTGAGCAACTGTGACAGCAATTTGTTTATATGGATAATCATACATGGTTGACATTGTGAAAAATAGAAAACAAACTATTTTGCTTGGATATAACAATCTTACTGCTTTGGAGTGTGACACATGGCCTGATCCATAAAAATCCACAGTACCAAATCTTACACTCCTTTCTCATCTGTAACCTTAATGCGAAAGATCCTGAGGATCTACAGTGGTATAGAGCTGCAAGAAGGAAGAAATTTAGGTACTTGGATGTCTTTGTGAT
The DNA here is from genome assembly GCA_007570785.1 of Antilocapra americana. Taxonomy (NCBI): domain Eukaryota; kingdom Metazoa; phylum Chordata; class Mammalia; order Artiodactyla; family Antilocapridae; genus Antilocapra; species Antilocapra americana. The sequence continues at coordinate 14,067,952 of ML664199.1, forward strand.
CAAAATCCATCTATCTTTCCCTCCTACACCTCAGCCTATGTAGAACTACAACATAATCAGGAAGTGAACCCTTCTCATGTGAAAGTACTAAAATGTTGGAATCATTTGTAACAGCAGCCTACAACTGACTAATAAAGGGTAGAGAAAAGGAATCTCCTCTGAAGGGAAAGAAGACAAAAAGAAGTTGTAGTCATGTAAGTAGGGCTTCCTAGGGGGGCCTCAGTGGTAAAGAATCTACCTGCCCATGCAGGAGGCCATGTGTTCAATCTCTTGTTTGGAAAGAACCCCTGGAGAAGGAAACGGCTACCCACTTCAGTATTCTTGTATGAAAAACTCCATGGACAAAGGAGTCTGGTGGGTTACAGTCCATGGGGTCACAAAGAGTAGGACATGACTTAGCAACTGAACAACAATAAGGCATTTAAGTAGTTTGGTTGAGGTTTGGATCTGCTGGTACAAAGAGCATATGAAAAATCCATACTGGGAAACTAACACAACTGAGCTGTTCACATGCACAACTCCACAAGTAAGCTTGAGTTCCCAAGTGTAAAGGTTGTGGTCCTTGAACCTCTCCAGCTTTATGTAAAGTCCTCCCTCCCTCCAAATGTGTCTTACAGATTAGATTTCAATAATTATGAATTTCTCATAGCTCTTCAATCATAATATGCATACCTAATAGTGATTATCTTACATCTGTCTTTTTAACATGTTAATCCTTCTACCTGGAATGCTCTCTCTCTTTTATATGCTAAACCTTCACTCATGTGTCCTCCAAAAGTCAGTATGGGTGAGTCTCTTCTAAGAAGCTTTCCATAATCCTCTCAAGGCTAGGGCAAAAATAGAAAAAAATGTTCTATTTTGCTTTGCTTTCCCAACTGAATTGAGTATATATCACCTTGTTATTGGTGTGGAGGAGTAAAGTTTAAAAGTAGTACATTGAGAGACTGCATTTCCTTTGACTAGGACATCAAGAACAATACCTGGTAGTTTGTTCTCTATCAGTATTAAGTATCTATTTCATAGCTAGGATTTCCTTTGGCATAATACAGACATAAAAATGATATACTTTCTGCCTTATAAATAGTTTCTACCTATGTATAGAAGACAGGGTAACTAACGAGGCCAGCAATTCATAGATTAACATGGAACAAAATCATATTAGTCAAAATGTATATTGTATAATTCTGAATCGAGTGATCTGCAAATCAGAAGCAAAACACTGCACCAGTCTGTGGCCTTCCTGAATATCAAACTATCACTAGTTTAATGTCTGTAGGTATGCAGCTATGAATATGAATTAAATGAGACAATTAAGTCATGAGAAGAGAAGGCATGCTCCACATAACTCAAGTGAATTGGACTGTAAAAACTGCAAGCATGTAGGATTTCAGATAAAAGAGATTATTGATAGGGACTGGAATGGACAAGGAAAGCATCAAGAAGTCAGGATCTGAATCAGACTATCAAGACAGAAGTCACAAGAAATTTGTCCTCAGACAACTCTGGATTTAAATTACAAATGTATCACGTAGTAGCTATTTTATTTCATAGTTTGTATTTTATGATATATAAGAAGATTCATGGCAACTATTTTGCAATATTTTTCTTAATGATTTTTGCATCTATATTCACCAGTGACATTGATCTGTAATTTACTCTTTTTGCAATATATTCAGTTGTGTAAGGTTGGCACTGGCCTCAGAGAATGAGTTCAGATGGGATCCTTCTTCTGTAATATTGTGGAATAGTTTAGAAGGATAGGTGTTAAGTCTTTCCTAAATGTTTAGTAGAATTCACATGTGAAACCATCTGTTCCTGGACTTTTGTATGTTGGAAATTTTGCGGATTTTTTCTGCTTGTTCAGTTTGTTTTGTTTTTTAATTTTAAATTACTGATTCAACTTCATTACTAGTAACTGGTGTGTTTAGTATTATTTCTTTGTGATTCAGTCTTGGAAGACTGTACATTTCTAGGAGTTTGTCCATTTCTTTCAGGTTGTCTATTTTTTTGGTATATAGTTGATCAGAGTAAACTCTCATGAGTGTCTGCATGTCTGTAGTGTCAGGTAACTTCTTTTTTGATTTCTGATGTTATTGATTTGAGCCTTCTATGTTTTCTGATTGAAGAGTCTAAGGGTTTATCAATTTTGCTTATCTTATCAAAGACTTGGCTCTAAGTTTGCTTGATCTTTTCTTATTTTTAGTCTCTATTTCATTTCTTTCTGCTCTGATCTTTAAAGTTTCTTTCTTTCTACTAATTTTGGGTTTCGTTTTCTTTTATTTTTCTATTTCCTTTAAGAGTAAGGTTATGTTGTTTATTTGTGGTTTTTCTTGTTTCCTGGGGTAAGTGTATATGGCTATAAACTTTCCTTGGAGAACAGCTTTTGCTGGGTCGCCTAGATTTTACATCTTTGTGCTTCCATTTTCATTTGCCTACAGGTACTACTTAACAAAATTTTAAGCATGAAATATAGTATTTTTAACTATATGCACTATAGTGTACAATACAGTTCTAGGACTTCTTCATTTTGCATAACTGAAATTTGTACCTTTTGATCAATGACTCCTCACTAGTTCTGACATCTAGTCCCCAGTAACTACCATTTTACTTGATTTCTATAAGTTTCACTATTTCATATTCTTCCTGTAAGTGGAATTTTGTGTTGTCTGTCCTTTTGTGTTTGGTTTATCTCCCTTAGGTTAATCCATGTTTTCACAAATAGGATATCTTTCTTTTTTTTAAGACTGAACAATATTTTGATGTAAATAACTGCCAAATTTTCTTGAACTATTCATTGACTGACAGACATTCACACTATTTCCACAACTTTGCTATTGTTAATAGTGTTGTAATGAACACAGGAGTGCAGATTATCTCTTAAAGATCCAGATATCAAAATGTTTGGCTATGTACCTGGAAAGGTGATTACTGGATCATATGGAAGTGATATTTTTTTAAATTTTTTGAGGAACCTCCATATTGTTTTTCACAGTGACTGCACCAGTTCACATTTACACCAACATTGCATAAGGGTTCCTTTTATTCCACATCCCCATTTGTACTTGTTACCTTTTGTCTTTTAATAGCCACCCTAAAAGGTGTGAGGTGATAATTAAATGTGATTTTGCTCTGCATTTCCCTGAAAATTACTGATGTTAAGCACCTTTACATGTACCTGTTGGCCATCTGTCTATCTTCTTTGGAGAAATATCTATTGAAATTATTGGAGCAAGAAAAACAGTGCTGGAGATATCATACCTCCTGATTTCAACAAATTACAAAGCTAAAGTAATTTTTTATGGTTACTGCATAAAGACATATAGGTCAATCAAAAGAATAGAGATCACAGAAATGAATCCATGCATAAACATTCAGCTGATTTTCAACACGAGTGCTAAGAACATACAATGGGGAAATGATAGTCTCTTCAATAATTGTGCTGGGAAAAATGGATATCTATCTGCAAAAGATTGAAATTGGACTCTTATTTTACATCATACACAAAAAATAAACTCAAAATGAATAAAAGCCCTAACATAAGACCTGAAACTGTAAAACTCTAGAAAATAGGGAGAAGGATTCTTGACATTGGCTTTAACAATGACTTCTTAGATATAACAAAAAAAGCTCAGGAAACAAGCAATAAATAGACAAATAGATTATATTACACCTAAAAGATTTTACAAAGCAAAAGGAATGATCAACAATGTGAAAAGGCAAACTAAGGGTGGAAGAAAATATCTGTAAGCCACATGTTTGATAAAGGATCATCACGAAACATATAAAAGGACTTCCTACAATGCAAGAGCAATAACAACAACCAGAAAATCTCAAACCCAAACAAACTAAGACATATAACTTCTTTACTTTTTTTATATTGTTACTTAGGCATTTTAGATTGCTTTGACAGAACCACTGATAGGTATTGTTAAAAGAACCTTATCATTTTTTTCGTCCAATTTTCTTCACCAGCAAACTAGCCCTGTTTCTTGCTTCTGAGTCCCTGTCCTTGTGCTTGGTAACAATGGTTTGCCTTTGATTTTCAGGATATACCATGCTCCTCTTTGAGACTTCCTGATGCTTGTTCCTCTCTTTGACGTACTCACCGTGTGAACTGCCCTTATTTCTAACACTTTACAAGCTAAGTATTGAATTTCTCTTTAATATTAGAGTCAGGAAGATATTTTATCCAGCTGGAAAACAACACTGATTGAACCTATTTTTTAGATTCTTAGTTAGATAAACTTTGATTTGTATGAGATAGTAGAGTTCTATAGTCTAGCACAGTGAGAACCTAGGGCTATCCTTGGTAAATAAATGAATGATGCATCTTCACACCAGGCTGGATGAAGCATGAGCTGGGATGAAGATTGCTAGTTCAGTTAAGTTCAGTTCAGTCACTCAGTTGTGTCTGACTCTTTGCAACCCCATGGACTACAGCACGTCAAGCTTCCCTGTCCATCACCAACTCCTGGAGCTTGCTCAAACTCATATTCATTGAGTTGGTGATACCATCCAACAATCTTATCCTCTGTTGTCTCCTTCTCCTCCTGCCATCAATCTTTCCCAGCATTAGGGTATTTTCCAATGAGTCAGTTCTCATCAGCTGGCTGAAGTATTGGAGCTTCAGCTTCAGCATCAGTGATGAATATTCAGGACTGATTTCCTTTAGGACTGACTGGTTGTATCTCCTTGCAGTCCAAGGTACTCTCAAGAATTTTCTCCAACACCACAGTTCAAGAGCATCAATTCTTTGGTGCTCAACTTCCTTTATAGTCCACCTCTCACATCCATAAATACCTATTGGAGGAATCAAAGCTTTGACTAAATGGAACTTTGTTGGCAAAGTAATGTCACTGCTTTATAATATGCTGTCTTTGTTGGTCATAGCTTTTCTTACAAGGAGCAAGCGTCTTTTGAATTCATGGCTGAAATCACTGTCTGCACTGATTTTGGAGCCCAAGAAAATAAAGTCTGTCACTGTTTCCATTGTTTCTCCATCTACTAGCCATGGAGTGATGGAACCAGATGTTAGGATCTTAGTTTTTTGAATGTTGAGTTTTAAGTCAGCTTTTTCACTCTGCTCTTTCACTTTCATCAAGAGGCTCTTTAGTTCCTCTTTACTCTCTGCCATAAGTGTGGTGTCATCTGCATATCTGAGGTTACTGATATTTCTCCCAGCAATCTTGATTCCAGTGTGTGCTTCATCCAACCCAGCATTTCTCATGATGTAATCTGCATATAAGTTAAAGAAGCAGGGTGACAATATACAGTCTTGATGTACTCCTTTCCCGATTTGGAACCAGTCTGTTGTTCTATGTCCAGTTCCTTGACCTGCATACAGATTTCTAGAAGGCAGGTAAGTAAGTTGGGCTGATATTCCCATCTCTTGAAGAATTTTTCACAGTTTGCTGTGATCCACATAGCCAAAGACTTTGGTGTAGTCAATACAGCAGAAGTAGATGTTTTTCTGGAACTCTCTCACTTTCCCAATGATCCAGTAGATGCTGGCAATTTGATCTCTGGTTCCTCTGCCTTTTAATAACCTAGCTTGAACATTTAGAAGTTCATGGTGCATGTACTGGTGAAGCCTGGCTTGGAGAATTGTGAGCATTATTTCGCTGGTGTGTGAGATGAGAGCAACTGTATCATAATTTGAACATTCTTTGGCATTGCCCTTTTCTATGATTGGAATGAAAACCCATCTTTTCCATTCCTTTGGCCACTGTGGAGTTTTTCAGGTTTGCTGGCATATTGAGTGTAGCACTTGAAATAGCTCAACTGTCATTCCATTACCTCCACTAGCTTTTTCATAGTGATGCTTCCTAAAGCCCACTTGACTTCACATTCCAGGATGTCTGGCTCTTTGTGAATGGTCACACTATTGTGGTTATCTAGGTCATGAAGATACTTTTTGTATAGTAGAAGTAACAATAACCTCAGATATGCAGTTGACACCTATTTAATGGCAGAAAGTCAAGAGGAACTAAAGAGTATTTTGATGAAGGTGAAAGAAGAGAGTGAAAAGCTGGCTTAAAACTCAACATTCAAAAAACTAAGATCATGGAATCTAATCCCATCATGTCATGGCAAATAGATGGGGAAACAATGGAAACAGTGACAGACTTTATTTTCTTGGGCTCCAAAATCACTGTAGATGGTGACTGCAGCCATGAAATTAAAAGATGCTTGCTCTTTGGTAGAAAAGCTATGACAAATCTTGGCAGAGTATTAAAAAGTAGAGACATTACTTTGCCAACAAAGGTACATACCACCAAAGCTATGGTCTTTCCAGTAGTCATGATGGATGTGAGAGTTGGATCATAAAGAAGGTTGAACACCAAAGAATTGATGCTTTCAAACTGTGGTGTTCGAGAAGACACTTGAGAGTCCCTTGGACTGCATGGAGATCAAACCAGTCTATCCTAAAGGAAATCAACCCTGAATATGCATTGGAAGGACTGATGCTGAGCTAAAGTTCCAATACTTTGGCCACTTAATGCGAAGTCAACTCTTAGAAAAGACCCTGATGCTGGGGAAAATTGAAGGCAGGAGGAGAAGGGGAAAACAGAGGATGAGATGGTTGCGTAGAATCACTGACTCAGTCAACATGAGTTTAAGCAAACTCTGGGAGATGGTGGACAGGCAGGTTTCACGTGTGCAGTCCATGGGTTCACAAAAAGTTAGACACACTAATGGCTGAACATGAAAATAATGCTGTTTGTATTTCACAAACTGCCTTTCATTTTAGCTTTATGGATCCATGCTATACATTCGCCACTAGATTGTTAGTATTTGGAGAGTGGAGCTTATGCTTTTCATGTTCTTTTTGATGTGAATCTCATAAGACTGTATACTTAAATTTTGGTTTCCTCTAACTAGAATGACTAATCTCTTTAGGAGTCTTCCTTTTAGGTCATGCATTCCAACTGTAGGCTTATAGTGCATTCCTAAACCACCTACCCCAGCATCCATTTACTTGCTGAATTCATGAAAGATCAGCTTCTATGTTCCCACTTACTATCCCCATTTCACTATCTCACTCCATTGTAAAACAAAAACAAAAACCAAGAAACAAAACAAAATGCCAATTACCATCACAGCAAGGTACATTTTGTTTTATCAGTGATGCTAGCCTAAATTTTCATTAAGGCACACATTCCTATGAACTTGACTTTTAACTGAGTTGAAGTAACCAATAACTTTACAATGTTTATTTTGTTAAATATTTTAGTTTCTTTTATATTGTCTTTAGCACTGGCAATGCCTACTTAGTGGCCAAAGATAAAAATTTGGTAATAAATTAGTATAAATTGATTTTTCTTACCCAATGTTCATTTCCCCTCAAGAGATTTGACTATCATTTATGATTCAATATAGTATCCATGCTTTTTTTTTTTTTACTTCATTTACTCACCTTTTAATTCCTGTTTTTTTTTTTTTTTTTCTATACCAAAGCAGCCCAGAATAAATTCTGGTGTTCATTGGGAAGGCTACCTAAGTTACAAGAGTAAAACAGTCCCTTTGAAATGAGCTGATTCTAACAAATACCTCATTTCTCTATGCCAAATTTATTATACTGTACTTTTGCCTAGAGCTATTTTCAATATGGCTCTGTTTGATGAGTATGCATTTATATCTTAAGCATAATTCTGCAGGCTTGAATGAAAGCATTTTCCATAACTTGAAATATGTTATTTTTTTATCTAGGTAGTTTCTACCTCTGGTAATAAATCTGATTAAAAAAACACAAAGTATATAATGGAATATAAAGTAATAAATGATATTTAATAGCCCCTCATATGTTTAATTTACAAATGTTCTTTCTGTGAAATGAAGTCAAACTTTGTATTATCATAATTATTTGCTAATATATGTGCATATATAGCACAGCAATAAAACTAAATTAAACCAACATAGTCTCTGATTCCTTGAAATATCAACCTTAGAAAATAATTCAATTCAATAACAATTTATTAAGAGCTAATTACATGTCATATTTTTGTAGAATCAGTGTTACATCTATGTGAGGAATGCAGACAACTGAACAAATACCTAAGGCAAATAAGTCATGTGCAAGTTTACATTATAGAAGAACAAGATGATGAATAGAGATATGTGCACTAGAGAGGATATAAAAGAAAAAATAAAAGAGCCATTTCAAGATTAAAACATTTTAGAACTCACTACAAGTAAGCTTTCATATTCTTTTCTCTGCCAAAAAAAAAAAAAAAGAAAAAAATATATGTAAAAAGGAGGAATTTGTCCATAATTAAAGAATGGGTCAGTTTAGAGCAAGGAACTACACAGACTCTAGGATTTCTTCCAAATAATCACAGCTAATATTTATTTAATTTTATGACATGTTAAGCATTGTTGTGCTACCAAAATTTATCTTCCCAATGATACTAAGGAATGAATAATAGTACTTTTTCAGACACACAGGAATATAATTTAGCTTTCTGGGACTGTTGCAAGCATAATGCCCACAATATGTACTCAATCACATCATAACAAAAAAAAAAAAAAGCTAAGATGGGCTTAGAAAATAAGAAGATATTTTGGTGGAAGGGTGTTTAGTGGGCAGTAATTATATTATTATTATTGATGAGGAGAAAGGAGGGAGAGATAAAGTGATTGGAGAAGTGAGGCAACATATCAGCTATCAACTGTGTAACAAATGACCTGGGATGTAGTAGCCTAAAACCAAAACCATCAGCTGATCTGGGACAGGATAGACTTACTTTGTCTGGGCTTGACATGCTCCTACGTTGCTGATTGGTCAGTGAAGGCCAGTGTTTGGCAGATCTTCACCTATCAGCTAACAGAAGGAAGTGACTGGACCCTGTATCTGTCATAGTCCATCACGGCGGCCTTGGGTGGCCACACAAACGTGGCAGATTTCAAAGACTGAAGCCTGGGTTCAGACTCTACTGTGTCATTTCTGTTACATCCTATTGCCCAAAGCAAGTCACAGGTGGTACCTCTTGTTGGGAGAAGCTGCAGAGAATTATGGCCACCTTTGCAATCTTACAGATGGTGAGAAATAGAAGAGATGAACTGGAAAGAAATAAGGGGAAAATAAAGTGACACCAAACTGCTACACATATTTTCACTCCTAAAATCACAAAACTAACTGAAGGTAGACTAAAAAGAAAATAATTGGGAAACTATTGACAATTAGATTTTTTTTATAATGAAGATAAAAATTTTTTATAAGATCATTTCAAGCATTTACTGTATCTTTTGACCTTTGCTTAGAAAAGGAATCGGCTTCGATTTTTAAAAAAATGATCTTCATAATTCTAGATGACTGATACCTTTTTGCATAGAAAAAACACCAAAGATGAATCAAGCAATTTTTCTAATATACATTAAAAGGTAAAGAAGAAAATAAAAGTGCTAGTAGTTACTGAAAACTGTAATTTATCTCGGCAATAGGACATCTTTCAAGTCATAGATTTTTATCTTTATTTTTCCCTTTGGCAGGTATGTAAAAAATAGATTTTACTTGCACAAGCTTAAACCTATCTAACTCCTAAATTCTATGGTGTTATTGTTTAGTAGAGAAGCTAAGCTTGCTGTAAAAGCAGGCACAAATAATTTTAATTTTAATTCCTTAGAACAAACAGGTGCTTAAAACTCTCAACACAAATATGTTATTGATGGTTTATTTACATTTAGATGTTGGGTATTATATGCTCTATTTATTTTCTTTTTTTTCTGATTAGAATTCTTATTTTTATCACTAAGTTTCTTCAAAAAAAAAAATCAAAACTGATCCAATTGGTCGTGAAAATACGCCACGAGAAACACACATACAAACACAGAGAACTGTAAGTGTTAGCCTGTCGGGTTCTGTGTTTGTGTAGTTTTGAGTCATGTTATTGATATGGGCCTACTTCTCTTGTCTTCCCTGGCTCTTCAAGCCTCCCAAACTCTCTCTCTTTTGGACTCCTTGCTTCTATCTATAAACAAGCATTATTGAGGGCTGCTAGAGGAATAAAAAATAATTCCTTCCTTTTAAATTGGCTAATGACTTGGATATAAAAATGCAAAGTTCAAGAAACCATAAAGAAATCACCTTGGACCTTATTATCTGTCACTCGCCTATGACTCCCATTGCATTTGTCTGTCTCTCACACCGGACTATGAACTTCTTAAAGGACAGAGATCATGTCTGCTTTGCCTACCACAGTATCTAATGTATAGGAAGTTTAAATGTACTATTTTAATTAATTTCAAATTAACTTAGTTTATGTCAAAAATATCTCTTGTTATGATGGCTCTAAGGTCAATCTGTTACTTCTTTATCAAGCTGTCATGTGTTTGCTGATTCAACTACTATTACTATCCAGTTAAACAAAATTATCATTGATTGTTCGATGGTGGCACATGTTATCAGTTCCAGGAAGGAATCAGGTAATGTTTTCTGAGTCTTACATTAGACTATTAATCTTTATATAATATTTTTGTCTAGTGTCATATTTGGATCTATATTTACATGACCTCATATATGCCTTAGAAGCTGAATTTTACAACTTGTCATAAAATTGTAGATATTAAAATTTTTGTTTTACTTTTTAATAGTTAAATAATGAATATATGGGAATGTGTGCCAAAAGTGCAATACAACAATTTATCACCAGGTGAACATCAAAGAACCATAACCTAGGTCAAAACCAGAGAATTGTCAGTATCTACAAAAGGATCCTTTTACTCTCTCCCAACCAGTGGTCTGTCTTCCTTTCAAGAAGCTACTATCATAACCTATTATGATCACTTTCTTGGTTTTTTTAGAGTCTTAAAACCCTAGTATAAATCTGGAAACTCTCTCTATCTCTCTCTCTATATATATATTTATATCTATAACAATATAAATATTGTTACATATATTTCTATAAATTGAATCATATATTATGAATTATCATGTATTCCTGGTTTTGCTTTCAGTGATATGTTTATTAAATTCATCATTATTTTATGTAGCTACATCCATTTTTCAATGTTTTATTCCTTCTAATGTATGAATATATTGCACTTTAATCATGCATTCTTCTGTTGGTGAACATTTAGGTTGTTATATGTTTGTTATATGAACAGCACACATGAATGCATGGATTTCTGTAAATTAGTACATATGTATATCTTTAACTTCAGCAACGTATACCAAACTATCTTTTGGGTTTGTTGTAAAAATTTACACTCCCACCAATAAAATATAAGATTTTTTTTTCTTGTTCACATTTATTTATTTTATTTTATTTTATTTCTATTGTGTTGGTTTTGCCATACAATGACATGACACCGCCATGGGTTTACATATGCTCCCCCTCCAGAACCCCCCTCCCTCCTCCCTCCCGATTCCCTCCCCCTGGGACATCTCGGTGCAGCAGCCCCGAGCATCAACCCTGGGCTGGCGATTGATTTCACATATGATAATTCACATGTTTCAATGCCATTCTCAAAGTCAGGCAGGTTGATTCCTCCAGTTCCATTCTTCTTTCTCAAGATTGCTTTGGCTATACGAGGTTTTTTGTATTTCCATACAAATTGTGAAATTATTTGTTCTAATTCTCTGAAAAAGACCGCTTCATAGCTGAATTCTACCAAAAATGTAAAGAAGAGCTAACACCTATTCTACTCAAACTCTTCCAGAAAATTGCAGAGGAAGGTAAACTTCCAAACTCATTCTATGAGGCCACCATCACCCTAGTTCCAAAACCCGACAAAGATGCCATGAAAAAAGAAAACTACAGGCTAATATCACTGATGAACATAGATGCAAAAATCCTTAACAAAATTCTAGCAAATAGAATCCAACAACACATTAAAACGATCATACAACATGATCAAGTAGGATTTATCCCAGGGATGCAAGGATTCTTCAATATTTGCAAATCAATCAATGTAATACACCACATTAACAAATTGAAAAATAAAAACCACATGACTATCTCAATAGATGCAGAGAAAGCCTTTGACAAAATTCAACATCCATTTATGATAAAAACCCTCCAAAAAGCAGGAATAGAAGGAACATACCTCAACATAATAAAAGCTATATATGACAAACCCACAGCAAACATTATCCTCAATGGTGAAAAACAGCATTTCCCCTGAAGTCAGGAACAAGACAAGGGTGCCCACTCTCACCACTACTATTCAACATAGTTTTGGAAGTCTTAGCCACAGCAATCAGAGCAGATAAAGAAATAAAAGGGATCCAGATTGGAAAAGAAGAAGTAAAACTCTCACTGTTTGCAGATGACATGATCCTCTACATGGAAAACCCTAAAGACTCTACTAGAAAATTACTGGAGCTAATCAGTGAATATAGTAAAGTTTCAGGATACAAAATCAACACACAGAAATCCCTGGCATTCCTATACACTAACAATGAGAAAACAGAGAAATTAAGGAAACCATTCCATTCACCATCAAAACAAAAGAATAAAATATTTAGAAGTATTTTACCTAAAGAAACAAAAGACTTATATATAGAAAACTATAAAACACTGATGAAAGAAATCAAAGAGGACACAAATAGATGGAGAAATATACCGTGTTCATGGACAGGAAGAATCAATATAGTGAAAATGAGTATACTACCCAGAGCAATCTATAGATTCAATGCAATTCCTATCAAGCTACCAGAGGTCTTTTTCAGAGAATTAGAACAAATAATTTCACAATTTGTATGGAAATACAAAAAACCTCGTATACCCAAAGCAATCTTGAGAAAGAAGAATGGAACTGGAGGAATCAACCTGCCTGACTTTAGGCTGTACTACAAAGCCACAGTCGTCAAGACAGTATGTTACTGGCACAAAGACAGAAATATAGATCAATGGAACAAAATAGAAATACCAGAGATAAATCCACGCATCTATGGACACCTTATCTTTGACAAAGGAGGCATGAATATACAATGGAGAAAAGACAACCTCTTTAACAAGTGGTGCTGGGAAAACTGGACAGCCACTTGTAAAAGAATGAAACGAGAACACTTTCTAACACCATACACAAAGATAAACTCAAAATGGATCAAAGACCTAATCATAAGACCAGAAACTATAAAACTCCTAGAGGATAACATAGGCAAAACACTTTTCGACATAAACCAAAGCAGGATCCTCCTCTATGATGCACCACCCAGAATATCGGAAATAAAAGAGGAATGAACAAATGGGACCTAATTAAAATTAAAAGCTTCTGCACAACAAAGGAAACTATAAGCAAGGTGAAAAGACAGCCTTCAGAATGGGAGAAAACTATAGCCAACGAAGCAATGGACAAACAATTAATCTCAAAAATATACAAGCAACCCCTGCAGCTCCATTCCAGAAAAATACATGACCCAATCAAAAAGTGGGCCGAAGAACTTAACAGACATTTCTCCAAAGAAGACATAAAAATGGTTAACAAACACATGAAAAGATGCTCAACATCACTCATTATCAGAGAAATGCAAATCAAAACCACAATGAGGTACCACTTTACACCAGTCAGAGTGGCTGCCATCCAAAAGTCTACAAGCAATAAATGCTGGAGAGGATGTGGAGAAAAGGGAACCCTCTTACACTGTTGGTGGGAATGCAAACTAGTACAGCCACTATGGAGAACAGTGTGGAGATTCTTTAAAAAACTGGAAATAGAACTGCCATATGACCCAGCAATCCCACTGCTGGGCATATACACCGAGGAAACCAGAATTGAAAGAGCCACGTGTACTCCAATGTTCATCGCCGCATTGTTTACAATAGTCAGGACATGGAAGCAACCTAGATGCCCATCAACTGATGAGTGGATAGGAAAGCTGTGGTACATATACACAATGGAATATTACTCAGCCTTAAAAAAAAAATTCATTTGAATCAGTTCTACTCAGGTGGACAGAACTGGAGCCTATTATCCAGAGTGAAGTAAGCCAGAAGGAAAAACAACAATACAGTATACTAACACATATATATGGAATTTAGAAAGATGGTAACGAGAACCCTGTATGCGAGACAGCAAAAGGAATGCAGATGTACAGAACAGTCTTTTGGACTCTATGGAAGAGGGCAAGGGTGGGATGATATTGTGTATAGCAAAACCAATACAATAAAGTAAAGAAAATTAAAAAAAAAAAGAATACATTTGAATCAGTTTTGATGAGGTGGATGAAACTGGAGCCTATTATACAGAGTGAAGTAAGCCAGAAGGAAAAACACCAATACAGTATACTAATGCATATATATGGAATTTAGAAAGATGGTAACAATAACCCATGTATAGAACAGTATACATGTATAGAACAGTCTTTTGGACTCTATGGCAGAGGGCAAGGGTGGGATAATATGGGAGAATGGCATTGAAACATGTAAATTATCATATGTGAAATGAATTGCCAGCCCAGGTTTGATGCATGATACAAGGTGCTCAGGGCTGGTGCACTGGGATGACCCAGAGGGATGGAATTGGGAGGGAGGTCGAAGGAGTTTCTGGAAGGGGAACACATGCATACCCATGGCGGATTCATGTCAATGTATGGCAAAACCAACAACAATGTAAAGAAAAAAATCTTCCTTGAATTTGTTACAATAAGATATAATAAAATTCCACATAGAACTGAAACAATACAGCATTTTTCTTTCTCTGTCTGACTTATTTCACTTAGCATAATACCCTTTGCCATCCTCATTATTATATGGTAAGGATTCCCGTGTGTCATGTGGGAGACAAGGATTCAATTCCCTGATGGGGAGGCAACACGTCCTTGGCTTTCCTGGTTGCTCAGATGCTAAAACATCTGCCTCCAATGCAGGAGACCTGGGTTCAATCCCCAGGTCAGGAAGATCCACTGGGGAAGAGAGTGGCAATCCACTTCAGTATTTTTGCCTGGAGAATTCTGTGGACAGAGGAATCTGGCTGGCTACAGTCCATGGGGTCACAAAGAGTTCCACATGACTGAGGGACTAACACTTTCACTTTCAGTACTCTCTAAGTCCATCAATGTTTTTGTAAATGGCAAAATTTAATTTTCTAATGACTAATATTTCATTATATATAAATGTATATACACCACATCTTCATTATCGATTCAGCTATCGATGAACAGTAAGGTTGCTTCCATATCTTGGCTACTATAAAAAATGATGCTATGAACATTGAGAGGCATATATCTTTTCAAATTAATGTTTTCCATTTCTTCAGATTAATACCCAGGAGTGGAATTGTTGGACCATATGGTTCAGTTTAGTTGTACACAACCCTGCGACCCCATGGACTGCAGCACGCCAGGCCTCCTTCCCATCACCAACTCCTGGAGTTTACCCAAACTCATGTCCATTGAGTCAGCGATGCCATACAACCATCTCATCCTCTGTCGTCCCCTTCTCCTCCTGCCCTCAATCTTTCCCAGCATCAGGGTCTTTTCCACTTTGCATCAGGTGGCCAAAGTATTGGAGTTTCAGCTTCAGCAGCAGTCCTTCCAATGAATATTCAGGACTGATTTCCTTTAGGATGGACTGGTTGGATCTTCTTGCAGTCCAAGGAACTCTCAAGAGTCTTCTCCAACACCATAGTCCAAAAGCATCAATTCTTCAGTGCTCAGCTTTCTTTATAGTCCAACTCTCACATTCATATATGTTATTTCAGTTGTTTTCATCTAGTCTATCTCTCTTCATTGACTCATTTACTTAGGAACTTCTTCCCTCTGTCCTCTGCAACTAAATTAAATCAATCCTTGTCTACGGTCTAATTGGAACCCTAATGCCGCAGCATCTTTGCAGGACTCCACTGCATAGTCATAGCCCTGTTCTATGAGATCCTAATGCAGTAACGAGTTATCTAATGGCAAAGGAGTTAAGACAATCATCTCTGGAACAAGACTGCTTTGGCTCCTCCTCTTCGTAACACAAAACTGTATAAATTACATGGTCTTAGTTGAACTGTTTTCCTCAAAAAAATGTGTTGAATTTCTAACCTCATGTCATGTGATGGCAGAAGCAGATACTGGAGTTATGGATCTGCAAGCCAAGAAGTCCAAGAACTAATTGGCAACATCAACAGCCATGAAGACACAAGGAAGGATTCTTCCAAGGTTTCAGAGGTATCATGGCCCTGCTATCACCTTGATTTTGGACTTTCAGAAATCTGATGTGTGCAGAATTAAAATTTTGTTGCTTTAAGCCTTCCAGTTTGCAGTACCTTTTTATGGAAGCCCAAGGAAACTAATATTGAATAACTTCTTTCTGCCTATTTTCTTTGCCTATAAAATGCAGATAATAATAGCACTTATGTATCTCTAGAGGTTTTGTGAATGATAATATGCAACATGCAAGTGAATGGTGACTGGCTTTTAATAAGCGCTATGTAAGTCCTGTTTAAATAACAGAAGCACACAGATATACATTGTTATTTTCCATCTAATTGTTCTATTAATTTTAAAGTTACATTTTTTATCTGTATGGTTTTGCAACTTTTAGGTCTTTATGAATTAAATTTCTATATTCTGGTTTATAATTTTGACAGTTCCCCTGTGATTTGATTGCTTTATATCTCCCCTCTTCTCAAACACACTCCCACCATTCTCTCACCCTTATGCTCATGTCAAATTCCTCATTAACTCATAATTTCTAAACGCTGCTTTGATTATGGAAACTAAAGGAGAAAAAGGAGCTAAAATGAACAGTTTCCAGACAACTGTGGAAATTAAAATACAAAATGTGGGTTCTACTCCTGGTTCTGCTACAAACCTGTTAAATGACTTAGACATAACACTATGAAACATTTCCTTAAATGTTAAATTTAATCCTTAAATGTTGGATTAAATGCTTTCAAATATTTTATCAGTTTTAGTTTCTATGATTAAATTATTCTGGGTTCTCTGGGTTCAACAATGACAATGAAAAGCTAGTTTTCAGTCATCCATTATGGCCCAGCACAAATGCTGGGGGTGGGAGGAAAACAAGTCTCAAACAGAACATTTGATTATCAGCTGATATGGGGAGATGCAATGACTGTTCACTGAGATAGGGTAATGCACATTATTGTTGTTCTTAAAAAATCTGGCCTCTCCATTATAATTACTTGTGCAAGCACAGTTCAGGGATACTTCAAATTGCCTGCTGTCAGCACACACACTTGGTGTATCTCAGATTTCAAAGAGCCTATTGTTCTGAAAAGTTTTCATAGTCATGGTGACATAATGAAGGGAAGAAAGTACTTCCAGGTTGCAATGCATCATTTTTACTTTTCAAATCAAAACACTGTGGCATTTGCCTTTTCTTTGTTTGGCAAATTGATAATTATTTTTAGACATTAGATGAACATTTTCAATGGTAGTCAAATTCTTGAAAGAAGTTACAAACACTCTATTTGTTTCCTTATTATCAAGTATTACCTGTGTGGAAAAAGAATGCCATCTGTCATTTCAGTAAACCAAGGACACTGTGCCATCAATTCATCAGTCACTGCCGTCACCCCTGATGGTGCACCCCCGGGGAAAACTCAGGATGGAGAAAACAAGGATCCCTGCCCTAAGTAGTTGACATTCAAAGCCAAGAAATTATTTCAATAAGTTCAGACTTAGCATCTTCCTACACATAGAAAAGCACCAAATTTATTAACTCAGATGCCTGGATTTTAAAGGTAATTAGCAGGGATCTTTTGATGTTCAACAACCTGTTTTTTTGTTTGTTTGTTTGTTTGTTTGTTTTGTTTCCCCATCTAACTCCTATTTATCCTGGCTCCTCCCTTACCTCTTCATAACAGTCTCTTAAAGCTATCTGAGAGGCTGTATCCTTTGGTTAAATCCTCATTAAGTCCACCAAATAGAACATAATTCTCAAATTTCAAGTTGTACATTTTCTTCAGTTGATACCTGATTGTTTTCTATTTGGCTCCTATGTCTACCACTTTGCTAAAAAACTTTTCAGAGTTAATAAGTTACTAAATAAAAAGTCTTGTTATATTCTTTATTCTTTTATTTCTGCTCCCTTGAAATTATGAACTGTCTCTCCCTTGTTTATTTCTCTGCTAAGTTTCCTTGATAACATGTTTGTTTGTTTTCAGTTTCTTCCTAATCTAGCCATAAATGCTTGATATTTTTTTCTCCTATCTTATAAAGAAAGGCATTCCACAAAATATTTATTTATACTTCTTAGTGTCAATCTCACTTGAGCTATAGGCTTCTGAGCTTCTTCAGCTTTCTTCATATGGTTTAGTTTTACATTCATTTATCATTCTGTCCTGGGTTCTTTGTGCTATCTATGATTTGCCATTGCTGTTCTCAAATATCTTTTTTCTGGTTCAAAAAGAACTATCAACTTTATACAGATCCTGTAGTTCCAATGATAAAGTCCACAGCTCCATTAGCTACACTGGTAACCATATAACCCAACTCTTGGGTTGGGGTTTCTATTTTGACATTTCAAAAATGTGTCTCCACATTTTCTACACAACAAAATAAATTTTAAGAAATTTTTCTTTCACAAACTTGGCTTTTGATTTTCCTTTCCTTACTACATTTTCTTTAAAATAATATACAACATCATCACAATTAACACAAGGCAGGCTGGAGAGAGAAGAATGAACAGAATCAAGAAAATTATCAAGTTACTTGTACCCTTAGGTGAGTAGACATTTGAAGAAATAGTCTTTCATGCTAAGCTCATCTGGGATAACTTTGTATATAAATTATTTTTTTGAGCTAGCATGAGACTGCTGCATCTAATAAAGATTACAAGTCACTGGCTGTATTATCTTTAATAAGCTAAAGATATGCACAATTCATTTTCAAAATATTTTTACCATTTAAAATTTTAAAGAGATTTTTAACTTTTAAAAGCTTTTAATTTTCCATTTTTTAAGGACAGTTATTGTTCTATGACTCCTTTGTTCCCCAAAACAACCAGATAAAGAAATAATAACAGTATTGTGTGGACTGAGTATTGCTAGTCCTGAAATCCCCTCAGGGTAAATGAAGACAAGGAGGAAATCCTTCTTCTGCAATTCCCTGAGTGTTTTCAGTGAAGAAAGGCAAAGCATCTGGCACACAGTATTTTGTATTCAGCCAGCTCCTCCAAGTAGAGTGTTCCCCAGGAGTAAATTAGGCAATTAGCAGAATCATTAACTATTTCAAGCCAACAAAATATCACTTAGTGCACCAAAGTAATAATGAGCAAATTAGTAGTCATGCAGTTGAAGACTGCTAAAGAAGTAAGCTGCTCACTTTGGAGAGCCCACTCTCTCATTTGTCCAGTGGAAAGTCAGTTAATGCACAAGACAAAAGGGGTTTACAACGGTATTGACTAGATTCTCTGGAGGCAATGAACTAAATACATACTAAACTTATGTAATCACTCACATACTTTAACACTACTATATCGTTAAAAATTCAGAGCTCAGTTTTTTCACAGTATCTTCACTACTATCATGTGGTACTTGAGGTATACATGTCCCGAAAAAGTGAGGCTCTAATTTATTCTGCACCTATGTGAATATTTAGCTTTGCTCATTAATGACAGCATCGTGATCACAGGTTTATTCATCTGTAATCAGAAGTTCTAAATATAAGGAAAGACTATAGGAGTTTTAGAGACCTGATACATTGAGAAGCCCTTATTGAATCTACTCCACAGGATTACTTTCAGGATGTTTCAATGTATGTGAAAACAATTACGAAGATATTTGGTATATTATATATGTTCAAAAAGCATTACTTGGATCTGAATTTTATATCAACACTTACTAACTCTGATTCTTATTGTAACTTAGGATAAATACTATTTGTTCTTCATGTCGCATGGCATTGTAGAGATGATGAAGTAGGATGTGAGTGTGAAAACACTTTACACAGTTTTAATAATTATACTTTTGACTGTTTCCATGTGCCACACAAACTCTATGGGTCAATGTATTATTGCAACTGCAAACTATCTATAAATGCATTAGCACAATTTCTAGAATATACTGAATTATCAATAAATGGGAGCTGCTATTACTAGAATGGTATACTATCTTTATTATTAATACTGATGTTTTATAGATATTGTTTCTACACTTTCTAGTGTCCTGACTTCAATCATGATCTAAGAAAATAATTTAAAAATTAATTTGAAGTCACAAATGACTATCTTATTTTAAAATGAAGACATATTTTCATTTTATTAAATATTATTTTTAAGATAATTATTTTGAAAAGAGCATTATCCAGTTTACTTGTCTCAAAGATTCCTCCTTTTTTTTTTTTTGCTATACAATTTCCCTTTCCTTTCTTCAGGAAGGAAGAGAAATTTAGAGAAAGACATATTTCTGGATAAGCAAAAAGAATTGTATTTGTCTAAAAATAATTTGGGATATTTCACCACATTTTGGTTTCCTAGGCATAACATGATGTTTCTTAATGTGTAGAAAATTAGAAAGAATACACAAAGCTCCTTAAATAATATTTGTTTGTGGAATTTGAAACTGGATATGTCACTTGGATTTAAAAAGACATTAACATAGCCCTTAGATATGTACAGCTGAATCAACATGCTTTATCTGAGTAGCTATAATTACATTTAATGAATGGGACCACTTGTTAATAAAATGCAAAGATCATTTGACACTAAAATAGCCAAGGTCAAGTGCATGTAGTGTCACTTGCCTGACTTCATTGTTCCCTTCTTTCCCTCTCCCTCTCTTCTCTTCTTTCCTTTCCTCCCTTTTCATGGTCTTCTCTCATCTTCCTCCCTTTTTTTCCATTATTTCTTTCAATAGGCCTCTTGAATGCAAGCAGAAATGTTATAATGAGATATTAACTCCTTTTTTACTACAAGAAAATAACTCCTTTAGACTGTTTTTGTCTTGTGGTAAGTAACTATAAAAAGTAATTTATTAAAATTCTTGATATTCTGCAAAAAGAATTTTAAAAATACATGTTCTATTTTTTTGTTTGTTTGTTTGTTTGGTAGTTTATAACCTAAAATAGGCAATGCAGACATAAACACAAAACTGGAGCACATATGGAGACAGCAGTAACAGGAGTCTATAGGTTATTTCTCAGAGTATTTGTTTATATCACTATATTTGATAATATCACGATGTAAAGAGTACTAGAAGAGACCAGGAGCTGGTGTTTTCTCTGAATCTGTACTGTACTATCTGACCGTGGTTAAATCCTTAAATTTCTCAGGACTTCAGATTCTTTGTTAATAGTGTGTTAACGGACTTATCTTGCTCACTGCAGTTTTTTTGTTTTGTTAATGAACATCGACTGAAGATGAATGTAAAATGCTTTAAAGATGTAATATGATATTAAAGTGAATAAAATTATGCTTCGTCTCTGCCTCATTAATGCAACTACAAGTTCTCCGAAGCTAGAACTACATCTTCAAAGCAAACAAACAAAAAAGGTGAAATCTCTCACTATGCCTGTTAGTCTATGTTATAATTATGTGCTAAATAAATAATAGCTAAGTACAAGTAATAATACAGGAGCAATACATATGTAAATACCAAAAGTCATTCCAATGCAATTATCACAAGAGATCAAATATATATAGGCATATATGCCTATATATATATGACCCTACTGAATATAAAGTGAAATAATCATGACAAATAGATACAGTGAGAAAGTGAGAAATAAACTATCAAAACATGAATTACTTTATAGATGCATTACCTAGGATGAAAACTATTTTTCTAAGTTAATTTCTCACCACTCTCCTCCTCTACATACTTGTTCCAATATGCCTGGATAGTTTAGGATTTTATGTCTTTCCTCATTCAACTACATTCTCTCATGGGAATGCTCTTATATACTAAGGGAAAAAAAAAAAAAGATCCTTGGGGTCCAAATCCAAATCCAAATCACACCTTCAGTGTGAATTATTCATCCCTTTGTTTCATTTATTCTCAGCTATTCATCTATTTCATTATTCAACATGTGAGCTGCAAGTCACTGCAGAAGGAAAGATGAATCTGAGCACATATGTCATTTGCCATGTACCCATCTGGTCTTCCAAGTTCCCCTGGGCAGCAGTCATGATACTTATCACATGACATTACACAAACTGCATTTCTCCAAGTCTCCTAGAGCAGTCTTCTCGCTGCTCTTCCTGAATCTGCTTGCCACCTAATACCAAGGCCAGTGCCACACATTTAGATGTTTGTTAAGGCAGTACCTCACTTCTGGATTAAATTTCTCTCTCACTATCTCTTGCCATGTAGGAAGAGATGCAAAGGAGTAAGAAGTGTTAGTTGCTCAGTTATGTCTGACTCTTTGAATCCTCATGGAGTGTAGCCTGCCCAACTCCTCAGTCCATGGAATTCTCCAGGCAAGAATACTGAGTGGGTAGCTATCCCTTTTCCAAGGCATCTTCACAACCCAGTGATTGAACCTGGGTCTCCTACACTGCAGCTAGATTCTTTACTGTCTGAAACCATTCCAAAATTAAGTGACTTAAAGCAACAATTCATTTGCTCACGAGTCCACAGAGAAGCAAATTAGTCAGGCCTCCAGGTAAGTCTATCTCCCAGTTGTGGTGACTGGGCTTTCTCTTGTGACTGCTATTATCATGTAGTTCAGTTCCTAGGGCTTGGACAAAGGTTTTCTGGTTGTTAGGGCTTTGAGCTTGGTCACATGTCTCCATAGCCTAGCCCAGGATTTTTCAAATACCTCAGTAGTGAGAAAGTGAGAGTGGTAGCTGCAAGGACATGGAGCTAGGCAATGACACATAATACCATTTATATAACCTACTACCATCCATAGAAATATCACAAGACTAACTTCAAGAAGAAGGAGAGTCACATGGCAAGTTCAGTTCAGTTCAGTCACTCAGTCGTGTCTGACTCTTTGTGACCCATGGACTGTGGCATGTCAGGCCTCCCTGTCCATTGCCAACTCCCAGAGTTTACTCAAACTCATGTCAATCTAGTCAGTGATGCCATCCAACCATCTCATCCTCTGTCGTCTTCTTCTCCTCCTGCCTTCAATCTTTCCCAGCATCAGTCTATCTTTCCAAATGAGTCAGTTCTTTGCATCAGGTGGCCAAAGTACTGAAGTTAAAGCTTTAGCATCAGTCCTTCCAATGAATAATCAGGACTGATTTCCTTTAGAATGGACTGGTTGGATCTTCTAGCTGTCCAAGGGACTCTCAATAGTCTTCTCCAACACCACAGGTCAAAAGCATCAACACTTCAGCACTCAGCTTTCTTTATAGTCCAACTATCATATCCACACATGATTACTGGAAAAACAATAGCTTTGCCTAGATGGACTTTTGTTGGTAAAGTAATGTCTCTTTTTTAATTTGCTGTCTAGGATGGTCATAACTTTGCTTCCAAGGAGTAAGCGTCTTTTAATTTCATGGCTTCAGTTACCATCTCCAGTGATTTTGGAGTCCAAAAAGATAAAGTCTGTCGCTGTTCACTGTTTCCATTGTTTCCCCATCTATTTGCCATGAAGAGATGGGACCAGATGCTGTGATGCTAGTTTTCTGAATGTTGTGTTTTCTTAAAACACAACTTTTTCACTCTCCTCTTTCACTTTTATCAAGAAGCTCATTTGATCTTCTTCCCTTCTGCTATAAGCATAGTATCATAAGCATGTATGAGGTTATTGATATTTCTCCCGGAAATCTTGATTTCACTGTGTGCTTCATCCAGTCCAGCATTTCTCATGATGTACTCTGTATATAAGTTAAATAAGCAGGGTCAATATACAGCCTTGACATACTCCTTTCCCTATATGGAACCAGTCTGTTGTTCCAAGTTCAGTGCTAACTTTTGCTTCCTGACCTTCATATAGTTTTCTCAGGAGGCAGGTCAGATGGTCTGGTATTTCCATTTCTTGAAGAATTTTCCAGTTTGCTTTGATCCACATGGTCAAAGTCTTTGGCATAGTCCATAAAGCTGAAGTAGATGATTTTCCTGGAACTCGCTTACTTTTTCAGTGATCCAATAGATATTGGTAATTTGATTTCTGGATCCTCTGCCTTTTCAAAATCTAGCTTGAACATCTGGAAGTTTACAGTTTACATACTATTGAAGCCTGGCTTGGAGAATTTTGAGCATTACTTTGCTAGCATGTGAGATGAGTGCAATTGTACAGTAGCTTGAGCATTCTTTGGCACTGCCTTTCTTTGGGACTAGAATGAAGATTTAACTTTTCCAGTCCTGTGGCCACTGATGAGTTTCCAAATTTGCTGACATGTTGAGTGCAGCACTTTCACAGCATCATCTTTTAAGATGTGAAATAGCTCAACTGGAATTCCATCACCTCCACAAGGTTTCTTCATAGTGATGCTTCCTAAGGCCCACTTTATTTGCATTCCAGGATGTCTGGCTCTAGGTGAGTGATCACACCATGGTGATTATCTGGGTCATGTTCTGTGTATTCTTGCCACCTCTTCTTAATATCTTCTGCTTCTGTTAGGTCTCTACCATTTCTGTCCTTTTTGTGCCCATTTTGTATGACATGTTCCCTTGGTATCTCTAATTTTCTTGAAGAGATCTCTAGTCTTTCCCATTCCATTGTTTTCCTCTATTTCTTTGCACTGATCCCTGTGGAAGGCTTTCTTATTTCTCATTGCTATTTTGGATGGGTATGTTTTTTCTTTTCTCCTTTGTCTTTGGTTTCTCTTCTTTTCACAGGTATTTGTAAGCCCTCCTCAGACAACCATTTTGCCTTTTTGCATTTCTGTTTCTTGGGAATGGTCTTGATCACTGCCTTCTGTACAGTGTCATGAGCCTCTGTGCATAGTTCATCAGGCACTCTGTCTATCGGATCTAATCCCTTGAATCTATTTCTCACTTTCACTGTATAATCATATGGGATTTGATTTAGGTCATACCTGAATGGTTTAGTGGTTTTCCCTACTTTCTTCAATTTAAGTCTGAACTTGGCAATATTCATGATCTTAGGCACAGTCAGCTCCCAGTCTTGTTTTTGCTGACTGTATAGAGCTTCTCCATCTTTGGCTGCAAAGAATATCAATCTGATTTTGGTATTGATCATTTTGTGATATCCATGTGTAGAGCCTTCTCTTGTATTGTTGGAAGAGGGTGTTTGCTATGGCCAGTGCATTCTCTAGGCAAAACTCTGTTAGCTTTCACCCTGCTTCATTCTGTCCTCTAAAGCCAAATTTTATTATTCCAGGCATTTGTTGACTTTCTACTTTTGCATTCCAGTCCCCTATAATGAAAAGGACATCTTTTTTGGGTGTTAGTTCTAGAAGGTCTTTCAGGTCTTCATAGAACCATTCAACTTCAGTTTCTTCAGCATTATTGGTTGGGGCATAGACTTGGATCATTGTGATATTGAAAGGCTTGCCTTAGAAACGAACAGAGATCACCCTGTCGTTTTTTAGATTGTATCCAAAAACTGCATTTTGGACTCTTTGTTAGCTATGATGGTTTCTCCATTTCTTCTAAGGGATTCTTGCCCACAGTAGTAGATATAATGGCCATCTGATTTAATTTGCAAAGGGGAATTCAAGTGGGATGGACAAAGTAACCATAAGCATTTTAACAGATAACTTACTAAATTCCAGTCTAGTAAGAGTAAAACAAGTGACTGAGTTTATGTCTGTGCTGAGAAGCACAGAAGTACGGCTAATACTACTTGGGCTTCTCTGATTGCTTGTTGGTAAAGAATCTCCTTACCAGTGTAGGAGATGCAGGTTTGATCCCTGTGTCAGGAAGACCCCCTGGAGAAGGACATGGCAACCCACTCTTATACTCTTTGTTTTTCTTTTAAATTATGAAAGTGTGGTAACACATTTACAGGAGACCTGGAGAATATAGAACAAAGTTACACATAATTCCACTATGTATTATGATTATTTTTAAGTAGGTAAATTAAGAGTTTTAGTTGGAGTTTCAATATCAAACTCTCACAAATTAATAGAGTGGATACATAGAAAAGTGGAAGAACATGGTAGACCTGAAAAACACCATTAGCCAATTCAATATAATTAAGATTTATACAGTTTTCACACAGGTGTAGGATATAAATTCTATTCAAGTTCCCATACACTATAAACTAGGAGACACTGGAACATATCCAGGGGCACAAAACAAGGTGCAAAAATTCCATGGTCTGAAGGTATTGAAATCACACAAAGCCTGTTGTTCTCTTATCACTGTAGAATTATGTTAGAAATCAATATCAAAATATATTTGGAAATAATCCACATATCTTCAAGTACAATGTGACATTTACCAAGAAAAATCTTTGACTTAGTCATTGAAAGCTTCAATAAAGTTAGAAGAATGAAAAAATACAGAAGGTGATTGCAGAGAAGAAAGCATTTAAATGAGAAATTAACATCAAAGTTACTTAAAAAAACCCAGCAATCCCACTGCTGGGCTTACACACCGAGGAAACCAGAATTGAAAGAGACACGTGTACCCCAATGTTCATCGTGCATTGTTTACGATAGCCAGGACATGGAAGCAACATAGATGTCCATCAACAGATGAATAGATAAGAAAGCTGTGGTACATATACACAATGGAATATTACTCACCCATTAAAAAGAATACATTTGAATCAGTTCTACTCAGGTGGACGAAACTGAAGCCTATTATCCAGAGTGAAGTAAGCCAGAAGGAAAAACACCAATACAGTATACTAACGCATATATATGGAATTTAGAAAGATGGTAACGAGAACCCTGTATGCGAGACAGCAAAAGAAATGCAGATGTACAGAACAGTCTTTTGGACTCTATGGAAGAGGGCAAGGGTGGGATGATATGGGAGAATGGCATTGAAACATGTTAATTATCATATGTGAAATTAATTGCCAGCCCAGGTTTGATGCTCAGGGCTGGTGCACTGGGATGACCCAGGGGGAGGGAATTGGGAGGAAGGTAGGAGAGGGGTTCTGGAAGGGGAACACATGTATACTCATGGCAGATTCATGTCAATGTATGGCAAAACCAACACGATAATGTAAACAAAATAAAATAAAAAATAAAAGCTACATATTGGCATAGCTAAAAAAAAAAAAAAACACGTATTTAGAACTTAAATGTCCAGTTTTAAGTGATGAGTGTATCTACATTTCTAACAAGAAAAAATACAAAACATTTGTGACATAACAAAAATGAAAAGAGACTTTACTAGAACTTGTTCCATGCAGTTGAAGCTGCTCAATGGAACTAAATACAATCACACTCCAGTATTCTTCACTGGGAAATTCCATGGAGAGAAGAGCCTGGCAGGCTATAGTTCATGAGGTCACAAAAGAGTCAGACACAACTTAGTTACTAAACAACAACAACAATGCTATTTGGAGAAAGTAAATATTTCTAATGGAAAAGAGGAGGTTCTCTGGAACAATGTATATAATTTCTAAATCACAAGAATTATCTTTCCTGGAAAGTTCTTTAAAGCTGTGCCTGAATTCAATTAGTATTTGCTGAATAAATAAAGGTCACCAGGCATGCCCGTAAAACAGTCTAATTTGTGCCCTATACTATAGCAAATTCCTTAACAGTATAAATTTTTTTTCCATAAAGATTTGTTCAGGTTTATTATTGCTTACTAATAATGTATATTTTCCTATGGTATGTTTTACTCTGTGGAGATTAAAATTATTTTAGTTATCCATCCTAAGTTCTTATTTTAAACTCTCTGTGTTAGTAGTCATGGCCCTCTTGTGCATCTCCTCTGTAAAATTTTCTCAGCCTTCCTAGCTGTCTGTTTTCTCTATTAATAACTTTCTTTTCTAACTTCATTCTTAGAATTGAACTAAAGATATTTAAACACAATTCATTTTTCTTAAATTAAATCTCATATCATATTACTTCACATTTGCAAAGGAGAGTCTTTCTCCTTCTCCCTCTTCTTTGCACTATATCATTAAGACATTATAAATTATGTATTAGTTTTGATGCTAACTCTCAAAAAATTAAAAATGCAAGACAAAATTTGAAGTGGAACAAGGGAGTATTGCCTGTTGCCTTTTCTAATTACAGCACATGGTAAACCCACTAATTCCTGTTTTCCTGATCTGCTGCCATGTCCTTTATACATTATATATATATATACATTTTTTTTTTCTCAGAAGATTGGAATTCTGGTATAGACTACATTTGTTTAAATAGGGAACTATGGACAGAACTTACAAATACAAAAGGGTAATCAAGGTGTGCCTTTCCCCATTAAATTCTCTGCTCTTTCAGTATCATTCTGTCTCTGGCTTTCCTTTCAATATAGTGGCCAAATAGTGGGTGAAATATTCCTGATCTAGTCTTGTATTTGTGTTTCTTTAGCCCTTCAGTAATAGAGACAGAAGTGCTTAGATCAAGAACAAAGATAGTCAGAGTTGAAAGGAGGCTGAAATGTCTTTTATTCTCAATACAGATAATGCATTTGAGATTTTATACATAAATAATAGAAATTTCTTTCTTCTCTCTCTTTGGTAGAGCAAATATCAGGGAGAAATGTGAGCCAAGAGGTAGTATATACTAGACTGGGCTGTCACTGATCATTCCTACCAAATGGATGTGGGATCTTAGGGCACTGTTCCTTGTCTACTTTAATCATAATCCTTCAGCATCATCCAGCTTTATTTTGATGAAAGAACTGATGCAGAATGCCACATGTTACAAGAACTTAGGAGCCTTCTTCACACTGTCTTTGCACATGTATGTTTGGAAGTTATCTTAGAGTACTGTTTCTTACAAACAGACCAAAAAAATCACCTCAGTTCTACAAATCAGAAGTGTAGAAAGAGAAGTTGGAATTGCTGGCTTCCTTTGGAAGCCTTCAGTTTCAGCTCTTCCATTCCTATATTGTTCCAAGCCATGAGCATTCCTTGGAGTAGCTGGCTAGCTGCAAGTTGTATGTGGGTAGAATAAAGTACTGGGAAACTGACACAGAAAAGAGAGTACAACTCCATCTATAACTGTGTGTGTCAGGGAATAGTATCTAACAGGTATGCATTTATCTACAGTGCAAGGGTAATAAGGAAAATAACAGTGACACACATTGAAGTTACTACTTATTAGAAAGTTGTGAGCATATATTTAAAGCCAAATAATAATCATAAAAGAAATAAAAGTAATCAGTTAGAGAATAGAAAAATATAGAAGCCCGGGTTCCTTTGGTGCAGTAATATTATGCTCTGATCCTTCTATAGGTGTTCCTTCAAGAACTATCTCTTGCTGAATTTTTAAAAATGCTTAAAGATGTAAGGGGACTGATACTTACAATTACATTTTCTCTGGATTATTACTTCTTGAAGAAAGAAATGCTATCTAGATGGGTTCTGTTATTCTCAGGGCTTCCCTAGCAACTAAATAACTGTTAATAGTGAAATAGTTATGTGAAATATAAATAAACCCTGAAAAACATGAGCATTTGAGAGCTATTAGGTCCTCCTTTATTCCAACAATCTTAATTAATTATTCTAGTCAGGTAGCTTTTAAAGGTAGTTTATCAAGTGACAAATCCTTGTTTTGAAACTTAATATGTTATATAATAAAAATTACATATGTAATAAGACAAATAATAGAAAAAGAGAATTCATTGCCCTGCCTTTTCCTTGGAACCCTTGTCTTGCTCCCAGGAGACATTGAGACTCCATCATTAAACCCTGGGACTTTGTTGTACACTATTTGGTAACCACTATAGCTGGACCCAGGTCAGTTCTTAAAACTTATACAGCCTCCACTGCCATGATTCTTCTGTCACATACAACCATGACACTTGGAACAAGCTTCTTCTGAGGCTCCAAGTTTTAGAACTTGAGAAATAGGAATGTCAATAAATCTCACATCTCTTTTTCTAATCAAATACAATGATAAACACAAGTGTCAAGCAGATGGGCATCAAAAAACCATTATGTTATCAATAAAGTTTTTTTGCAGGACATAGTCTAGGTGCAAACAAATGATGCTCGTGATCCCTGCCACCTCCCACTTGCCACTGGATGAATTACACAGACTCATCTGGTCATAAGTAAAACTGATTAGCTAGAAGCCTGTCTCCACTGCCCAAAGAGCTGAAGAGTATGTACCTTGTCTGTGGCCAGCCAGATCCCAGAAGAGAGGTGGGGGGAAAAGCTGCATTAGGCATGCTCAATTCTTTCTTCTCAACTTACAAGTAAACCAAATTATTTCCCTAGTGGTGAGGTTGTAAAGATATGAAGAAATGCCCAGGGTTTACTCTAATAGGGGCCTCTCAAAATGGAAATACTGGATATGGGCAGTAAGTGCTCCATAAATATTTGTCATCTGACATTTGGGTCAAATTATACCTACTTGGGGCTTCCCTGGTAGCAGCTCAGCTGGTAAAGAATCCACCTGCAATGTAAGAGACTCTGGTTCGATTCCTGCGTCAGCAAGATCCCCTGGAGAAGGGATAGGCTACCCACTCCAGTATTATTGGGCTTCCCTCCTGGCTCAGATGGTAAAGAATCTGCATGCAATGTGGAAGACCTGGGTTTGATCCCTGGGCTGGGAAGATCCCCTGGAAGAAGGCAAGGTAATCCAGTCCAGTACTCCTGCCTGGAGAATCCCCATGGACAGAGAAGCCTTGTGGCTTACAGTCCATGGGGTTCCAAAGAGTTGCTCACGACTGAGTGATCAAATACACCCACACACATACCTACTTGAGAGGTTTGTGTTAGTGAGGTGATGTTTTTGAAAGCAGTATATAGTATATGATTTTTAGCATTCTCTTCATTATTATCTTAATTATTGCTATTTCTCAAAGATTCACTTTAGTAATATGCTTTTCATTTGTTGTTACTTAATGACAGAGTCATCTCCTCAGAAAGATAGCCAAGCACATTATAACAACCAAACAGTTCATTTGAAAGTATGGATAGCTGTTTTTACATGCATGATGATAATATGCTTTAAATGTTTAAGATTCTGGATTTACTTTGAAGATAACTGATTACCACCGAAACAAAAAAGGAAAGAAGAAGAAGGAAAAAAACACACACACATAATTAATCCCGACAAACTAGTATTAGATATTTTGGTTAAACGGTTTAAATCATAAGGTTCCAGTGTAAAAGTTTGCTTACTTAAAATCAAGAGAGAAAATCAATTTATTTTCTCAGCTGAACATGTAACTTTGTTTCAAAAGGTCTACTTTCATTAATTTCCTAACATCATGTGAAGATTTCAAATATGCTTTTATTTTATTTTATTTTTTTCATGTTCACATAAACTTTATTTCAAAATTGAAGGAGAAATTAAGACATTGTGAGACAAAAACTGAGAGAATGTGTTGCTAGACTATCTACACTAAAAGAAATACTAAAGGAAATCCATCAGACCAAAATGAAAGCAGGACAACTAAAATCCATAAAAATAAAGAACACTGATGAAAGTAACTACTAGGTATATAGAAAAATTATACATAACTATAAAATATATATAAGAGAATATACCTATACTACATAGAGAGCATCATATGTATTAATATGTGTTTGAAAATATTAAAAGGCAATATAAACACATATTTAGTGTATACTCTTTTCTTCTCCTACCTAATTTTTTAAGATTTATTTTTAATTGAAGGATAGTTGCTTTATAATATTGTGTTGGTTTCTGTCATACATTAATATAAGTCAGCCATAGGTATATGCTTTTAAATGAACACATTTGTAAAGATCTTTTATGTATAATTTGATAAAACTCTCACTGCTCCTTACTAAGAATCACCTGATATGAATGTGACGTTATTTTCATATTTAAATATAACACTGTATTTTGATTCTTGGTCTGATATATACAGACAGATTCTCAGGTCAGGTCTAGGACTTCAGGATCATTTGATCCTATAAGAGCTGATACATTTTTATGTTGATCAGAAGTGAAATTGAAGGTTAAGGTAGACTATTTGTGCACTGCCCTTACCAGCATGCTATAAGCATAAGCGAGTGCTAACCTCATCTCCTTTACACAGCAGAAAAAGAAAGAGCAATCTTGCAGCAGTATCATTGCCACAGGGTGTCTAAGCCCAAACTTAAACTTAATCATAACCACTTATGGCAGAAAGAAAACCAGAACACTGATATTCAGAAAGAAAGCGGCTTCTACTTCTTAATGGTTATTTTTAATAACACTGTTTTTAATATATGTTCATTTTAATAGCTAATAGCAGTTGACTGGAGACTTGTGATATTTATTTGCGATAACAGTCTACTCCAATCAACATTTTATTAAAGTGAAATTCCACAGTTCTCACAATTTAAAAAACTAAACTCTTTTATTAAAAAAAAATCTTTGGCAAGCTTTTGCTGGTAGTATTAAATATAGTTTGTTTTCTCTTAATTATAGAGGGATTTTAACTGACAAAGTAGGTTTTGTTTCTTTTGAGTTATTTATCTTCTTTCTCCAGCAAATTTTGATATCAGGTCAGGAGGCCTTGCTGAAATGTACACTTTGTGGAACAAGAATGGAACAGGTAGGTTATGAGCATCAGAATTTTCTGAACCTGTTCCAATGCAGTTTCTTTGCAGAGATTCTTGGAGAATAGCCAACATGGAATCAGTTCTGAAATACTCTGCTAACCCATCTGGAAGAACATGTTTGTTTCTCAAACAGCCAAAGAGCTCTGCAAGGTGAAGCCTGCCTTCTGTAATGGGGAAGATTTCCCTAAGGTGAAGTCTGTAGCAGGCAGCACAGATGTCACTGTAGTGGCATATCAGGACAATGGGAAGACATGTGGCTAGAAGAAATGGACCAGTCTATGAGCACAGTGGAGGCTGGGGAAGTCAAACAGTGCCCTGCATAGCATTGCTCGGAGAACCCTGATTTCAGGTCTCTCACAGAGGCCAAAAAGATGAGAAAGTCCAATAGATACACAGGAGCAGGGGCTGGCTACTTATCAAGATATGTCAGTATTCAGAGAATATGGAACACAGGATTTTATTAATAGCACAGAAAAGAAACTTGGAGATTACTTAATCCAAATTTCTCTTTTTACAAGTGAGAAAATGGAGTTTAAAACTGAAGACTTGGTTTGCCTAACTTTTTGCAACACTCTTATGGGAGAGAATGCTAGGATCTATTATGAATATTTGAAAAAAAACCTAATTCCTGTTCATCAACAAGAGAATGGATACATAAAGTTGTAAAGCCTCAACAACAGCGTACAGGGGAATATGATGTACAGATTGGCTTAACTGTGCATCTCACAAGCTTCACAAAGTGAAACTGAAACCCCATTCAGACTCCATGATTTGAAAATGTGAAAGAATTAGATTTCCCACTTATTTGTAGATTTGCGGAAATAGCCTGATAAATAAAAATGGAAAGTAGAGAGGTAAGCAAATGAAAAAAAAAATCAAGATGGTGTTCCTATCACCTCGTCATCCAGCAGAGAATTACCATTTGCTGGAGAAGTGACCCTGACATCATCTTCAGAATGAAAGAACTGCTCATACAACAGTGCTATCTTAATTAAGAGAGCACACCGCCCAGAACAAAAAAGCAATGCTTTCCTCTTAGCTCCCAATGTTTTTTCCCCTCTGTAATATTCAGAGAGATTCTGCAAATAAATGTCTTAATGCTGAAAGTAATGTTCCTGATTAATTCTGACCGAACACTCACTATGGGCTAATTTATAAAGACTATTTTAATTATCTCAAAAGAGTCTGTCAAAACTATTATTATTATTTCATTTTATAGATGTTCAAACAGAGACTCAAAAAGGTTCAGTTGTCCAAGGTCACACTTTGGAAATGGAACAAGATGGAATCAATACAGTTCCTTTGCCCTTTATGACTGAGAGAAAAACACACACAGTGTAAAAACTGTGAGTTAAGTTTTCTTCAGTAACCTTACTGAGGATGATAGCCTAGAGAGACAGTCTCTCAGATAGCTTTGAGGAATTGCTCTGAAGAGGTTAGGGAGGAGACAGGCTATGTATGATTTTTTTATTGCTCTTGTTGGAAAATAAACATGTAGTTGGGTATCAAACATTTTCATTACTCACAAAGAACAGATACCTGAAATTAATAATTTTACTGCTTTTCTATATATGGGAAGATACAAGAATCAGGAGTCACTGGAAATTTTCCTTAGACAGGTGTCTTCAGCTATCTAGGGGCCAGGATATCCAAAGTACAAATATCCCGTTTTCCTCTATCCTGAATGTCCTCAAGGTGCACTCTTGGTAGGTGACTGAACTAGCTAATGGGTTGATTCTTCTAGAAATGTAATGGCAGGCAACGTTTTCTTTACACCTTCCTCTAACATCTGTTTGGTTAATTTTTTTCCCCCATCTTTCTTATCATTGTTCTGCAAGACTTTATTAGTGTCTGTTTGATGCCCAGAACAAACATTCAGGTAATTTCTCCCTTTTCTTCCCCAGATGTTTTGGGGTAATGGAAACCTTGCATCACTCTCTAGGGAGCAGTCATCTTACTTGAACTGTAAATGAAGTGCTAGCTCGAGTCATATTTCACCTACTGTGTTACCCTGAGCCAAAATCTAGTTTTTTATTCGGCACAAAAATTCACTGTCAGAATTCTACATGCCATATCCTCCTTCCAGCTTAAGACAGAAGGACTATACTGATTCTTCATTTGGGTCAGCAGATGGATTTTTCTAGCCTCAGTCGCAAGCATCTGAAAATAGTACTAGATAATTCAAACCTTCCCATCGCAGAGACACAACACATTACTGTATATATAAATGCCTTGCTTATGTTTACTTTTTTCCTCCTCAGGAAACAGTTAGAGACATAATCGCTTGTGAAAATTAGAAGATGCTCATACAAGCAGGTGACAATATGGCTGTAGAATGAAATATCTCAAAGAACCCTAAAATATTAAATAATTGATAATGTGTTTACTTACAGGAAAAGAGCATATGTCAATCAGGAAATACCAGAATCACTTGTGCATTCTTCTTAGAAATGTTCCACTCCATTCCCCAACACCCACAGTCTGTTATAATCCCTAGGAGAATATTGTCTCCTGAAACTTTACACTGAAACTTCCCTGACATTCACAGACTAAATGAGCCATCATTACTATGAGGAATGTGAAATAAATTATGTGTGTTACTGCAAAGTAAGAATACTATTGGACTTCCCTGGTGTCTCAGATAGTAAAGCATCTGCCTTCAATGTGGGAGACCCGGGTTCGATACCTAGGTTGGGAAGACCCTCTGGAGAAGGAAATGACAATCCATTCCAGTCCTCTGGCCTGGAAAATCCCAAGGACAGAGGAGCCTGGTCGCAAAGAGTCGGACTAAATTGAGTGACTTCACTTCACTTCACTTCAGGGATACTGTTGGAGAAGGGAATGGCAACCTATTCCAGCATTCTTGCCTGTAGAATCTCATGGACAGAGGAGATTCGTGGGCTATAGTCCATGTGGTCACAAAGAGTTGGACATGACTGAAGTGATTTAGCACAGCACAGAATACTATGTCAGCCAGAATCTTGGAAGAAAATGGAGACCATGCATGCCAGACAAAATAACAAGAGAGGGTTTAAGAAGGGGAACTAATTTACAGAGGTACTGGGAGAACTGAAAGCCAAACATGAGAAGGTGAATTAACCTAGGAGTTAGCAGTAGCATGAAATTAGTGTCTTACCTAGGGTTGGAGTAAAACAGCAAGAGTAGGAACCCTGGATTGGAATCACCCAAAGTGGATAGAACCAGGAAGAGAAGAACCACAGTGGGGAAGGAATTTCAGTCTCTTGTGAGTCTCCTATTGGTTGACTCTATTAGGAAATCAGATTTCAAGGAAGCCAAAACATGTTAGCTTACAGGGCACAGTTTCCTACAATACAGAAGAAAAAGCAGGGAATAGAGATAAGTGAAAATAAATGATCAACAGAACTGTTTCACTCTCATATTTCTATACAGGAGAGCATCATTATCTCTGGTTAACAAGACTGTAATTTTCCCTAATAAAAAACCTCATAGTTTCATTCACATAGCCAGAAAGTTATTTCTACCACATACATTTGATTCATTTCAAAAGCTAGTTAATCCACTATTCAGTCAGTTCAGTTCAGTCATTCAGTCATGTCCCACTCTTTGTGACCCCATGAACCGCAGCATCCCAGGCCTCCATGTCCATCAAAAACTCCCGGAGTCTACCCAAACCCATGTTGATCGAGTTGGAGATGCCATCCAGCCATCTCATCCTCTGTCTTCCCCTTCTCCTCCTGCCCCCAATCCTTCTCAACATCAGGGTCTTTTCCAATGAGTCAACTCCTCGCATGAAGTGGCCAAAGTATTGGAGTTTCAGCTTCAACATCAGTCCTTCCAATGAACACCTAGGACTGATCTCCTTTAGGATGGACTGGTTGGATCTCCTTGCAGTCCAAGGGAATCTCAAGAGTCTTCTCCAACACCACAGTTCAAAAGCATCAGTTCTTTGACGCTCAGCTTTCTTCACCGTCCAACTCTCACATCCATACATGACTACTGGAAAAGCCATAACCTTGACTAACCAGACCTTTGTTGGAAAAGTAATGCCTCTGCTTTTCAATATGCTATCTAGGTTGGTCATAACTTTCCTTCCAAGGAGTAGGCATCTTTTAATTTCATGGCTGCAGTCACAATATTCAGGGGATTATGGAGCATGAAAAAACAAAATTTGACATTGTTTCCACTGTTTCCCCAACTATTTCCCATGAAGTGATGGGACCAGATGCCATGATCTTAGTTTCCTGAATATTGAGCTTTAAGTCAATCTTTGCACTCTCTTCTTCCACTTTCATCAAGAGGCTTTTCAGTTCTTCTTCACTTTCTGCCATAAGGGTGGTGGCATCTGCATATCTGAGCTTATTGATATTTTCTTGGCAATCTTGATTCCAGCTTGTGCTTCTTCCAGCCCAGTGTTTCTCATGATGTACTCTGCATATAAGTGAAATAAGCAGAGTGACAATATAGAGCCATGACGTACTCCTTTTCCTATTTGGAACCAGTCTGTTGTTCCATGTCCAGTTCTAACTGTTGCTTCCTGACCTGCATACAGGTTTCTTAAGAGGGTCAGGGTCAGATGTTTTGGTATTCTCATCTCTTTCAGAATTTTCCATAGTTTATTGTGATCCACACAGTCAAAGGCTTTGGCATAGTCAATAAAGCAGAAATAGATGTTTTTCTGGAACTCTCTTGCTTTTTCGATGATCCAGTGGATGTTGGCAATTTGATCTCTGATTCCTCTGCCTTTTCTAAATCCAACTTGAACATCCGGACGTTCACAATTCACGAACTGTTGAAGCCTGGCTTGGAGAATTTTGAGCATTACTTGACTAGCATGTGAGATGAGTGCAATTGTGTGGCAGTTTGAGCATTGCTTGGCATTGCCTTTCTTTGGGATTGGCAAGAAAACAGACCCTTTTTCAGTCCTGTGGCCATGGCTGAGTTGTCCATATTTGCTGATATATTGAGTGCAGCACTTTCACAGCATCATCTTTCAGGATTTGCAATAGCTCAACTGGAATTCAGTCACCTCCACTAGCTTTGTTCATAGTGATGCTTTCTAAGGCCCACTTGACTTCACATTCCAGGATGTATGGCTGCAGGTGAGTGATCACACCATCGTGATTATCTGGGTCATGAAGATCTTTTTTGTACAGTTCTTCTGTGTATT
This sequence comes from Antilocapra americana, assembly GCA_007570785.1. Taxonomy (NCBI): domain Eukaryota; kingdom Metazoa; phylum Chordata; class Mammalia; order Artiodactyla; family Antilocapridae; genus Antilocapra; species Antilocapra americana. Next base: position 14,105,520 of record ML664199.1, read on the forward strand.
CTTGCCACCTCTTCCTAATATCTGCTTCTGTTAGGTGCATACCATTTTTGCCCTTTATCGAGCCCATCTTTGCATGAAATGTTCACTTGGTATCTCTAATTTTCTTGAAGAGATCTCTAGTCTTCCCCATCCTATTGTTTTCCTCTATTTCTTTGTATTGATCGCTGAGGAAGGCTTTCTTATCTCTCCTTGCTATTGTTTGGGACTTGCATTCAAATGGGAATATCTTTCCTTTTCTCCTTTGCTTTTCACTTCTCTTCTTTTCCCAGCTGTTTGTAAGGCCTCCTCAGACAGCCATTTTGCTTTTTTGCATTTCTTTTCTTACATGCAAAAGTAGGAAGTCAGGAAACACCTGGAGTCACAGGCAAATTTGGCCTTGAAGTACAGAATGAAGCAGGGCAAAGGCTAATAGAGTTTTGCCAAGAGAATGCACTGGTCATAGCAAACACCCTCTTCCAACAACACAAGAGAAGACTCTAAACATCACCAAATGGTCAACACCAAAATCGGATTGATTATATTCTTCATAGGCAAAGATGGAGAAGCTTTATACAGTCAGCAAAAGAAGACTGGGAGCTGACTGTGGCTCAGATCATGAACTCCTTATTGCCAAATCCAGACTTAAATTGAAGAAAGTAGGGAAAACAACTAGACCATTCAGGTATGCGCCAAATCAAATTTCTTATGATTATATAGTGGAAGTGAGAAATACATTTAAGGGACTAGATCTGATAGAGTGCCTGATGAACTATGGACGGTGGTTCATGACATTATACAGGAGACAGGGATTAAGACCATCCCCATGGAAAAGAAATTCACTTTCAGTGGACTTCAGTTGATGATTATGTCACATATGGAAGTTGTGGCATCATTGTATTTCTAAAACCATTAAGGATACATCTGAGATAGACTCTTGGAGGGCACAAACAGAACCTTGTGTGCAACAGGATCCAGAAGAAAGGAGCAGTGACCCCACAAGAGACTGACTCAGACTTGCCCAGGAATGTCTAGGAGTATCCAGCAGAGGCAAGGGTCAGTGGTGGCTTGCTGCAGGTTTGGGGGCAGTGAGTGTAGCAATGCATACATGGGATGATTTGAAGGAGGTTACCCTTATCTTCATTACTTCCAACAAAGTTTGACCCCAGGTAAATAGCAGGGAGGGAACACAGCTCCACCCATAAACAGAAAATTGGTTTAAAGATTTGCTGAGCACAATCCTACCCATCAAAGCAAGACCCAGTTTGTCCCTCAGTCAGTCTTTTCCATGAGGAAGCTTCCATAAGCTTATTATCCTTCTCCATCAGAGGTCAGACAGACTGAAATCCATAGTCACAGAAAACTAACCAATCTGATCACATGGACCACGGCCTTGCTTAACTCAAGGAAACAATGAGCAATGCCTTGGAGGGCTACTAAGACAGATGGGTCATGGTGGAGAGTTTGGACAAAATGTGGTCCACTGGAGAAGGGAATGGCAAACCACTTCAGTATTCTTGCCTTGATAACCCCATGAACAGTATGAAAAGGCAAAAAGATAGGACACTGAAGGATGAACTCCCCAGGTTAGTACATGCCCATTATGCTACTGGAGATCAGTGGAAAATAACTCCAGAAAGAATGAAGAGATGAAGCCAAAGCAAAAACAATATGCAGTTGTGGATGAAACTGGTGATAGGGATTAGATCTGATAGACAGAGTGCCTGATGAGCTCTGGATAGAGGTTCATGACATTGTACAGGAGACAGGGATCAAGAAAATGTCCAAAAAAAGAAATAAAAAACTAAAATGGCTGTCTGAGGAGGCCTTACAAATAGCTGGGAAAAGAAGAGAAGTGAAAAGCAAAGGAGAAAAGGAAAGATATACCCATTTTAATGCAGAGTTCCAAAGAATAGCAAGAAGAAATAAGAAAGCCTTCCTCAGCGATCAGTGCCAAAAAACAGAGGAAAACAATAGAATGGGAAAGAGTAGGTATCTCTACATGAACATTAGAGATACCAAGTGAACATTTTATGCAAAGATAGGCACAATTAAGGACAGAAATGATATGGACCTATAGAAGCAGAAGATATTAAGAAGAGATGGCAAGAACACACAGAAGAACTATACAAAAAAGATATTCATGACTCAGATAATCACGACGGTGTGATCACTCACCTAGAGCCAGACATTCTGAAATTCAAAGTGCGGTGGGCCTTAGGAAGCATCACTATGAGCAAAGCTAGTGTTAGTGATTGAATTCCAGTTGAGCTGTTTCAGCTCCTAAAAGACGATGCTGTGAAAGTGCCTCACATAATATGCAGCAAATTTGGAAAACTCAGCAGTGGCCACAGGACTGTAAAATGTCCACTTTCATTCCAATCCCAAAGAAAGGCAATGCCAAAGAATGCTCAAACTACTGAACAATTGCACTCATCTCACATGCTAGTCAAGTAATGCTCAAAATTCTCCAAGCCAGGCTTCAACAGTTTGTGAATTGTGAACCCCTAGATGTTCAACATGGATTTAGAAAAGGCAGAGGAATCAGATCAAATTGCCAATATCCACTGGATCATCAATAAAGCAAGAATGTTCCAGAAAAACATCTATTTCTGTTTTATTGACTACACCAAAGCCTTTGACTATGTGTATCACCACAAACTGGAAAATTCTTCAAGAGATGGGAATACCAGACCTCCTGACCTGCCTCTTGAGAAATCTGTATGCAGATCAGGAAGCAACAGCTAGAAATGGACGTGGAAGAAAAGAAAAGTTCCAAATTGGGAAAGGAGTACGTCAAGGTTCGATATAGTCACATTGCTTGTTTAATTTATATTCAGAGTAAATCATGAGAAACACTGGGCTGAAGGAAGCACCAGCTGTAATCAAGAATGCCAGGAGAAATATCAATAACCTCAGATATGCAGATGACACCACTCTTACGGCAGAAAGTGAAGAAGAACTGAAAAGCCTCTTAATGAAAGTAAAAGAGGAGAGTGAAAAGATTGACTTAAAGCTGAGCATTCAGAAAACAAAGATCATAGCATCTGGTCCCATCACTTCATGGGAAATAGATGGAGAAAGAGTGGAAATAGTGGCTGACTTTATTTTTTGGGCTCCAAAATCACTGCAGATAGTGACTGCAGCCATAAAATTAAAAGACACTTGCTTAATCCACAGTCAGTAAGACAGTATAGTACTGGCACAAAGACAGAAATATAGACCAATGGAACAAAATAGAAAGCCCAGAGATAAACCCACGCACCTATGGACACCTTATCTTTGACAAAGGAAGCATGAATATACAATGGAGAAAAGACAACCTCTTTAACAAGTGGTGCTAGGAAAACTGGACTGCCACTTGTAAAAGATAGAAACTAAAACACTTCCTAACAACATACACAAAGATAAACTCAAAATGGATCAAAGATCTAATCATAAGACCAGAAACTATAAAAATCCTAGAGGATAACATAGGCAAAACACTCTCCAACATAAACCAAAGTGGGAACCTCTATGACCCACCTCCCAGATTATTGGAAATAAAAGCGCGAATAAACAAATGGGACCTAATTAACATTAAAAGTTTCTGCACAACAAAGGAAACTATAAGCAAGGTGAAAAGACAGCCTTCAGAATGGGAGACAATAATAGCCAATGAAGCAATGGACAAACAATTAATCTCAAAAATATACAAGCAACTCCTGCAGCTCCATTCCAGAAAAATAAATGACTCAGTCAAAAAGTGGGCCAAAGGACTTAACAGACATTTCTCCAAAGAAGACATAAAAATGGCTAACAAACACATGAAAAGATGCTCAACATCACTCATTATCAGAGAAATGCAAATCAAAACCACAATGAGGTACTACTTTACACCAGTCAGAATGGCTACAATCCAAAAATCTACAAGCAATAAATGCTGGAGAGGATGTGGAGAAAAGGGAACCCTCTTACACTGTTGGTGGGAATGCAAACTAGTACAGCCACTATGGAAAACAGTGTGGAGATTCCTTAAAAAACTGCAAATAGAACTGCCATATGACCCAGCAATCCCACTGCTGGGCATATACACCGAGGAAACCAGAATTGAAAGAGACACGTGTACCCCAATGTTCATTGCCGCATTGTTTACAATAGCCAGGACATGGAAGCAACCTAGCTGCCTATCAACAGATGAATGGATAAGAAACAATGAATTTCGCCTTTTCCTCAAGATCACATCCTGGGACATAAATATAGCCTTCATATATTCAAAAAAATTGAAATCATTCCAAGCATCTTTTCAGATCACAATACGGTAAGATTAGATGTCAACTACAAGGAAAAAACTATTAAAAACAAAAACATATGGAGGCTAAACAACACACTTCTGAATAACAAACAAATCACAGAAGAAATAGAAAAAGAAACCAAAATATACATAGAAAAAAATGAAAATGAAAGCTCAACAACTCAAAATCTATGGGATTCAGTAAAGCAGTGCTAAGGGGAAGGTTCATAGCAATATAAGCTTACCTCAAGAAACAAGAGAAAAATCCAATAAATAACAAAACTTTACACTTAAGCTACTAGAAAAGGAAGATATGAAGAACTCCAGGGTTAGTAGAAGGAAAGAAATCATAAAAATTTGTGCAGAAATAAATTAAAAAGAAACAAAGGAGACCATAGCAAAAATCAACAAAGCTAAAAGCTGGCTCTTTGAGCAGATAAATAAAAGAGACAAACCATTAGCCAGACTCATTGAGAAAAAAAAGGGAGAAGAATTAAATAAGCAAAATTAGAAACGAAAATGAAGAAATCACAAGGGACAACACAGAAATACAAAGGGTCAAAAAAGACTGCTATCAGCAACTATATGCCAATAAATTGGACAACTTGGAAGAAAAGGACAAATTCTTAGAAAAGTATAATTTTCCAAAACTGAACCAGGAGGAAATAGAAAATCTTAACAGACCCATTACAAGCATGGAAATCAAAACTGTAATCAGAAATCTTACAGCAAACAAAAGCCCAGGACCAGATAGCTTCACAGCTGAATTCTACCAAAAATTTAGAGAAGAGCTAATATCTACCCTACTCAAACTCTTTCAGAAAATTGCAGGGGAAGGTAAATTTCCAAACACATTCTATGAGGCCACTGTCACCCTAATACCAAAACCTGACAAAGATGTCACAGAAAAAGAAAACTACAGGCCAATATCACTGATGAACATAAATGCAAAAATTCTTAACAAAATTCTAGCAAACAGAATCCCATAACATATTAAAAAGATCATACATCATAACTGAGTGGGCTTTACCCCAGGGATGCAAGGATTCTTTAATATTCACAAATAAATCAATATGATACACCACATTAACAAATTGAAAGAAAAAAAATATGATTATCTCAATAGATGCAGAGAAAGCCTTTGACAAAATTCAACATCCATTTATGGTAAAAACACTCTAGAAATCAGGTATAGATGGAAGATACCTCACCACAATAAAAGCCATATATGAAAAACCCACAGCAAACATTATCCTCAATGGTGAATAATTGAAAGCATTTCCCCTAAAGTAAGGAACAAGCCAAGGTTGCCCACTCTCAGCACTACTATTCAACATAGTTTTGGAAGTTTAGCCACAGCAATCAGAGAAGAAAAAATAAAAAAAAAAAATGAGTCCAGATAGGAAAAGAAGAAGTAAAACACTTACTGTTTGCAGATGACATTATCCTCTATATAGAAAACCTAAGCCTCCACCAGAAAATTATTAGAGTTAATCAATGAATATAGCAATGTTGCAGGATATAAATTAACACATAGAAATCCCTTGCATTCCTACACAATAGCAATGAGAAAACAGAAAGGGAAACTAGAAGCAAGGTGAAAAGGCAGCCTTCAGAATGGGAGAAAATAATAGCAAACGAAGCAATGGACAAACAATTAATCTCAAAAATATACAAGCAACTCCAGCTGCTCCATTCCAGAAAAATAAACGACCCAATCAAAAAGTGGGCAAAGAACTAAACAGACATTTCTCTAAAGAAGACATAAAAATGGCTAACAAACACATGAAAAGATGCTCAACATCACTCATTATCAGAGAAATGCAAATCAAAACCACAATGAGGTACCACTTTACACCAGTCAGAGTGGCTGCCATCCAAAAGTCTACAAGCAATAAATGCTGGAGAGGATGTGGAGAAAAGGGAACCCTCTTACACTGTTGGTGGGAATGCAAGCTAGTACAGCCACTATGGAGAACATTGTGGAGGTTCCTTAAAAAACTGCAAATAGACCTGCCATATGACCCAGCAATCCCGCTGCTGGGCATACATACTGAGGAAACCAGAATTGAAAGAGACATGTGTACCCCAATGTTCATCGCCACATTGTTTACAATAGCCAGGACATGGAAGCAATCTAGATGCCCATCAAGAGATGAATGGATAAGAAAGTTGTGGTACATATACACAGTGGATATTACTCAGCCATTAAAAAGAATTCATTTGAATCAGTTCTAATCAGGTGTATGGAACTGGAGCCTATTATACAGAGTGAAGTAAGCCAGAAGGAAAAACAACAATACAGTATACTAACGCATATATACGGAATTTAGAAAGATGGTAATGAGAACCCTGCCTGCGAGACAGCAAAAGAAATGCAGATGTATAGAACAGTCTCGTGGACTCTGTGGAAGAGGACAAGGGTGGGATATGGGAGAATGGCATTGAAACATGTTAATTATCATATGTGAAATCAATCACCAGCCCAGGTTTGATGCTCGAGGCTGGTGTACCGGGATGACCCAGGGAGAGGGAATCGGGAGGGATGAGGGAGGGGGGTTCTGGAAGGGGAACATAGGCATACCCATGGCAGATTCATGTCAATGTATGGCAAAACCAACACAATAAAGTAAATAAACAATAAAAAAGAATCTGCCTGCAATGTCAGAGACTCTGGTTATGTCCCTGGGTCAGGAAGATCCACCCCCCCAACCCCACCCTCGCCCAAATAAAGAGAAACTAAAGAAACAATTCCATTCACCATTGCAACAAAAAGAATGAAATGTTTAGGAATAAATCTACCTAAAGAAACAAAAGACCTATATATAGAAAACTATAAAACACTGATGAAAGAAATAAAAAATAGCACAAATAGATGGAGAAATATACCATGTTCATGAATCACAAGAATCAATATAGTGAAAATGAATGTACTACCAAAGCAATCTATAGATTCAATGCAATCCCTATCAAGCTACCAATGGTATTTCTCAGACTACTAGAACAAATAATTTCAGAATTCGTATGAAAAAAAAAAAACCCTCAAATAGCCAAAGCAATCTTGAGAAAGAAGAATAGATCGGGAGGAATCAACCTGTCTGGCTTCAGACATTCTTACAAAGCTACAGTCATCAAAACAGTATGGTACTGGGACAAAGACAGAACTATAGATCAATGGGACAAAATAGAAAGCCTGGAGATAAATCCACACACCTATGGACACCTTATCTTTGACAAAGGAGGCAAGAATACACAATGGAGAAAAGACAATCTCTTTAACAAGTGGTGCTGTAAAGACTGGTCAACCACTTGTAAAAGAATGAAACTAGAACACTTTCTAACATCATAAACAGAAATAAACTCAAAATGGATTAAAAATCTAAGTGTAAGACCAGATACTACAAAACTCCTATTGGAAAACATAGGCAAAACACTCTCTGACATAAACCACAGCAGGATCCTCTATGATCCACCTCCCAGAGTAATGGAAATACAAGCAAAAATAAACAAATGGGACCAAATTAAACTAAAAAGCTTTTGTACAACAGGAAACTATAAGGAAGGTGAAAAGACAGTCTTCAGAATGGGAGAAAATAATAGCAAATGAAGTAACTGAAAAAGAATTAATCTCAAAATATACAAGCGGCTCCTGCAGCTTAATTCTAGAAAAATAAATGACCCAATCACAAAGTGGGTCAAAAAACTAGACATTTTTCCAAAGAAGACATACAGGTAGCTAAGAAACACATGAAATGATGCTCAACATCACTCATTATCAGAGAAATGCAAATCAAAACCACAATGAGGTACCATTTCACACCAGTCAGAATGGCTGCTATCCAAAAGTCTACAAGCAATAAATGCTGGAGAGGGTGAAGAAAAAAGGGAACCCTCTTACACTGTTGTTGGGAATGCAAACTAGTACAGCCACTGTGGCGAACAGTGTGGAGATTCCTCAAAAAACTGGAAATAGAACTGCCATATGACCCAGCAATCCCATTACTGGGCATACACATCAAGGAAATCAGAATTTAAAGAGACACATGTACCCCAGTGTTCATTGCAGCACTGTTTACAATAGTCAGAACATGGAAGGAACCTAGATGTCCATCAGCAGACTGATGGATAAGAAAGCTGTGGTACATATACACAATGGAATACTACTCACCCATTAAAAAGAATACATTCAAATCAGTTCTAATGAGGTAGATGAAACTGGAGCCTGTTATACAGAGTGAAGTAAGCCAGAAAGAAAAACACCAATACAGTATACTAATGCATATATAAGAAATTTAGAAAGATGGTAATGATGACCCTATATGTGAGACAAAAAAAGAGACACAGATGTATAAAACAGTCTTTTGGACTCTGTGGGAGAAGGCGTGGGTGGGATGATTTGAGAGAATAGCATTTAAACATGTATATTATCATATGTGAAACAGATCACCAGTCCAGGTTTGATACATGATACAGGGTGCTCAGGGATTTTGCACTGGAATGACCATGACGGATGGGATGGCAAGGGATGTGGGAGGGGGGTTCTGGATGGGGAACACATGTACATCCAGATGGCTGATTCTTGTCAATGTATGGCAAAACCCATTACAATATTGTAAAGAAATTAGCCTCCAATTAAACTAAATTAATTTTTTTAAAAAATGAAAAAAAAATTTAAGCCACACATACTTGTCTTTATGCATGACTTGATATATTTGCTTTAGGTATCACTTTTTTTCTAGAGATAGGAGTGGTTTGCAAGCATTAGAAATGCTAATTACAGTGGACCTGTGGAAACTGGCTTTAAAAAAGTAATTTTTATATATGTGGTTCTTTAAGTCAAGTACTCATCTATTCCAACCTTACTCAAATATAACATACATTTCATTAAGTACACTCCAATAGACAACCTTACTCAAATATAACATACATTTCATTAAGTACACTCCAATAGAAGGGTGAACAATCTACAACTCAAACACCAAATATAGCTCACTGCTTGTTTTTGTAAATAAAGCTTTAATGGAACATAATCATGTATTGCCTATGAATATTATATTTGATGCAAATACAGAGTTGTGCATCTGGTAACATTTAAACTTTTTATTTGCCATCTTGTAGTGAACCCTTGTGGGCTTCCCAGGTGACTCAATGATAAAGAACTTGCCTGTCAGTGAAGGAGACATGAGGCACGGGTTTGACTCCTGGGTTGGGAAGGTCCTCTAGAGGAGGGCATGGCAACCCACTAGAGTATTCTTGCCTGGAAAATCCATGGACAGAGGATCCTGGTGAGCTATAGTCTACAGGTCGCAAAGAGTTGGACATGACTGAAGCAACTTAGCACACACTCAATGAATCCTTGAGAAAGAGAAGTAACCTATACTCATTTCAACTAGCATACTGGATCTATAACATTTTTTTTTAGCTGCTGCTTATAATTTCTTTTACTTTAAAGCACATGACTCATTAATGAGTTTGGGATTAAAGCCTACAAAAACGGGCAGGACATGTTAGCATAGTCAGTGGGTTGCCAGTCTTGTTTTAAAGAATTTAAATGAAGGAAATTAAAAGATAGCGGGTCAAAACAGAGATCAAAAATTTAATGGCATGTGTCCATGAGCAGATGCAGTATTTTTAGCTTCAGTGCTGTTGCTGGGCCAATAACCTTCAGGGTAGTTTAAGGAACAGACAAAAATGTAGGGACTATGGCCTTTATTTGTGAGTATTCAAGTGGAAATCATTTCTACCTACCTCACAGAAACAGATTTCTTATAAACCCCAGAATGCCTTACAAACAGATTTTACTTACATGAATATGAAAGTATTTGACCTGATTTGGAATGAGCATATTTCACAGTACAGGATAGTTTTGTTAGTGGCCACACTGGCTTCAGAGGAGTTCAGAGCAGGAGGAGCATTCTTAACTGCTGACTCAGAGTATTCTTATCATATGTGATTTGGGAGTGGAAAAGAATTTAGATTTAGGTTATTTATTTCAGCCTTCTCATTGTAAAGGTGGGAGGGTGGTATTCTACAGGACTTAAGTGATGTGCTTAGCATGATGCAGAATAGTAATGTGAAAGCCAAATTTAGAACTTAGATTGTGTCAGTTTCTTGATCATATTGTTTTCTAACCTAACACGATGTACCCAAATTTGCTGACCACTGTTCTGGCAATAAAATTTTACTTATTTTTAAATATTGCCAAGAAATGACTTTGATATTAAATTAATTCTTTAAAATATTATGCAAAGGGTAAATTTTTCTTAGATTATTAAAAACATACGCAATTTTGTAAGGTTTTGCCTATATTTATACAAAGTGAGCAATCATGATTATGTTTTCTGTTGAGGGACACTGAAAGATTTTCTTGGCATGTTTTTACTATCTAGTTTTCACTGTTAGCAACTTTTTTCATTTAGTCGAGCATTATCCTCTTCTCCTATATTCTTTTGAGTTGCAAATATTCTTGAGAAAGGTAATATATTAAATTACCAGTTCTTTAGCTTGAATGTAATTTCCCAGATTACATTATAAGTACATGGAGAACAAAAGGTTTGGGAAGAAGAAACATTAAATAGAGAAGAAAAAGAAATGCATTTTGTTGTTGTTGTTTGTTAACGTTTATTAAAACCTTAAATGGAGAAAAAAAATGGGGCAAAGCCCCCCAAAACACTAAAGACAAAATTTGAGAGTTGAAAGGGACCTTAATAAATTCTTTTACTAGGCTCATCTGGTGCTTGAAGCCTGCTTGAGAAAATTCAAATATTCCAGTGGCAGGGAGCTGTCTACTTTCCAACAAAGTTTATGCCATCTTTGACAACTGGGACAATCATTTTCAAGAGTCAACCTTTATGCTGAATTGCAATTTGTCCCCCAGTAGTTTCTTCCATCGATTGCTACTTCCTCATCCACTTGACATGCTTCCCAAGAATACAAGGAAAGAACTGTCTTTTTTATATAAACTATAAACTGTCCCTTTTGGGGATATGTCACATTCCTCCCATAGTTATTTCTCTTCTACAGTCTGTCTTTGTTCAAAGGTGGGGCCTAGAGATAACCTATTTTTGCTAGAATTAACATTTTAGAAATCAGACCCAGGTGTTATGAAAGGTATCAAATGCAAGCAACATATATTTTATTTTTATTTTTTAATCCATAGTCGAGAGATTTAAAGAAAGCCGTATGGGCTTCAAAGCCGTGTGCTGAAAAGGGAATCTGTGCTATAATGAGGCTTCTGGGTGCTTTGAAAAAATCAAATCAAACAAGTTCTACAACTCTCAGGGGTGTAGATAGATATAAACTTGCAAAGGTGCCAATTAGGGACACAGAAAAGAAGATTGAAAATTCTTCCTAGTGGGTAAAAGGTGGGATATAAATTAGAACCTAAATATATAAATTAGAACCTAAATATATAAATTCTGAAAAATCTGCATACCTCCTGACTAGGTTGATGATACTAGTGTGTCAATCTGTGTACATAGCCCCTTCAGCCCTTTTAGCACAATATATTCACAGCTAAGAAGGAAAAACTTCCCAGAGCACATCACTGATTTATATTTTATTTTTTATTGGATGTCTTGGACAAGTCCTTTCGTACTACACAGCATGAAAATTCCAACCAGGCTTCATGCTTGAGTACTAGTTGAGTACTAACTAAGATTCTTACCATCATGATAATTATCCTACTTTAGAGGAGCTCAACCCTATCCCCAAAGGCAGTCAGATACACAGCAGAGTGCTGCTGCTCTGTGCTGTCTTGTCCAACTCTTTGTGATCCCATGGATTGTAGCTCACCAGGCTCCTCTGTCTATGAAATTTCCATGGCAAGAATACTAGAGTGAGTTGCCAGTTCCTCCTGCAGGGCATCTTTCTGACCCAGGGATCAAAACCACATCTCTTGCATCTCCTCCTGGGTAGGAGAATTCTTTACCACTGTGCCACCCGAGAAGCCCACAGAGTATGTAGAACAATCTCATTGTGGGCATGTTCTCACGTACTTGGAATCTAATTTAAAAAAAAAGCGAGAGATTAAGGCCTCATTTCCTGCTAACATGCAGTTTTAATTTGGAAGGGTACTCACTTTTTCTTGATGGAAATTTTTACTTTATGGGAAATGCTTTGAGTAATATCTTTCCATATATCACTGGATGAAAGAAGAAAAGAATCAGGAAATTGAGGCAACAAGAAGAAAGAGAAGAGTAGGCCACCAAAACTAACTTTCTCCTCTTCAAAAGTTTGTGGGTAGTAAGAACAGTTGTTACTCAAGTTACTGAATATCAAGCCAAGGCCCCAATTTCAATTCATGCAAATCTCTTATTCAGTGTTTACATTAAAGTAGTTATTCCAAATACTCTTTCTCAGCTCTCTCTTATTTCCTATTACTCGCCTTCCTGTCAGGTTAGTTTTACTTTTTTTGTTGTTGTTCTTTGAATTATTTTTTAAATTTTTACTTTACAATATTGTATTGGTTTTGCCATACATTGACAAGAATCCTCCATGAGTATACACGTGTTCCCCATCCAGGACCTCCCTCCCACCTCCCTCCCCATCCCATCCCTCTGGGTCATCCCAGTGCACCAGCTCCAAGCACTCTGTATCACGCATCAAATCTGGACTGGTGATTTGTTTCACATAGTTTACATGTTTCAATGCCATTCTCTCATATCATCCTGCCTTGCCTTCTCCCATAGAGTCCAAAAGACTGTTCTATACATGTGTGTCTCTTTTCCTGTCTCACATACAGAGTTATCATTACCATCTTTCTAAATTCCACATATATGCATTAGTATACTGTATTATTGTTTTTCCTTTTGGCTTACTTCACTTTGTATAATAGGCTCCAGTTACATCCACCTCATTAGAACTGATTCAATGGCTGAGTAATATTCCATTGTGTATATGTACCACAGCTTTCTTATCCATTCGTCTGTTTATGGACATCTAGGTTGCTTCCATGTCCTGGCTATTATAAACAGTGCTGCGATGAACACTGGGGTACACGTGTCTCTTTCAAATCTGGTTTCCTCGGTGTGTATGCCCAGCAGTGGGATTGCTCAGTCATATGGCAAATTTTTTCTATTTCCAGTTATTTGAGGAATCTCCCCACTGCTCTCCACAGTGGCTGTACTAGTTTGCATTCCCACCAACAGTGTAAGAGGGTTCCCTTTTCTCCACATCCTCTCCAGCATTTATTGCTTGTAGACTTTTGGATGGCAGCCATTCTGACTGGTGTGAAATGGTACCTCATTGTGGTTTTGATTTGCATTTCTCTGATAATGAGTGATGTTGAGCATCATTTCATGTGTTTGTTAGCTATCTGTATGTCTTCTTTGGGGAAATGTCTGTTTAGTTCTTTGGCCAACTTTTTGATTGGGTTGTTTATTTTTCTGGAATAGAGCTGCAGGAGTTGCTTGTATATTTTTGAGATTAATTGTTTGTCCATTGCTTCATTTGCTATTATTTTCTTCCATTCTGAAGGCTGTCTTTTCACCTTGCTTGTAGTTTCCTTTGTTGGGCAGAAGCTTTTAACTTTAATGTTAGTTTTAAAATACCCACCTCTTAAAACTGTCTCTGCTTCTTCTTCTCTGGGCCTCTTTCCAGGTTACCCCATGTGTCTGGAAATGTTCACATCGTTCCAGTTTACATGCCTCCTTCTCATTTATGCATCTAAATTTTCTCTTTTTCTAGAGATCTGGAGAAAATGTTGGAACTTCACTCATATCCCTACCTTATGGATATCATGTATGGCCCAATATTTTCCTATCAGGCCATTAACCATTTTGATAAGCAGTGACATTTTATCTGTTTAATCTGTTTCCTATGCAGTTGTTAGTTTCTCCAATTCCCCAGACTGCCTTACATTGGTAATGCCTTAGATCACAGACTTCTAGAGAGATAAGTTTAGTTCATACCCATTGGACTGTCATAAAAAGAGAAAAGGAAAGTGAAGTTGCTCAATCGTGTCAGACTCCTTGCGACCCCAGAGACTGTAGCCTACCAGTCTCCTCCACCGATGGGATTTTCCAGGCAAGAATACTGGACTGGGTTGCCATTTTCTTCTCCAGGAGATCTTCCTGACCCAGGGATTGAACCCAGGTCTCCAGCATTGTAGGCAGACACTTTGCCATCTGAGTCACCAGGGAAGTTATATGTAAAAAAATGGAGATAAAAGCCTGCCTACTTTTAAGTATTTTATGCATCAATACCCCAATCATAATCCATTACAGTTCTTTTGGGGGCACTTGAAATTACCATTATAATGACTCTCATAGGCTAAAATTCTGTTTTCAAATGACCTAATTAAATTGAACCTAAATTCTCTGTAAAGAGTAAATTATCCATTAATAGCCATTAGTTCACTATTAGAGTTTAGTTTATCAGATTATCAGGTTGTCAGGTCAAAGAGAGCTGATTCAGGAAAAGGAGATTTGAATGACATGAAAGAGCATCAGAAATGTTCAGAGAATAAGATGGTGTTTGAGAAATCTAATTCATAGCATTCTAAAGGGCTATGCTCACTCAGCAACTCAGTTATCAGTTAAGAGACAGAAAGGACTGGAAAAAGAAAAAAAAATGAAGTACTTTCTATCAGGCAACTTGAACCTATAAATGCATAATAAATGCTCTCTTATGAAGATAACTGTAATGAAGAATATCAGTTAGCACTTCTCTAATAAATAACTATTAATATTAGATTCTTTCCATAGAATTCCATAATCTGTTTTCCCAGATTATGGTCTGGGAAAGGTCTTTTTTTAATCAAGACCTTTGATTAAAAAACTAAAGATATAAACAATAGTGAGAGGAAAATATTCATCAGATTAAATGGTCACTCCAGCATCAAGTGAACACTAGAAAATTAATCCTTCTAAGCACTTTGAGCTTTCTCCTCCTCAAAAGACAATATGTTTAAAGATTCATACTAGAGGAGCAGTGAAAAAATAAAACATAGAAACAACAGGATGAAAGGTCTCATGGTGTTCATGAACTTTAGTGACACTTCTATTTCCAAGAAGGAAGGAGGGGCAGACAATTAGCTACTATTATGCAATTTCCTGGTACTCGTTTATTATGCTAATAAATATATCCCCTCTGACAAACTAGATAGTGTATTAGCCTGTTTCGAAAGCTCTTAAATGTGGATTTCTGTTTCCTCAGGGAACAAGATTGCACATTTATTGTTTCTGTTATTGTTCCTTTGAGCAAAAATGTGATATTATATTAGAAGAGAATTCCAAAGGAAAGCTTATTTTCCACTGAAACGTTATAATTTGAAACACACACACACACACACACACACACCCCTTTAAGGGCCCTACTTTGTGTCAGAATTTATGGTACAAGATAATTTATGTAAGGTATATTAACATATTCCCACAATAACTTGTAAGGCCAACAATATTACCCTATTCTCTAGATTAGGTAACAGAGGCATAAGCTATATACTGATGTTCACGACACACAATGTTTTAAAACCACAGAACACATTTAAAATATGTTGCAAATTTAAGAAAATAGAGATTAATAGCATTTCTACAGTTTTAAATTGTTTTAAAATTTCCCAAGCTCTTTGATGTCCACTACCTTGTTAAATAGGAAAAGGAGTACATCAAGGCTGTATATTGTCATCCTGCTTGTTTAACTTATATGCAGAGTACATCATGAGAAACGCTGGGCTGGAGGAAGCACCAGCTGGAATCAAGATTTCCGGAAGAAATATAAATAACCTCAGATATACAGATGACACCACCCTTATGGAAAAAAGTGAAGAAGAGCTAAAGAGCTTCTTGATGAAAGTGAAAGAGGAGAGTGAAAAAGTTGGCTTAAAGCTCACCATTCAGAAAACTAAGATCATGGCATCTTGTTCCATCACATAATGGCAAATAAATATGGAAACAGTGGCTGACTTAATTTTTTGGGGCTCCAAAATCACTGCAGATGGTGACTGCAGCCATGAAATTAAAAGACACTTACTCCTTGGAAGGAAAGTTATGACCAACTTAGATAGTATGTTAAAAAGAATAGACGTTATTTTGTCAACCAAGGTCTGTCCAGTCAAGGCTATGGCTTTTCCAGTGGTCATGTATGGATATAGGAGTTGGATGATAAAGAAAGCTGAGCGCCGAAGAATTGATGCTTTTGAACTGTAATGTTGGAGTAGAGTCTTGCGAGTCCTTTGGACTGCCAGGAGATCCAACCAGTGCCTCCTAAGGGAAATCAGTCCTGGGTGTTCATTGGAAGGACTGATGCAGAAGCTGAGACTCCAATACTTTGGCCACCTGATGTGAAGAGCTGACTCATTTGAAAAGACCCTGATGCTGGGAAAGATTGAGGGCAGGAGGAGAAGGGGACGACAGAGGATGAGATGGCTGGATGGCATCACTGACTCAATGGACATGGGTTTGGGTAGACTCTGGCAGTTGGTGATGGACAGGAAGGGCTGGCGTGCTGCAGTTCATGTGGTAGCAAAGAGTTAGAAACAGTTGAGTGACTGAACTGAACTAAACCTCATTAAATCATTATGACAGCGTTTGAAGGAGCGAATCCGAATAACATCATATCTACTTTACATATGAGCAAATTAAGAAGTTCGACAAGTTACCTTGGTTTTATAGTCAGGTTGGTGATCTAGAACTAGAAACACTCCTGACAGTTTGTACAAAAAGGTACAGGAAGGTCACTTTATAGTATCTAGTTACTACAATTTATGCATGTATATATCTACATTGTTTTCCTGTTTTGTTTCCCTTATGATAATACAAGTTTGGTGTGGAAAATATGATACAGAAGAATGCAATAAAAATATTTTACCACCCAAATAGTTATGGAGATAACTATTTCAGATGCCTATAATATAATATATATATAATATATAAATTATATAACATGTAATGAAATATTCAGTTCAGTCACTCAGTCATGTCCGACTCTTGTGGCTGCATGGACTGCAGCACACCAGGCTTCCTAAGCCAGCATCACCAACTCCCGGAGCCTATTCAAACTCATGTCCATCCAGTTGGTGATTCCATCCTGGCCTCTCATCCTCTGTCATCCCTTTCTCCTTCAACCTTCAATCTTTCCAAGGATCAGGGTCTCCTCAAATGAGTCAGTTCTTCACATCACTTGGCCAATGGATTGGAGCTTCAGCTTCAGCATCAGTCCTTCCAATGAATATTCAGGATTGATTTCCTTTAGGATGGACTGGTTGGATCTCCTTGCAGTCCAAGAGACTATCAAGAGTCTTCTCCAACATCACAGTTCAAAAGCATCAATTCTTTGGTGCTCAGCTTTCTTTATAGTCCAACTCTCATATCCATAAATGACTACTGGAAAAACCATAGCTTTGACTAGATGGATCTTTGTTGGAAAAGTAATACCTCTGCTTTTTAATAAGCTGTCTAGGTTTATCATAGCTTTTCTTCCAAGGAGCAAGTATCTTTTAATTTCATGGCTTCAGTCACTATCTGCAGTGATTTGGAGCCCCCGAAAATAAAGGCTGTCACTGTTTCCATTGTTTCCCCATCTGTTGGCCATGAAGTGATGGGATCAGATGCCATGACTTAGTGTTCCGAATGTTGACTTTTAAGACAACTTCCTATAAATGGTATAATATGTATAAGAGTTATCTTTGATATAAATATTAAAATGTAATAAAGCTTAGTTTTATATTAATACCATGTAGTATAAATAGTGCATTATAACATAATATGCTATTACACAGACCTGCATTTGGACCTTGATCTTATCCTCTAATAGCTTCACAATGATTTACTTCCCAAATTTCTATTTACTCATCTATAAATGAAAATAATAATATATCATTTGAGGTTTGACTTAATCACTATAGTATAGAAAGCCCTTAGTACAGTATTTGAGTAGACACTTAATAAATATTTTTGGTGGTTTTTACTTGTATACTTATTATTCACATGCATCACATACATATATGTTAAATAAATTTATCTAGGATAATTTTATAATTGTAAACATATTTTTCTTCAGGTTTAGGAATTTGCTGATTTTTTTTTCCACTCAGTAATACACATTGGATATTTTTCTGCATCAGTGAGTATTCACAACTATCTCTTAAATGACTTTTTACTGTCTAATATATGCATGTACCATGGATTATTTCATGTCTTCTGTATTGATAGACATTTAAGTTTATCCTAATTATAAACTATTACAAATAATTCTGAAAATAACACTTGTCTCTACATAATCAGCTGTTTTATACAAACAAATTTTTATTAATGGGATTAATGTGTCAAAAAGAAGCTATTGCAAAGTAGATGGTTCATCTAGGAAACGGTATAATTACAAATTAGTCCTATTTTAGGGGAAAAGAACAATTGATTCAATGGTATATTAGGAATATCAGTTAAGATGACTTAGTTGCAAGAAACAGAAAAATTTAACTCACCTAGGGTACACAGTAGATGGATTTATCATCCCATAATTGGAATTATTAAGACATCAATTTTCTTTCACCATTACATTCTGCCATAACTCACTTCTTTCATTTCCCACATGTCTTTAAGCCATGCTGATGATCACACTCAGACACTACTAGTCCAATACAAGAAGAGAACTGCTTTTGTATATTCATTTACCAACAAACAAAAACACGGATAGCTAGATAGATACAGTGAGACAAAAGGAAAGTCATATGAAATATATAGAGTGAATAAAAGAATGAAAAGAGCGTAAAGTTGGAAAAGAAGGAAATGCAAAGAAATAGAGGAAAACAACAGAATGGGAAAGACTACAGATCCTTTCAGGAATATTAGAGATACAAAGGGAACATTTCACACAAATATGGGCTCAATAAAGGACAGAAATGGTATAGACCTAACAGAAGCAAAAGTTATTAAGAAAAGGTGGCAAGAATACACAGAACAACTACACAAAAAGGTTTTCATGACCCAGATAACCACAGTGGTGTGATCACTCACCTGGAGCCAGATGTTTTGGAATGAAAAGTGAAGTGGGCCTTAGAAGCATCACTAGGAACAAAACTCGTGGAGGTGATGGACTTCAAGTTGAGCTATTTTAAATTCTAAAAGTTGATGCTGTGAAAGTGCTGCACTCAATATTTGGAAAACTCAGCAGTAGCCATAGGACTGGAAAAGGTCAGTTTTCATTCCAGTCCCAAAGAAAGGCAATGCCAAAGAATGCTCAAACTACCACACAATTGCACTCATCTCACACACTAGCAAAGTAATGCTCAAAGTTCTCCAAGCCAGATTTTAATAGTTCATGAACCATGAACTTCCACATGGTCAAGCTGGATTTAGAAAAGGCAGAAGAAGCAGAGATCAAATTGCCAACATCTGCTGGATCATTGGAAAAGCAAGAAAGTTCCAGAATAACATCTACTTCTGGTTTATTGACTATGCCAAAGCCTTTGACTGTGTGGATCACCAGAAACTGGAAAATTCTTCAAGAGATGGGAATACCAGACCACCAGATCTGGCTCTTGAGAAATCTGTATGCAGGTCAAGAAGCAACAGTTAGTTACGGACATGGAACAACAGACTGGTTCCAAAAAGGAAAGGGAGTATGTCAAGGCTGTATATTGTCACCTTGCTTATTTAACTTATATGCAGAGTTCATCATGCAAAATGCCAGGCTGGAGGAATACAAGCTGGAATCAAGATTGCTGGGAGAAATATCAATAAGCTCAGATATGCAGCTGACACAACCCTTATGGCAGAAAGTGAAGAACAACTAAAGAGCTTCTTGGTGAAAATGAAAGAGGAAAGTTAAAAAGCTGGCTTAAAACCCAACATTCAGAAAACTAAGATCATGGCATCTGGTCCCATCTCTTCATGGCAAATAGATGGGGAAACAGTGAAAATAGTCAGAGACTTTATTTTTTTTTGTGCTCAAAATCAGTGCAGATGATGAGTGCAGTTATGAAATTAAAAGACCATAGCTCCTTGAAAGAAAAGCTATGACAAACCTAGACAGCTATTAAAAAGCAGAGATATTATTTTGACAACAAAGGTTCATCTAGTTTCACTGACATCTTAGGAATCAGTAAACTAAAATGGACAGGGATGGGAAAATTTAATTCAGATCACCATTATATTTACTACTGTGGACAAGAATTCCTTAGTAGAAATAGAATAGCCCTCAGAGCCAACAAGTGTCCAAAATGCAATATTTGGATGTAGCCTCAAAAACAAAAGAATGATCTCTATTGGTTTCCATGGCAAACTGTTCAAAATCACAGAAACCCAAATCTATGCCCCAAGTACTAATACCTAAGAAGCTGAAGATGATGAGTTCTATGAAGACCTAAAACACCTCCTAGAACTAACATCAAAAAAAGAAGTCATTTTTATCACAGGGGATTGGACTGCAATAGCAGAAAATCAAGAGGTACCTGGAGTAACAGGAAAGTTTGGTCTTCGAGTACAAAATGAAGCAGGGCAAAGACTAAAAGAATATTTTTTTCAAGAGAACACATTGGTTAGAACAAACATCCTTTCAACAACCCAAGAGATGACTGTCCACATGGTCATTACCAGGTAGTCAATATTGAAATCAGTTTGTTTATAATCTCTGCAGTCAAATATGGAGGAGTTCAATACTGTCAGTAAAGATTAGACCTGGAGCTGACTGTGGCTCTGATCACATAACTCAAGCTTACATTGAAGCAAGTAGGGAAAACCACTATCCCATTCAGGTATGACCTTAATTAAATCCCTTATGATTACACAGTGGAGGTGATGTCAAGGGATTATACCTGGTAGACAGAGTGTCTAAAGAACTATAGATGGAGGTTCATAACACTGTATAAGAGAGAGTGACCAAAACCATCCTGAAGGAAAAAAAAAAATGCAAGAAGGCAAAGTGGTGGTCTGAAAGGGTTTTACAAATAGCCGAGGAAAGAGGAGCTCCCCAGGTGGTGCTAATGGTAAATAATGTGCCTGCAATTCACCAAGGAGATGTGCATTCCATTCCTTGGTAGGGAAGATCCCCTGGAGGAGGAAATGGCAACCCACCCCAGTATTCCTCCCTGAAAAATCCCATGGAGAGAGGAGCCTGCCGGGCTACAGTCCATGGAGTCACAAAGAGTCAGACACAACTGAGCATGCATGGAGGAAAGAGAAGCAAAAAGCAAGGGACAAAGGAAAAGATACACCCAAATGCCTGCAGAGTTCCAGAGAATAGCAAGTAGAGATAAGAAGGTCTTCTTAAATGAACGATGCAAGGAATAGATGAACACATAGAATGGGTGAGACTGGAGAAGGCAATGGCAACCCACTCCAGTACTCTTGCCTGGAAAATCCTGTGGACAGAGGAGCCTGGTAGGCTGCAGTCCATGGGGTCGCTAAGAGTCGGACACAACTGAGTGACTTCACTTTCACTTTTCACTTTCATGCATTGGAGAAGGAACTGGCAACCCACTCCAGTATTCTTGTCTGGAGAATGCCAGGGACAGGGGAGCCTGGTGGGCTGCCGTCTATGGGGTCGCACAGAGTTGGACACGACTGAAGTGACTTTAGCAGCAGCAGCAGCAGATATTTCTTCAAGAAAATTGGAGATATCAGGGAGCTTTTCATACAAGGATGGGCAAAATCAAGGAGAGAAAAAGGAAAGACCTGAGCGAAGCAAGGGTTTCCCTGGTGGCTCACATGGTAAAGAATACACTTGCAATGTGGGAGACTGGGGTTCAATAGCTGGATTGGGAAAATCCCCTCAGTTGTGTCTGACTCTTTGTGACTCCATGGACTGTAGCCCGGCAGGCTCCTCTACCCATGGGATTTTTCAGGGAGGAATACTGAGGTGAGTTGCCATTTCCTCCTCCACCCCAGTACTCTTGCCTGGAGAATCCCCATGGACAGAGGAGCCTGGAGGGCTACAGTCCATGGGGTTACAAAGAGTCAGACAAGACTGAGCGACTAAGCACACGAGAAGCAAAAGAGATTAAGAAGAGATGGTAAGAAAACACACAAGAACTGTACATAAAAGGACTTGATAACCCAGATAACCATGATGGTGTGGTCACTCACCTAGAGCAAGACATCCTGGATTGTGAGGTCAAGTAGTCCTTAGGAAGCATTACTATGAAAAAAGCTAGTGGGTGCGACAAATAAGAACTTCTTGTCTCTCCTTGTTATTCTCTGGAACTTTACATTCAGTTGGGTATTTATTTTCCTTTCTCCCTTTCTTTTCACTTCTCTTTCCTCAGCTATTTAAGTTCCTAAAAATGATGCTATTAAAGTGTTGCATTCAGTATATCAGCAAATTAAAAAAAACTGGAAAAGGTCAGATTTCATTCCAGTCCCAAAGAAAGACAATGCCAAAATATGTTCAAACTATGATACAATTGTACTAATTTCATATATTAGCAAGGTTGTGCTAAACATCCTTCAAGCTAGGTTTCAGAAGCACTGGAACCAAGGACTGCCTGACATACATGCTGGGTTTCAAAAAGGCAGAGAAATAAAACTGTCAACATTTGTTGAATCATGGAGAAAGCAAGGGAGTTCCACAAAAACATCTACTTCTGTTTCACTGACTACATTGAAGAATTTGACTGTACAGATTTCAACGAACTGTGGAAAATTTTTAGAGATGGGAGTAGCAGACCACCTTACCTGTCTCCTGAGAAACCTGTATGGGAGTCAAGGAGCAACAGTTAGAACTGCACATGGAATAAATGGCTGGTTTGAAATTGGGAAAGGAGTATGCACTCCTGTATACCGTCACACTGCTTTTGAAACTTATATGCAGAGAATATCTTGCAAAATATTGGGCCCAATGAATCACAAGCTGGAATCAAGATTGCTGGGAAGAATATCAGCCTCAGGTATGCAGTTGATACCATTCTAAAGCCGGAAAGGGAGGAGGAACTAAAGAACTTCTTGATGAGGATGAAATAGGAGCATGAAAAAAGCTGACTTGAAACTCAACATTAAAAAAACTAAGATCATGGTCCCATTTCCAGTCCCATTACTTCATGGGAAATATAAGGGAAAAGAGAGGAAGAAGTGGCTGATTTTATTTTCTTGGGCTCCAAAATCACTGCAGACAGTGACTGCAGCCATGAAATTAAAAGATGCTTGCTCCCTGGAAGAAGGGCTATGGCAAACCTAGATGGCAAATGAAAAAAGCAGAGAAATAACTTTGACAATAAAGATATGTCTAGTTAAAGTTATGGTTTTTCCAGTAGTAACGTATGGATGTGAGATCTGGAACATAAAGAAGGCTGAGCTCTGAAGAATTGCTGCTTGTGAACTGTGGTGCTGGAGAGTTTCTTGGACTGCAAGGAGATCAAACCATTCGATCTTAAAGGAAATCGACCCTGAATGTTCACTGGAAGGATTGTTGCCGAAATTGAAGCTCCAATACTCTGGCCACTTGTTGCTATGAGTCAACTCATTGGAAATGACCCTGATGCTGGGAAAGACTGAAGGCAAGCAAAGAAGGCAGCAGAGGATGAGATTGTTAGATAGCATCACCTATTCAATGGCTCTAAAGTGCACTCCAGGAGATTATGGAGGCAGTGGGGCCTGGCATTTTATAATCCATGGGGTTGCAAAGAGCTGGACATGACTTAGTGAATGAACAATAACAACAACAGCAATGCAATTGTAAATACTACTTTTGTATTTTTCTCCTGGCATGTTACATTGTTTTTGACTTAAAATCTTGTTCAGGAGTGGAAGGCAGTTTTAATGGTCTTCATTTGGTTTTTACCCATCTTGTCCTTCAGAGAGGAGGAATCAATATTCAGGTAACTACCAAAGGTGTCCATTCCAATATACACTCAGATATCTTGAAAATGATCACTAGGTCTAGTAAACACAGTTTGAGCTGGACCTCAGCCTAGACTCCATTTATTACCTGATCTCCATTGTACTTCCATTCTAACAAGATTTCTTGATGATATAGTATCTTTCTGGGTCCAGTGATCCTCAACAGCCTGAGTACCCCCATTCTCTAGTGTATGCACATCTGACATAAATATCTGTATGACACTCCAGCATAGTTGTTATATATTCATTCACCATGCTCATGCAGGTCCCTCTTCCCAACTGGTCAAAGGATTCTGAGAGCTATCTCATGTCTGGAACTAGGCAGGAGATCATAACTTCATTGGAGCAGCTGCCTTCAACTTCCTGATTATCAGTCATTGATTTATTTGGTGTATATAAAAGGATCAATAACATTGTTTACCGTCTATTTTACCCCTAGTAGTGCAAAATTCTACTAAATATTCCCACAGGTAAGCCCGTTCTGACTTCTGCTCTGACCTACTGCTCAAAACAATATTTGTACATATCTTGCTTCCAGTTATTGATCAACACCGAGTGTCTTCTATTATTTTGAAATCCTAACATTCCTGTTTTGGGAAAGCTAGGCCTATAGCCTAATGCCTGTTTTAATGCTTGCTTTTAGAGATAGTCACCGGCAAGCTTTTAAAGAATGCCAATGCTTCTTTCTATCAAAGCGTTCCTAATTGTTTTGGTTAAGTACTATCATGATCCTATCTGAAAACAATTGCTAGTGAGATTTTTAGCCATTACATAGTATATTTATAGTATCATGCCCAATCCTTTGAGAATTTTGATTCATCCTCTGTTGTTTGCAACAGCTTTTCTGGCATTTCTATTTCATTTAATGTGAATCACTCACTTTTTTGAATGTGGAAGAAGCAAAGTAGCAGTGTATTTATTAGTATTACATATCAGGGTTCTTTCCAGGATGTTAAATGCTATATCTTAGGAGACTCCTCCTGTATTGGTATAATCTGCCATATTTAAATTTCTGTTCCTTCACCTTTATTCAGCATACTGATGATCCAGTCCCATATGTACTTGACTATTTCTTGCTAGTACATGATAGTCAGCTCCTGAAAACCTTCAGCACCTAACAGGCTTTCCTTTCAAAGTTTCAATATTTACCTGATTGATGACTGTGACCCGACCTTAGTTATTAGTCTGGTAGTCTGGTGGCCAGAAAGAGAGGTGGCAGTTGCTTTTAAGCGGGGAGAAGGGGGAGAGTTACTTGTGTTCTTCTTAGACAAAGGTCTCTGTATTATTTTTAAGCAAGTGGAGGAAATCCTAGTCTTCTACAAAAAGGATGAACTGCTTCCACAGCCCCAGAGAATCAGAAGAATATAAGGATTTATGATTTTCAGGTTCATGATCTCAGATATTTCCAAGCAAAGTCTTAGGTCCTTTGCAATTCAGGACCTAACCTTAGCACAACAGACATGTCAGGGTTGAGAATTCAATATTTTCTGGAGCTCTGCTACACATAATTAAGTTCTGGAACTAATTCTCAGTCGTTTTTTTTTTGTTTGTTTGTTTTTTTCTCTTGCCCTATGGCTATACAAGAGAGAATCTTTTTAAAAGCTGTAAGGAACTCTTCTGGCTTTCACAGCCTTGTATTGGTGATTGATTACATGAAACCTTTCAGTGTTTTCTTTCTCTCTGTGTGTAATGTATTAAGGATTCCATAACAAAACATTGTAAAGAAACTATATTCCAATGAAAAATTAAAACCAAACCAAAAAAATGACCAAATAGTGACAAAAAATGACTGTAACTAACAGTCAAAATGTCTTGCTTAATTAAATAAATTTCAGTATATCTGATTTATTACTCTTACAAAAAAAAAAAAAAGGATGCCACAGTACACCTACCTACTAATTTCCTCACAGTTCTTATCAGTGCATCTTGACTCTCTAGTATCCCATCTTAGTTTACTGTTAGTGAATTTGCTAACACTGCATCACAAATGTATGGTAAGTGCAGTCAGCACTCCATCTAATCAGTGATGGCATCCTCACTGCCATCAGCCAGTTAGTGATACAGAGTCTATATCCTCTTTTTGAGGCTGCTTCCTAAGACCACTTCTGGTATCAAATATCATGAATCTGGTGTTTCAGAAAACAGCCTTTGCTGTTTATGTTTATTAGGGTATGATCTCAGTAGTAACATTTGGCAGAGATGCAAACTTCATAACTGAGTAGGAGTAGCTGAACCAAGATGTAGATGTAGAAGTGGCCTCAACTGATCCCTTAGAGAACACTGGAGTTGGGAAGGCCCTTGAAAATCTTTCTTAATAAAATCAAGGGACAAGGCCACAGTATCTGTACCTCAGCCAGTTATTTCATATAGAACTTCTGAGAGGTAGTTTATTTTTAATGTGGGCTATTCCTGGATAGGGACTCAGCCATGAGCCACTAGCAGCTAGCATTCAGGGCAAGTTGGAGAAATTAGTGCATTGGTACGAAAAATTAATGCAGTTGTCTTACAATAGAATCAATGACATTGTTTAAAAATAGTAGCAAGAAAATAAAGGGAGTGATGAGGAGAGATTTCACTGATTTCTGAGTAAAGATATTTAAGAATTGTTTGTTCTTTCAGAAAGGAATAAGGGCAGGCTAACCTTTCCTTCTCCTTCTGTTACTTGCATGCACAATACAAAATGTGACTGTGGCATAGAGGAAAGTGAAATCTTAGACAGTAGTTTGAGGTAAGCTGTTAGCAAGACATCCTAGGCTTCAGCTCAAGTAAAAGGGCAAAAGAAAAATAACTGACTAAACAGTGGAGTTTCTTCTCAATTCAGGGATTCAAACAAATTCAAGGGATTAAATCTCATAGATGGAGTACCTGAAAAACTAGGGATAGAGGTTCATGACATTGTACAGGAGGCAGTGATCAAGAAAATCCCCAAGAAAGAGAAATGGGAAAAGGCTAAATGGTTGACTGAGTAGGCCTTAAAAATAGCTGAGAAAAGAGGAGAAGTGAAAGGAAAAGAAGAAAAGGAAAGATACACCCATCTGAATGCAGAGTTCCAAAGACTAGCAAGGAGAGCCTTCGTCAGTGATCAGTACAAAGACATAGAGGAAAACAATAGAATGGGGAAGACTAGATATCTCTTCAAGAAACTTAGAGATACCAAGAGAACATTTTATGCAAAGATGGGCACAATAAAGGACAGAAATAGTATGGACCTAACAGAAGCAGAAGATATTACGAAGAGGTGGCAAGAATACACAGAAGAACTGTACAAAAAAGATCTTTATGACCCAGATAACCATGATGGTGTGATTGCTCACCTAGAGTCAGACATCCTGGAATGCAAAGTGAAGTGGGTCTTAGGAAGCATAACTAGGAGCGCAGCTTATGGAGGTGATGGAATTCCAGTTGAGCTATTTCAAATCCTAAAATTTGATGCTATGAAAGTGCTGCACTCAATATGCCAGCAAATTTGGAAAAGTCAGCAGTGGCCACAGGACTGGAAAAGGTCAGTTTTCATTCCAATCCCAAAGAAAGGCAATGCCAAAGAATGCTCAACTATCACACAATTGCACTCATCTCACACACTAGCAAAGTAATGCTCAAAGTTCTCCAAGGCAGGCTTCAATAGTACGTGAACCACGAACTTCACACGTTCAAGCTGGATTTAGAAAATGCAGAAGAATCAGAGATCAAATTGCCAACATCTGCTGGATCATTGAAAAAGCAAGAGAGTTCCAGAAAAACATCCACTTCTGGTTTTTTGACTATGCCAAAGCCTTTGGCTGTGTGGATCACCAGAAACTGGAAAATTCTTCAAGAGATGAGAATACCAGACCACCAGACCTGGCTCTTGAGAAATTTGTATGCAATTCAAGAAGCAACAGTTAGAACTGAACAGGGGACAACAGACTGATTCCAAAAAGGAAAAGGAGTACATCAAGCCTGTATATTGTTACCCTGCTTCTTTAACTTATATGCAGTGTACATCATGTGAAATGCCAGGATAGGTAAAGCACAAGCTGGAATCAAGATAGCAAGGAGAAATATCAATAAGCTCGGATATGCAGCTGACACCACCCTTATGGCAGAAAGAGAAGAAGAATTAAAGAGCCTCTTGATGAAAATGAGAGAGGAGAGTAAAAAAGTTGGCTTAAAACTCAACATTCAGAGAACTAATATCATGGCATCCAGTCACATCACACCATGGCAAATAGATGGAGAAACAACGGAAACTGTGACAGACTTTATTTGTTTGGGCTCCAAAAGTCACTGCAGATGGTAACTGAAGCCATGAAATTAAAAGATGCTTGCTACTTGGAAGAAAAGCTATGACCAATCAAGACAGTGTATTAAAAAGCAGAGACATTTCTGCCAACAAAGTTATGTATAGTCAAAGTTATTGTTTTTCCAGTAGTCATGTATGGATGTGAGAGTTGAACTATAAAGAAAGCTGAGCACCAAAGAATTGATGCTTTTGAACTGTGGTGTTGGAGTAGACTCTTGAGAGTCCCTTGGACTGCAAGGAGATCCAACCAGTCAATGCTAAAGGAAATCAGTCCTGAATATTCATTGGAAGGACTGTTGCTGGCATTGCAACTCCAATACTTTCAGCACCTTATGCGAAGAACTGGCTTATTGGAAAATACACTGATGCTGGGAAAGATTGAAGGCAGGAGAAGAAGGGGTTGACAGAGGATGAGATGGTTGGATGGCATCACTGAATTGATGGACAGGAATTTGAGTAAGCTCTGGGAGTTGGTGATGGACAGGTACGCCTGCCATGCTACAGTCAATGGGGTGGCAAATTGTCAGATGCGACGGAGCAAATGAACTGAACTGAATGCTTCTCAACAGAACAAGGGTAAGGCTGGCAGAGATCTGTTTTATGAGATAAAATATCATGGGTGAATTTACTGGCAGAGTTGATCAATATTATGAATAATACAATATAATTTATCAAATACAGTTTATAAAACAGAAAGTATATCCTTGGAGTTTGGATAATAAAATTCATGTCAATACATGTTATGTTATTTAATTATGGTCACATAACAAGTTAAGGACTAATATGAGGATTAGTAATTACATTCTGATGGAGTGTATGTATAAATCTGGAAATACGTATACTGGTACCGCATTCCTTTGTACAAGATGGAATATCTTGAAGTTTGGGCCTAAGGTAGTAAACATGAGAAACAAGGACAAAGGAGGCAGGAGGTTGAATCCCAGTCCAGATGCACATGTCAAAATGAGTCATAGGAATGGACAGAGTTGAGGAGATTGAGTTTGTTTAATTTAATGGCCCCAGTATTCCAAATGTGGCTGCAAATAGTGACAAGCTATTAAGGTATGGAAAAAACTGCTGAAAGATTTCTGAAATTAGAGATTTTTTGTAAGCGTATTCTTTCATCACAAAATTTTGGCCAACATTTCTTTTTATGAGCTGAAGTAAATTAAACAGGAAACTTCACAATTTTTTTGTGATTGCATATCAGTAATTTCAAGACTTTTTCTTCTTGGGAATTCGGTTGGTAATTACTAAAACTCCAAAGCTAATTATGTTGTTATGCTACTGGGACTGTAGCTATGGTTGAGAAGTCTTCTCCATTAACAGGCTCAATTTGCAGGCACTGATAATTCTGCTTTCACCCCAAACCCTTCCTATCCTTCTTCCCACCCCCTTGAGGGTGGAAGGAAGCAATAATTTAATGATATGTCCCTTTGGAAAGTGATATTTTACTTCAAAAAATTGCTTAGTCAGGACAGAATATATATATATATATATATATATATTTTAAGGAGCAATCAATCAAGCCATATTCATGTAATCTGAGAGATTCTGGAAACACAAAGATGCTATATTTTAAAATGGCAACCTTGCTTCTAAGAAGACTGAGGCCTCTTTAACAAGGCAGAGCTACATAGATCATAAGTAAATTGTATTAAATAAGTAATCATAGACTGAATTGTTGTGGAGAGCTAATATCCCTACTCATCCCACATGAGTAGGATGTTGTTTTTGTAAGCTGTTAAGTGTGTACTGAGGTGTGAGGCTTCAAATATACAAGAATATCAATGTTCTTGGACAGGCAGTGTGTCTAAAGCATCCCACACTGACACAAAGGCAACTGTGTATTTTAACAATACCACACTGAGGTAAATAAAACAGCAAATTTGTTAAATAAGCATTTATTTGAATGACTTACTAAGCTATTAATTTTGCTGTCTTCTAAGACATGAAGGGAAAATTAAATACATTCCAGATGAGGACTTTAAAAATATGTATCAATAAATGGGTAAATGTCAAGACATATCAGAATAAAGCTTGTGTGTTCAGAGAAACAGGACATAATCATATTTTTTGGAAAATGGAATACTTGCTTTGCCACCTTGGCAAGGTTTCTGATACAGCAATATATTTAATTTTCCCATTTAAAATAGAGTATAATATGTTATCATGCTGGTGACAGAGAAAAGATAACACTTTTTGTCATAGTTAGAAATATTTGTAGTCCAATAATAAAAAGGAAAATATTTCATTTACAGCATTTCTAAATCTCTCTTTAACAACATAGTTTTTAAAAGTGAAATTTTACAGCAAATGGTCCTAAGGTGTAATTAATTTAAGCATGTTGGTAACCTATATAATTTAAGTAGACAGTGTTAAGCTATAGAAACCCTAACTCCTTTACTTGCAGGGCCTTTGGACAGATGTTAGTTCTATTCTTGGATTTCCCTGGTGGCTCAGATAGTAAACAATCTGTCTGTAATGCAGAAGACCCAGATTTGATCACTTGGTCAGGAAAATACACTGGAGAAGGTAACTGTAACCCACTCCAGTATTGCCTGGAGAATTCCATGGATATGAGAGCCCGGCAGGTTGCAATCCATGGGGGTCACAAAGAGTTCCACATGACTGAATCACTAACAGTGTCACTATTCACTTTTATTTCCATTCTTGCATATATTATGCACCAAGCTGCTTGACTATGAATAAAGTATTTTAGTTCTTAAAATTTCAAGTCCTAATCACTCAATATTAGTCACATTACCAGTAAATTAAAGATAGTAACACCAATCTTGAAAAGTTATCAAGAATCAAACAGCATAAGGAAAGTACTTACTCAAAGCAGAGTGTACTTAATATGCTTCTGTAATTTCCACATGCATTTTAATGGGAAACCTAAATATTTCAGTGGTTCAAATATTTTCTTAAAATTGAGGGTAAACTGTAATCATCATTGCCCTAGATTTAAAAATCTTTCTTTCGCTAACCACCATCTCTAAACAACAAAGAGCAACAATAAGAAGCAATCTGCATTAATATTGGCTATTTCTGAATAGGATTTTGATTTTCTGTTGTGAAATAGAAGACAGTCATCTCAGGTAGTCTTTGCTGATATTATCATGCAAATTATCCATTTTAATGAAAAAGTTACTTATCATTTCACATAGTAAGCTCTTAATAAAAGTATGTTGATTACCTGATTAAATCAGCCAAGCAAAATATAATATGATTGGCTGAATTCTAAGCACAATTATATATCATAAATGAGTCAAAATTAGAGATGTATTTATTAGCATAGTGACACTTGAATTTGCATGAATTATATGTCTTATTGATAAGGTACTGCTAATTAGAGCTGCCTTATGACCCAGCAAAATTTTAGAAATATTATATGAAAAAAAAAATGATCAAAGATCAGAGTTTTGGGTGCTGAATTAATGTGATAGACTAGTTCTCAAGCAGTTATTTGAATTTATCCATATTTATTATACTGAAAGTAAGGGGGCTTCCCTGGTAGCTCAGCTGGTAACAAATCCACCTGCAATGCAGAAGACGGGTTTGATCCCTGGGTTGGGAAGATGCCCTGGAGGAGGGTATGGCAACCCGCCCCAGTATTCTTTTCTGGAGAATACCTATGGACAGATGAGCCTGGGGGCTACAGTTCATGGGGTCACAAAGAGTTGGACATGACTGAACAATTAAGAACAGCACAGCATGTACCGGAAGCACACTGAATGAGTATTCTTAGACCATCCATGAAGTACTTCAATGGATGACATCCTCAACCACTTGTAAAAGAATTAAACTAGAATACTTTCTAACACCATACACAAAAACAAACTCAAAATGGATTAAAGATCTAAATATAAGATCAGAAACTATAAAACTCCTAGAAGAAAACATAGGCAAAACACTCTCCAACATAAATCACAGTAGGATCCTCTGTGGCCCATCTCCTAGAGAAATGGAAATAAAAGCAAAAATAAACAAATGGGACATAACAAACTTAAAAGCTTTTGCACAATGAAGGAAACTATAAGCAAGGTGAAAAGACAGCCATCAGAATGGGAGAAAATAATAGCAAATGAAGCAACTAACAAAGAACCTCAAAAATATACAAGCAACACCTGCAGCTCCATTCCAGAAAAATACATGACCCAATCAAAAAGTGGGCCGAAGAACTAAGCAGACATTTCTCCACAGAAGACATACAGATAGCTAACAAACACATGAAAAGATGCTCAACATCACTCATTATCAGAGAAATGCAAATCAAAACCACAATGTGGTACCATCTCATGCCAGTCAGAATGGCTGCCATCCAAAAGTCTACAAGCAATAAATGCTGGAGAGGGTGTGGAGAAAAGGGAACCCTCTTATACAGCAACTATGCAAACTAGTACAGCCACTATGGAGAATAGTGTGGAGATTCCTTAAAAAACTGGGAATAGAACTGCCATATGACAACCCTACTGCTGGGCATACACACCAAGGAAACCAGAACTGAAAGAGACATGTGTACCCCAATGTTCATCACAGCACTGTTTATAACAGCCAGGACATGGAAGCAACCTAGATGTCTATCAATAGACAAATGGATAAGGAAGCAGTGGTACATATACACAGTGGAATATTACTCAGCCATTAAAAAGAATACATTTGAGTCAGTTTTACTGAGCTGGACGAAACTGGAGCCTATTATACAGAGTGAAGTAAGCCAGAAGGTAAAACAATACAGTATACTAACACATATATATGGAATTTAGAAAGATGGTAATGATAACCCTGTATGCGAGACAGCAAAAGAGATGCAGATCTATAGAACAGTCTTTTAGACTCTATGGGAGAGGGCAAGGGTGGGATGATATGGGAAAATCGCATTGAAACATGTAAATTATCATATGTGAAATGAATTGCCAGCCCAGGTTTGATGCACGATACAGGGTGCTCAGGGCTGGTGCACTAGGATGACCAGAGGGATGGAATCAGGAAGGTGGTGGGAGGGGGGTTCTGGAAGAGGAACACATGTATACTCATGGCGGATTCATGTCAATGTATGGCAAAACTAACACAACAATGTAAAGAAAAAAGTATTTCCTGAATTTGTTACCAAAAAAAAAGAAACAACCCCTCAACATTCAGAAAGCTAAGATCATGGCATCCAGTCCCATCATTTCATGGCAAATAGGTGGGGAAACAAAGGAAACAGTGAGTGACTTTATTTTGGGGGGCTCCAAAATCTCTGCAGATGGTGACTGCAGACATGAAATTAAAAGACGCTTGCTCCTTGGAAGAAAAGCTATGACCAGCCTCAACAGCATTTTGAAAAGTGGTGACATCACTCTGCCAACAAAAGTCATCTAATCAAAGTTATGGGTTTTCCAGTAGTCATGTATGGATCTGAGAGTTGAACTATAAAGAAAGTTGAGTGCTGAAGAATTGATGCTTCTGAACTGTGGTGTTGGAAAAGACTCTTGAGAGTCCCTTGGGCTGCAAGGAGATCAAACCAGTCAATCCTAAAGGAAATCAGTCCTGAATATCCATTGGAAGGACTGATGTTGAAGCTGAAACCTTTTTATGACTCAGTAATATTCAATAGTGTATATATATCACATCTTCTTTATCCATTCCTTTGTTGATGGACATTTAGGTTGCTTAGATGTCTTGTCTATTGTAAACAGTGCTGTGATGAACATTGGAATGCATGTATCTTTTGGGCCATGTTTTTCTCTGGATGTATGCCCAAGAGTGGGGTTTATAATATTTTTGACCTGGGGGACTTTTGCAGAAACTAATGCCTGTGGCCAGTGATTTGTTATGTAACTGAATATTTAAATGTCTCTGGTCAATAATGTTTGGGTAACAAGGACATATTAATATATCTCTGGTTAATAATGTGGCAACTGAATCCACCTCCTCTGGCAAGTAAATTTAGAGGTTTCATTCCTGAACCTAAGCTGATAGGAATGGGTATATCCCTAATCGACAAACGATCCATTCTTCTATGATTCAGTTACAGTTGTTCATAAATATCACGTCTCAATTTTTTACGCTGTCTTTGGTCATCTTCCAGTGTCTTCAAATAGTTATTTAAAGTTATTTTAGCTAATTCCATACTTATTATCTTCAAAGGAAAATTACCCAATCACCTCACACTACCATGAACAGAAACAGAGTGCTAGATGGATATTTTAAAATGCAATCAAGAGGTTTATTTACATACTTATGTTTGGGATCTTTTCCCCTACACCCAGGTGAAATATTCCTTAAGGCCCATACTTCTATGCTCATTATTATGTAACTGACAGTTCTATCATTGCTGCAAGATTTTAAAACACATATTCAATTAAGAAATTTAAATGCTCGATCCAAGATACTAATCAAGATATCACACTGGATCTAACGTACTTCCTATTGCTCCCAATCCAAGGAGAAGGAAGTGGCAACTCACGCCAGTATTCCTGCCTGGAGAATCTCATGGACAGAGAAGTCGGGTGGGCTACAGTCCAGGGGGTCGCAAAGAGTCAGACACGATGAGCGACTTGGCACACCCAATCCAATTCCAGCTCAGTTCTGCTATAGGTTGTATAAAGGTATAGCTTTGTTGTTTTTTCTGTCATTAGAAGAAATTTTGTTGGTTCTCTAGCAACAGAGCCAGTTTCAAATCTTTACAGAGTGAGATCAGAGATACAGTGTGGGAAAGAAAAATAAACATCTTTATTGAAATAGTGCAATTGTAAGCTGGTTCTGTGCTTTGTGGAGCTGGCAAAAGTTCAAACATTTTTAAGTTCTTATAACCAATAAACAATCGCTGAATCTCCTTGTATTATTTTTTAAAAACATATAGTATTCTCTAGCAGGTTATTATTGCTCTCCTTTAGTTTTTGTTTCTCTGACAATCTGTCCTACCTGAATACTATTGAGGTTCCTATTTTCTGGCAAAGTTTTTGAATAGGACTTTAGTTAGCTCCAGGCTACCTCACCTTTTCTCACACTCACACCTATTCCAAGGAAATACTTGCATATTGCCTGTTCTAATCCATTCAGGATTACCTGTCTACTGAGTAATCTTTATGTAGGTCAAGAAGCAACAGTTAGAACTGAACATGGAGCAACAGATTGGTTCCAAATCGGGAAAGGAGTACGTCAAGGCTGTATGTGTATATCGTCACCCTGCTTATTTAATTTATATGCAGAATATATCACAAGAAATGCCCGGCTGGATGAAGCACAAGCTGGAATTAGGATTGCCAGGAGAAATATCAATAACCTCAGATATGCAGATGACACCACCCTATGGCAGAGGTGAGGAGGAACTAAAGAGCCTCTTGATGAAAGTGAAAGAAGAGAGTGAAAAAACTGGCTTAAAACTCGATATTCAGAAAACTAGGATCATGACATCCAGTCCTATCACTTCAAGACAATTAGATGGGAAAACAATGGAAACAGGGAGAGACTTGGTGTTTTGGGGCTCCAAAATCATTGCAGATGGTGACTATAGCCATGAAATTAAGAGACACTTGCTCCTGGAAGAAAAGTTATGATCAACCTAGACAGCCTATTAAAAAACAGAGATACTATGTTGCCGACAAAGGTCTGTCTAGTCAAAGCTATGGTTTTTCCCGTAATCATGCATGCATGTGAGGGTTGGACTATAAGGAATGCTGGGCACTGAAGAATTGATACTTTTGAACTGTGGTGCTGGAGAAGACTCATGAGAGTTGCTTGGATAGCAAGGAGATCCAACCAGTCCATCCTAAAGGAAATCAGTCCTGAATATTCATTGGAAGGACTGAAGCAGAAGCTGAAACTCCAGTATTTTGGCCACCTAATGGGAAGAACTGACTCATTTGAAAAGACCCTGATGCTGGGAAAGTTTGAAGTCAGGAGGAGAAGGGGTTAACAGAGGATGGATGGTTGCATGGCATCATCAACTCGATGGACATGAGTTTGTGTAAACTCCAGGAGCTGGTGATAAACAGCGAAGACTGACATGCTGTAGTCCATGGGTTGCAAAGAGTCAGACATGAGTGAGCAACTGAACTGAAATAACTGAATTGAATCCATTTGGGAGGTCCAGTCCATCCCAGGATAGACACTCTTCTCTACTGTCATAAGAAGCTTTATTTATCAGGTATGAGTCAGGGAACAAAAATCAATTTGCCCCTCAGTTAGTCACCCCCATTAGGAAGCTTCCATAAGCCTCTTATTCTTCTGCATCAGAGGGCAGACAGACCAAAAAAACATAATCACAGAAAACTAACCAATCTGATGGACCACAGGGACCACAGCCTTGCCTAACTCAATGAAACTATGAGCCATGACATGTAGGGCCACCCAAGACGGACGGGTCATGGTGGAGAGTTCTGACAATACATGGTCCACTGGAGAAGGGCATAGCAAACCACTTAGGTATTCTTGCCTTGAGAATCCCATGAACACTATGAAAAGGCAAAAGGATAGGAAAGGAAAGATGAACTCCCCAGGTCAGTAGGTACCCAATATGCTACTGGAGATCAGTGGAGAAATAACTCCAGAAAAATTGAAGAGATGGAGCCAAAGCAAAAACTACAATCACTTGTGGATGTGACTGGTGATGGAAGCAAGGTCCAATGCTGTAAAAAGCAATATTGCATAGGAACTTGGAATGTTAGGTCTATAAGCTATGGCATATGGAATACCAGACCACCTGACTTGCCTCTTGAGAAACCTGTATGCAGGTCAGGAAGCAACAGTTAGAACTGGACATGGAACAACAGACTGGTTCCAAATAGGAAAAGGAGTATGTCAAAGCTCTATATTGTCACTCTGCCAATTTAACTTATATGCAGAGTACATTATGAAAAATGCTGGGCTGGATGAACCACAGGCTGGAATCAAGATTGCCAGGAGAAATGTCAATAACCTCAGATATTCAGATGACACCACCCTTATGGCAGATAGTGAAGAAGAACTGAAGAGCCTCTTGATGAAAGTGAAAGAGCAGAGTGAAAAAGTTGGCTTAAAACTCAACATTCAGAAAACTAATATCATGGTATCCGGTCCCATCACTTCATGGAAAATAGATGAGGAAATAGTAGAAACGGTGACAGACTGCATTTTTTTTTGTCTCCAAAATCACTGCATATGGTGATTGCATCCTTAAAATTAAAAGACACTTGCTCCTTGGAAGAAAAACTGTGACCAACCTCGACAGCATGTGAAAAAGCAGAGACATTATTTTGCCAAAAAAGGTCCATACGGTCAAAGCTATGGTTTTTCAGTAGTCATGTCTGGATATGAGATTTGGACTCTAAATAAATGTGAGTGCAGAAGAACTGATGCTTTTGAACACTGGTGTTGGAGAAGACTCTTGAGAGTCTCTTGGACATCCAGGAGATCCAACCAGTCCATCTTAAAGGGAATCAGTCCTGAATATTCATTGGAAGGACTGATACTAAAGCTGGATCTCCAATATGTGGCCACCTGATGTGAAGAACTGATTCATTTGAAAAGACCCTGATGCTTGGAAAGATTGAAGGCAGGAGGAGAAGGGGATGACAGAGGATGAAAGGGTTGCATGGCATCACTGACTCAATGGACATGAGTTTGAGTAAACTCCAGGAGTTGGTGATGAACAGGGA
Source organism: Antilocapra americana (assembly GCA_007570785.1). Classification (NCBI taxonomy): domain Eukaryota; kingdom Metazoa; phylum Chordata; class Mammalia; order Artiodactyla; family Antilocapridae; genus Antilocapra; species Antilocapra americana. Next base: position 14,143,449 of record ML664199.1, read on the forward strand.
GGCCTGGCGTGCTGCATTCCATGGAGTTGCAAAGAGTCGGAGCAATTGAACTGAACTGACTCTGCTGCCATAAGCAGCTTTAGTTTATCAGGTATGAGTCAGGGAGCAGTGTATGACATTCCTATATCGAAGAATCATTTAGGATGCTTCTTTAATGGTCCATTTGAAGTTCACTTTACCACATTCTTACCAGGAAAGGGATAGAAAACTTAAGGCAACAACTCACACATAGTTTCCTATTCTTTTTCATGTCCTTAATTGGACTGAGAAGTCGAAGAGTTCTCAACCAGCCAGTTTCTCAAACTGGCTGCAATTATCTTCGTTGTAAGCTTAGTATATGAAGATCTTGCTTTCAAATTCACATAGCCTTATCTTGGTGTTTTGGTCAAAATGTCAGTTTTAATATCTTATTTTGCATAATTCAAGATAGTGATTTTTCATAAGATCATTTGAACATTTGAGCATTCTATTTTAGGGATGGTAAAATTCTTACTGCTAACATTTTAGTTATTTTGAATGAATATGTACTATGCAAACTATGAAAAGGACACTGAATTGAAGCATGCAGCAAAGTGACAAGCTTAAAATTAAGAAGCCAAGAAATTACAATCCAGAGGATTGGATGATATTGGCTGTTCACGGTGCTGCTGAGAAAAAGTGTAGTGCAATGTTTAAGAGTAGAAACTGCAGTACTATAAATCTCCATTTCCTGCTATAATGATTACTAATCTTGTTATCTTAAAATATAAGTCTCAATTTTTTTTAATTAAATTTTCTTTATTGTGTTGGTTTTGCCATACAATGACATGAAACTGCCATGGGTTTACATATGCTCCCCCTCCAGAACCCCCCTCCCTCCTCCCTCCTGATTCCCTTCCCCTGGGACATCTCAGTGCACCAGCCCCGAGCATCAACCCTGGGCTGGCGATTGATTTCACATATGATAATTAACATGTTTCAATGTCATTCTCCCATATCATCCCACCCTTGCCCTCTTAAAAATTAAGTAATAATAGAACCTACTTCATAAACAACACAGAGTGGTTATACTCGGTGGTGCCCAACCTTTTTGGCACCAGGGGCCAGTGTTGTGGAACAATATTTTCCATTAACTAGAGATGGAGGATGGTTTCAGGATGATTCAAGAGAACTACATTTATTGTGTACTTTATTTCTTTTACTAAATCAACTCCACCTCAGATTATCAGGCATTAGATCTTGTAGGTTGGAGATTCCTGGCTATATTAATTGAAATCATATAACACTCCTAAGTACATTTGAGCTCTCAATGTACTTAAAAAATGTTTCACTTTTACTACCATTATTATAATATTTAGAAGTTTCTAGTTAAACAAAGAAATACTAACAGACAATTAACAAAGTAGTTTCTTTTTTTTTTGTAACATTGATATACAATCGTGGTTCTGGGACCAATTCAATATCACAATTACCTACATCAAACATTACTAACTTCAAGTTATAAACTGCAAAGTTTCTGGATTGCTGGAAAGCTCTAGATAGAGACTTTTTCTAGAGACTTCTAGGCCTGGATACTGATGTCTCTCAGAAGTGATACTATGACCCTACTGATACTTTGGTTCAAGAACAGGCAAGCCAGATGAATTAATATTTCTAATTCTTCTTTGATATTATTTAGTCTCTGGATTGCAAAACAATTTCACTTCTTAGTCCTGACAAGACCATAACTATCTCTAACAGTGAAACTAGAAGCCATTTTATACTCATTAAGGACTCGAGATCAAACAGTGATGTTCCAAGATGTGTAGTTTTGCAAGCTCTTTTAATTTCATAAGATTTTGTATCTTTAAGTAATTATATTTAGAACTTGAGCTAATCTTACTGTGTGTATTTGTGTATGTGTATGTGCACAGGCATGCACATGTGTATGGTCTCTTCTTGATAATACATAATCCATATGAAATAATGTACTAGTTTGCTAGCTAGTGATTTAATTTATGTCATTAAATACATGACCCTGCTGTACTTGCAACATAGTAGTTAGCAGTTCAGTTCAGTTCAGTTGCTCAGTCATGTCTGACTCTTTGCGACCCCATGAATCACAGCAGGCCAGGCCTTCCTGTCCATCACCAACTCCTGAAGTCTACCCAAACCCATATCCATTGAGTCTGTGATGCCATCCAGCCATCTCATCCTCTGTCATCCCCTTCTCCTCCGGGCCTCAATCCTTCCCAGCATCAGGGTCTTTTCCAATGAGTAAAATCTTCGCATGAGGTAGCCAAAGTATTGGAGTTTCAGCTTCAACATCAGTCCTTCTAATAAACACCCAGGACTGATCTCCTTTAAGATGGACTGGTTGGATCTCCTTGCAGTCCAAGGGACTCTCAAGAGTCTTCTCCAAGACCACAGTTCAAAAGCATCAATTCTTCAGCGCTGAGCTTTCTTCACCATTCAACTCTCACATCCATACATGACCACTGGAAAAACCATAGCCTTGACTAGACCATCCTTTGTTGGCAAAGTAATGTCTCTGCTTTTCAATATGCTATCTAGGTTGGTCATAACTTTCCTTCCAAAGAGCAAGCATCTTTAATTTCATGGCTGCAATCACCATCTGCAGTGATTTTGATTGGACTTTATTACTCCAAAATAAAGTCCGTCACTGTTTCCACTGTTTCTCCGTCTATTTCCCATGAAGTGATGGGACCAGATGCCATGATCTTAGTTTTCTGAATGTTGAGCTTGAAGCCAACTTTTTCACTCTCCTCTTTGACTCTCATCAAGAGACTTTTTAGTTCCTCTTCACTTTCTGCCATAAGGGTGGTGTCATCTGAATATCTGAGGTTATTGATATTTCTCCCGGCAGTCTTAATTCCAGCTGGTGCTTCCTTCAGTCCAGTGTTTTTCATGCTGTACTCTGCATATAAGTTAAATAAGCAGGGTGACAATATAGAGCCTTGACATACTCCTTTTCCTATTTGGAACCAGTCTGTTGTTCCATGTCCAGTTCTAACTGTTGCTTCCTGACCTGCATACAGGTTTCTCAAGAGGGTCAGGGTCAGATGGTCTGGTATCCCCATCTCTTTCAGAATTATCCACAGTTTATTGTGATACACATAGTCAAAAGCTTTGGCATAGTCAATAAAGCAGAAATGGATGTTTTTTCTGGAACTCTCTTGCTTTTTCAATGATCCAGAGTATGTTGGCAATTTGATCTCTGTTTCATCTGCCTTTTCTAAAACCAGCTTGAACATCTGGAAGTTCACGGTTTATGTATTGCTAGTTGGCAAATAGCTCTATCTTCATCTATCACTTAATGCAATAATCATGATAACATATTTACCTATGTCATTATATCTCCATTATATAAATGGAACTATAGAAAGAATAGCTCTAAATATACTTGGGCAAGTAATTGGCAGTTAATAGTCCAAATTAAAGACAAACTGTCAAGTGAACAGATATGTGGGATATGAAGGAAAATTAATAGACATACTTTTGTGGGAAATGAAACATAAACTCAGTATGGTTTTTGCTAGCAAATATACCATGTCTCTGAAGGGATGTTGTTAATTAGTAAATTTTACTCCCTTCACCTGTACAAATAACTGTTATTAATTTTTCAAGTTGTAAAAAGTTATAAAGGAATGAAATGTATAAAAAATAAATGCTGATATTAATGCAAACTGATATTTTATCTAACAGCGGTAAAGAATGAGTGCTTACTGGAAGGTTCTGACATTGTACATAGTATGCACTATATCTTTCAATATATATGTGTGTATGATTCTGTGTCTGTGTGTTTATGTAGGTTCTAATGACAGCTTGGACTTTAGTACACATAAACATATAAAAACTAATCCCTCTCTCCCTTCTGTTTTCCCTCCATTTTATATTTAGTCCTTTAAAGTCTTACCAAATTTACCCGCCCTTTAAACAACCTTCTTTGCAAACTTCCCTGATGGTACAGTGGACAGAAATCCACCTGCCAATGCAGGTGACACAGGTTCCATCACTGGGCCAAGAAGATTCCACATACCTTGGGGCAACTAAGTTCGTGCATCATAACTACTGAGCTGGTACTTCAGAGCCTGCGAGCTGCAACTACTGAGCCTGCATGCTGCAACTAATGAAGCTCATGTTCCTAGAGCCCATGCTCTGCAACAAGAGAAGCCACCACAATGAGAAGCCTGTGTATCACAACTAGAGAGTAGCCCCCACTCTCCTAGATCCCACATGTTGCAACTAAGAGTTCACAAGCCAAAATTAAAGATCCTGTGTGTTGCATCTAAGACACAGTGCAACCAAATAAATAAATATTTTTGTAAAAGCCTTTTGTGAGCACTAGAGTCTGTATAAAGTGCAGTAATCCAAATAAAAGTAATTTTAAATTTATTGTTAAAAATAATATTTGAATTATAGCTCTGATCACTTATCTGGGTGGCATCAAAACAATTACTTAGGCTCTACAGGCCTCAGTTGTTTTATCAATAAACTAGGACAAAATACAAGCTTGTATGATTTTTATGACAATTACAGGGAAATGTATAGAAAGTCTGTGGATCGACGTCTGAAACTCACAAGGAATTAAATAAGTGGCAGTTTGCATTATTGTTAGTAGTCTTGAAAAGTTCATTTCAGGGCCAAACTATTCTCAGCTTTTATGTTTGCTGATTTTTTTCTCTTTTCATTTGTAACTTTTTATACATCTTTTCATTATTTCTAGGGATAAGCAGATTAATAGGCAAAGAGAGCTAAGTTTGGGTAAGTAAAGTCAAATGACTTTGAAGACTAAAATGATCACAGATATTTATTTCGTTTTTCTCATTTTCAGATGGTGTGGATAAGTTAGATTCAAATGACTTGGTAAAAATTACCAATATATTTCTGATAGACCAGAAATCAGATTCTAGGTTATCTGTCCTTTGACCATTATTATTTCCACTATTATACAATATCACTTTATAACAGATATAAACAGATGCAAAGATAGATAATAATATATATGTCTCTCTATATTTTTATGGTTATAATTTAAGTTGCAAAATATTTTCTCTACAAATATATCTGCCTCAAAAAAAATTAAAACATATCTTAAGCACATTTTCTTTTTATTCTAGGAATGTAAGACTGTCTACCTAACATTCAGACCTTCTCTGATTGTGTCCAGGACAGGGGAACCAAGTAGTTACACAAGTAAGACAAATCTTTTCCATCATTACTTATCTACTGCCTTCTCACTTTCAGTAGTGATGAAAGTTTTATCTGATCACTGGGAAGTAAGAAATTTGCCATCTAATCAGGTTCCTGACCCCCCCAAGAAAAGTTAGAATCCTTTCTTTTTTCTTTCCTTTAGTTTTAGCTATCCTTAGTTTTCACTCATGTTCTGGTTTTAAGTTTAGACACCAAATTCTGCACATGTCAAGGAGTCAAGAAACAAACTGCTTCAAAATACTCTCAGAAGTTTTAAGTAACACTGAAAATGTACTCCCTAAATATATACATACACACACACACACACACACACACACACACACACACATTTCAGAATTTTGAAATCTGTAGCAAACCTCACTTGAAAACTGTTTACATTTTGGAAGTTAAAAAATATAAGAATTATTATATTTATGGATTTTCTTGACACCTTTGACATCTCTAGGTCTCCACTCTTTATTCCACAAAGAAATATAGGCATGCCGACTTTATTGCAGTTAATTTTATTTCTCTCTGTGGATATTGTGCTTTTTACAGAATTAAAGTTTGTGACAAACTTTCATCAAGCAAATCTACTGGCATCTTTTTGCCAAGAGCATTTGCTCACTATTTCTGTGTCTAATTTTGTTAGGTCTTCCGATATTTCAAACCTTCCACCAGCAAAAAGATTTTGACTCGCTGAAGACATAGATGATATTTAGCACTTTTTAGTAATAAAGTATTTTTAAAATAAGTTGTGTATATTGTTTTTTAGACATAATGCTATTGCACAATTAATAGACTATAGCATAAGGATAACTTTTGCCTGTACTGGGAAACTAGGAGCTTGTTTGACTTGCTTTCTTGCAACATTTGTTGTATTGTGGTGGTCTGGAACTAACCTCATAGTATCTCTAAGGTATGCTTGTAATGATATTATCTAATTTATTTTGATCACTTAAATCAGTCATTGAATATACTTTCACAAAAATACATCCATGCAGCAATTATTATTAACACAAGAAATAAACACAAAAGGTAAATGGATTAATAGCAATAGAAAATAACATTGTAAAAATCTGTCAGGCCGATAGAACACACGCTGTTTCCTTGACCACTCCTTCCATGTGTCATCATTTTTCCCTTAACTTCAAAGGAAATATCTAATGATTGGTTTAAAAAAAAATCATCAGAATTGGTAATAGTGACATGACCTAGAGTTGAAGAGCCCTGGATTCAAAACACATCTTCATACAAATGTGTAGAAATGTAAAACAAGCCATCTTAATGTCACTGAATCTCAGTTATCTGTAGAAAAGATTTAATAACATCTGCTTTAGAGGAGGCTATCAAGATGGCAGCATAGGACACTTGGCTAGCCTCCTTATCATGAGCACATCAAAACTACAACTAAATACAGAGTGACTCTTGCTGAAATTGTACTGGGGACTAGCAGAACAGCTCTTGTATGTTGAAGACTATAAAGAAAGACTCACACACATTCAGGTAGGAAAGTAGCTTGCTCAAACTCATGTCCATCATGTCCGTAATGTCATCTCATCCTCTGCTGTCCCCTTTTCCTCCTGCCTTCAATCTTTCCCAGCATCGGTATCTTTCCCAGAGAGTTGGCTCTTTGCTTCAGGTGGCCAAAGTTTTGGAGCTTCAGCCTCAGCATCAGTCCTTCCAATGAATATTTGGGATTGATTTCCCTTAGGATTGACTAGTTTGATCTTTCAGTCCAAGGGACTCTTAAGAGTCTTCAACACCACAGTTTGAAAGCATCAATTCTTCAGTGCTCAGCCTTTTTTATGATCCAACTCTCACATCCCTACATGACTACTGGAAAAATCATAGCTTTGGCTATATGGACAGTTAGTAAATTCATAATTTTATGCCAGTTATAGGTCACTATTACCTGGCATTCAATGCACAGAAAGACAATCTCAAGATAATAGTTTACTTTTGGCCCTCGCATCTCTATTATCTTCATAGTCTAAGAGAGAAAAAATAACCTATTTTATACATCTTTCTTTCCTCTCTGAACCCCATTCCAACTCCTGGATCATGGAAATAATAAGACTAAGCCCTTACCAAAAATAAGTAATGCTTCTGTTTTCTTCCTTGTATAAATCTCCAAGGAAAGAAGTATCTAAATGTCTAGGTACCTGCTTGGAATTTGTATGTGTTTTAGATGTGAGAGAACAGAAAAATGAATTAATGAATGAACAAATTATTGTGTCCCAGCTCTTTCTGCCATATCAGAACATTTTTAAAAAATTTTTATTGCTGCCTTGATAACTAAATATCCAACATATTGCTGCTTATTTGTATGTGATTAGAAACATCAGATTCAGCAGGGGTTTACTCTATGTAAAATGGCTTTCCTGCTGCTCTGGGTTCTTGTGAAAGAAAGCCAGTGAGTAAATCAATTCATTCTAAGTATCTATGAATTTAAAGTGTTCACCCTTTCTAGGACACAGGCTCACACAGTAAAAGAAAGGAACTCTTAACTCTAAGGAGTAGAACTCTGTAAGTGGTTAGAAAGATATTGTTTGGAGAGAGGGTCAGGGCCATTAAAAGGTGGAACATAATCTTTTTTTTGAAAGATCACTAATCTCAACATATAGACCTATTTGTATTAAGCAAATCTAAGTATCAGGGACTATGTTACATTTTTATAATGGGAATTGTTTAATTCAAGAAACTTAGGAGAGGTGAAAATGCATTGCTGAGCCATAAGAACAGAATGTAGAGGTTTATGGATAGGGATTCAACCCATCTGGAGCTTATTCCCAGAACCATTGCTGAATAAGTAATACAGATTCTCATTTGAACTATTTTTGCTTGCAGGTGGCAAAATGAGTCTTCCCCCCTTTGCCCTGGGAATTTAGAATGTAGAATCTTGACAAAGCATGAAACTCCTTCAGTTCATGCAGAAAAGAAGTTGGAAGTTAATGTTCATTTATTAATTTCTTTAGGGATAAAGTAGGTTAAATTATCAGCAGGAAAGGTAAATGTCTCTGGAAAAGCTAAGGATGACAATTTCTACATTTCTCACTTAATATGTATCAAGAAGTGAACACTGACCTTCACTGAGTACACCTTTCATTTATTGAGTAATGAACCAATTTGCTGTCAAATTATTTTATCAGACCCTATTAGTCACTTTGGATACAATGGATAAGGAATTTAATTTTATTATTTTCATGGGACTAGAGATCTAGGACTGAGTCTAATTTAGGCAAGCAGAGTAGAACATGTGTGTTCTCTAGATTCCTAAGAAGGAGTATTATAATTCTTCTGAAATAATGGGTTGCAAAATATCTTGTGAGCTGATTTACTTTATATAAGCCCTTAGACTTGATAACAGGAAAACAAGTGCCTCTGTGACTGGAATGTCAGAGAAAAGATAATCTCACAGAAAAAGAATAACTCCCACCTGTCCAACAGTACTTCAGCTTCACCTTTACATTTTCCTTCAGTAGGGTTCAGTTCTACCTAATTCGTGGAGAGCACCTTAGAATCAATGGGGGGAATATTGGTTCTGGAAGAATTCTTTTGAAGCCTGAATCAGTTTAGATGTGTGAGTTGATCCTTCACTCAAATTGAGGATGAAACTCATGATCTTTTCTCAGTTTTAACAACAACTCTTCTGTTACCATAAATGATATTGGTGCACCAGGATAACCCAGAGGGATGGAATTGGGAGGGAGGTGAGAAGGGGGTTCCAGAAGGGGAACATATGTATACCCATGGTGGATTCATGTCAATGTATGGCAAAACCAACACGATAATGTAAAGGAAAAAATAATTAAAATAATAATAATAAAATAAAATAAATAGATAAAATATCTTATTATCAGCAATACACATTAGCTATACATCTAGATATTATCTGAGAATTCAACCAGTATTTTCTAACTCCATCAAAGACCTGAGACTAATTAAAATAGAGTCATGATCTGATTCCATCTGCTGGATGTCTTTCTTTACAAATTGTGCTATCAGAGTATTAGAGACATAAACTTTGTTAGCTTTGAATCCTTCTGAAATGTCTTTGTTAGCCTATAATATAAAATCAATCTTATGGTATCAGTCTTTTTAAAGGATGATGTAAGAAGCATTTTTATCACAAATATTTGTTCTATAATCTTACCATTAAAAATACCATTCATTTTTACAACTGTAACTGATAAAGATATTAAGAACAAATTTCCATTGTATTTAACATAGAAAAAATTGTCAAGATTATCTTCTGATCAGATAGAATTAATTATAATTCTATAACTACCCAAGTTTTGCATTTGTCTTTGCTTTTAGAAAGCATGAGTTTAAATTAATATCCAATCACTCATACACTGATGTACCATTTGTTTATTATTGCTATTTTTTTCATTTCTCTGTTTTCTATTCAACTTTGGCATTGTAAAGTGCTTTGTCTTTACTTGAAAACCATCTAATAAATTTTGGGGACATGAGGGAGCTTTACATTTTATAAAAATACATTCATCAAAATAATGGATTCTGTAAGGCAAATTCATCATAATTTTTAAATTTTAAAAAGACAAAGTCAAGAGCATCATACAATGATTTGTTCAGTGTCTCTTTAAGTAATATAAAATAGAGGGAGAAGAATGGGAAGATTAATAAAAGTTCTCTCTATTTTAGTTTTCCTGCTTCACTTCTTTCTATAAATTTAATATCTACTAATCTAAATCATTGATCCAGGAATAACTTTCAAACTTTGTAATTTACTCTGAAGAATTTATTATCAGAGTTTGTCTGTTAGCTTGTATCAACTCAATGACAAGTCTTTGGATCAATTGCCTCATTCCAACATCTCAAAAAGTACCTATACTTTTAGCTAATTATTAAGGAAATGTGCACAGTTGGACATTGAATTGAGTGGATACAAAAAAGTTCAAACATGTAAAATGTACAAATGCAAGAAATATCTAAAGTAAAAATAAAATTATTTTAAAATGTTGCCAAAAATCGCATAATTGGTTGTTTGACCCAGAAGTACAATATCAATCCTTAGCAGAAATTGTAAGTATGAGAGCAATGAAGAAATTTTACCAATAGTTGCTGGCAATTGTTGGTTCACTACATGCAGATCAACATTCTTTTTCATATGTATGAGACCTACAGTTATTGTGTTAGCATTGTGAGATTTTTCTATACATCAAACAAGCATTTTACTTCCAGATAAGTGTCACTCTTCTTTCTTCTTTCATAGAATTCATTAATTTTTACATATATTCTTTCTTATGGCATAGGACCAATGATATAAGAGATACAAAATGTTTCTATTTGACTTTCTTTATGAAGAATATCACCTTGATTACAGCAATCTAATTCTTATTAAAAGTTTTAAGACACATATATGAAAGTACATTTCTTTCTCACTCACTTTGAAAACAAACAAAAACTAACTTCCTAATTTTTAAAATTTGCATATATTTAAGGCTTCCCTGGTGGCTTAGAGTGTAAGGAGTCTGCCTGCAATGTGGAAGACCTGGGTTTTATCCCTAGTTTGGGAAGATTCCCAAGGAGGAGGGCCTGGAAATCCACTCCAGTATTCTTGCCTGGAAAATCCCCATGGACAGAGGAGCCTGGCTAGAGTCCATGGGGTCACAAAGAGTCAGAAACAACTGAGTGACTAAGCACAGTGCAGCACAAAATATTATAGAAGGGAAAGCATGTATCTTTCTCCTGGTCTCAGAGTCTGGTCAAATTCTTTACACCACTGAAAGGTAAGGAGGGCATTTAATGCTTATTTGCTTCTTTGAAAATAACGTACTTGAGTTTTCAATTTTCTGTTGATGTGTGGGGCTGTGTACCCTCAACAGAAAATTAAAAACTCTAGATGGTCAATATTGAAATCAGCTGAAGATGCAGAAGCTTTATAGGGTCAGCAAAAACAAGACCAGGAACTGACTGTGGCTCAGATCATGCCCTCCTTATTGCAAAATTAGGACTTAAATTGAAAAAAGTAGGGAAAACCACTAGACATTCAGGTATGACCTAAATCAAATTCTTTACGATTATTCAGTGGAAGTGACAAAGAAATTCAAGGGATTAGATCTGATAGACAGAGTGCCTGAAGAACTACAGAGGTTCATAACATTGTACCAGAGGCAGTGATCAAGACCATCTCTAAGAAAAAGAAAAAGAAATGCAAAAAAGCTAAATGGTTGAGGAGGTCTTAAAAACAGCTGAGGAAATAAGAGAAGCTAAAGGTAAAGGAGAAAAGGAAAGATATTCCCAGCTGAATGCAGAGTTCCAAAGGATAGCAAGGAGAGATAAGAAAGCCTTCCTCAGTGATCAATGCAAAGAAATAGAAGAAGACAACAGAATGCGGTAAGACTAGAGATCTCTTAAGGAAATTAGAGATACAAGGGAACATTTCATGCAAATATGGACACAATAAAGGACAGAAATGGTATGGACCTAACAGAAGCAGAAGATAGCAAAAAGATGTGGCAAGAGTACAGAAGAAACAAACAAAAAAGATCTAGTGACCCAGATAACCACTATGGTGTGATCACTCACCTAAAGCCAGACCTCCTAGAAAGCAAAGTCAAGTGGGCCATAAGAATCATATGAACAAAACTAATGGAGGTGACAGAATTCCACCTGAGCTATTTCAAATCCTAAAAGATGGTGCTGTTAAAGCGCTTCACTCAATACGCCAGCAAATTTGGAAAACTCAGCAGTGTCCTCAGACTGGAGAGGTCAGTTTTCATTTTAATCCCAAAGAAAGGCAATGCCAAAGAATGCTCAAATTACTGCACAATTGTACTAATTTCACACACTAGCAAAATAATGCTCAAAATTTCCTAAGCCAGGTTTCAATAGTACATCAACCAAAAACATCCAGATGTTCAAGCTGGATTTAGAAGAGGCAGAAGAACAACAGTTCAAATTGCTAACATTCGTTGGATGTTTCTTTGCAGAAAGCAAGGAAGAAGTAAAGAGCCTCTTGATGAAAGTGAAACAGAAGAGTGAAAATGTTGTCTTCAACTGAACATTCAGAAAACCAAGATCATGGAATCTGATCCAATCATTTCATGACAAAAATTGGGGTAGCAGTGCAAACAATGACAGACTTTATTTTCTTGAACTCCAAAATCACTACAGATGGTGACTGCAGCCATGAAATTAAAAGATGTTTGCTCCTTGGAAGAAAAGCTTCAACCTACCTAGGCAGCATATTAAAAAGCAGAGACATTACTTTGCCAACAAGTTCTGTCTAGTAAAAGCTATGGTTTTCCCAGTACTCATGTACGGATGTGAGAGTTGGACTATAAAGAAAGCTGAACACTGAAGAATTGATGCTTTTGAACTGTGGTGTTGGAGAAGAGTCTTGAGAGTCCTTTAGACTGCCTGGAGATCCAACCAGCCAATCCTAAAGGAAATCAGTCCAGAATATTCATTGGAAGGACTGATGCTGAAGCTGAAACTCCAATATTTTGGCCATCTGATAAGAAGAAGCCACTCCTTAGACAAGACCCTTATGGTGGGAATGATTGAAGGCATTAAGAGAAGGGGATGACAGAAGATGAGATGGTTGATTGGCATCACCAACTCAGTGGACATGATTTTGAGCAAGCTGTGGGCATTGGTGATGAACAGGGAAGCCTGGTGTGCTGCAGTACATTAGAGTGCTGAGGCAGACATGACTGAGTGACTGAACTGAACTGAACTGAGAGTTTTGAAAATGCCACCATGAACAGAAAGATATACAGTATTCTACATTCTTAACTTTGACAGTGATAGCTTCTCAGTCCTTGAAATGCTATTATCCATGTTTAATCAGTTAAATCAATTAAGTATTAAAGTTTTGGGTCTTTCATTGTTATTGTAATCAGTTTGTTCAGTACACTTTGCAACTAAAATTAATTCACCATTCAGTTGGGATTCATTTTCAATTCAATTTCTTGACCAAACTGCATTTTTATATTAAATTACATTCTTATGGATCTAAGTTGAGTGTGATTATAATGATTAATAAGACTATGTACTATGTAAATTAATCATAATTGGCCAAAATGATTAGTAAGGTAAATCCTATTATAAAATATTGGATTTGAGAAATTGGAGCTAGGGTGGTTGGGTGAGGGGCTTTTACATTATCTTATCAATGATTTGAGGAAATACCAATTAACTTTGAAGAATTATCATTTATTTACTTCTAAATTTGTTTCACTTAGCTCAACATTACTTTTTTTAAATGAATAAATGAATATAGGAATTTCAAAATTCTGCTTCAGATAGCAAAAGAATCGTAACAGTCTTTTATATAAACCATAATTTCTTACAAGAAAGAACATTGTTTCTATGCAGTTTTGGAATACATTTTATGGAAGAAAGAAGAGTAAGAAAATAGGCTATCATCTAGTGTAAATACTTTGTGAATTTCATTCATATGAGCTATAAAAATTTAAAGCGAAGAAATTTCACTCTAGTACAATGATATTATCTACCATTTAAAGCAAATTTGACTTTACTAATATATTACAAAATATATATCTCAGGGAAACTCACACACACATTCTTTTCTTCACTACTAAATAATCCACAAACAATTTCATTGTAGCTCACTTTTGTAGTATATGGTAATGTAAATATTGGAGAGAAGGCTTTGAATAATCTTTTATTCTCCAAGTTGCCTTTATGTAGTCCTCCTCTATTATTTTGCTACCAAACAACATACACAACAGTGGATGGGATGGTTAGTTTTTTTGTGTCAACTTGACTGGCCTATTGGATGCCCATATAGCTAGTAAAACATTTCTGGATATGTCTGTGATGCTATCTATGGAAGAGATTAGTATTTGAATTGGTAGAACAATATGATGGATCATAGAAAAAGCAAAATAATTCCAGAAAAAGCATCTACTTCTGCTTCATCAACTACACTAAAACTTTTGACTGTGTGGATCACAAATAACTGTGGAAAATTCTTAAAGAGACAGGAATACCAGACCACCTTACCTGCCTCCTGAGACACCTGTATGCAGGTCAGGAAGTAACAGTTAGTATCAGACATGTAACAACTGACTGGTTCAGAACTGGGAAAGAAGTACATCAAGGCTATATGTTGTCATGCTGCTTGCTTAACTTATATGCAGAGTGCATCATGTGAAATGCCAGGCTAGATGAAGCACAACCTAGAATCAAGACTGCCACGAGAAACATCAACAGCCTCAGATAAGCAGATGATAACCACTCTAATGGCAGAAAGTGAAGAGAAACTAAAGAACCTCTTGATGAAAGTGAAAGGGGAGATTGAAAGAGCTGGCTTAAAACTCAATATTCAAAAAACCTAAGATCATGGTATCCAGTCTTATCACTTCATGTCAAATAGATAGGGAAAAAATGGAAACAGTGACAGATTTTATTTTCTTGGGCTCCAAAATCACTGGAGACATTGCAGCCATGAAATTAAAAGACACTTGTAACTTGAAAAGTGGGCCAAAGAACTAAACAGACAATTCTCCAAAGAAGACATAAAAATGGCTAACAAACACATGAAAAGATGCTCAACATCACTCATTATCAGAGAAATGCAAATCAAAACCACAATGAGGTATCACTTTACACCAGTCAGAATGGCTGTAATCCAAAAATCTACAAGCAATAAATGCTGGAGAGGATGTGGAGAAAAGGGAACCCTCTTACACTGTTGGTGGGAATGCAAACTAGTACAGCCACTATGGAAAACAGTGTGGAGGTTCCTTAAAACGCTGCAAATAGTCCTGCCATATGACCCAGCAATCCCACTGCTGGGCATACACACCGAGGAAACCAGAATTGAAAGAGCCACATGTACCCCAGTGTTCATCGCTGCATTGTTTACAATAGCCAGGACATGGAAGCAACCTAGATGCCCATCAACTGACGAATGGATAAGAAAGCTGTGGTACATATACACAATGGAATATTACTCAGCATTAAAAAAAAATTCATTTGAATCAGTTCTACTCAGATGGACGGAACTGGAGCCCATTATCCAGAGTGAAGTAAGCCAGAAGCAAAAACAATAATACAGTATATTAACACATATATATGGAATTTAGAAAGACGGTAACGAGAACCCAACATGCAAGACAGCAAAAGGAACGCAGATGTATAGAATAGACTCGTGGACTCTGTGGACGAGGGAAAGGGTGGGATGATATTGGAGAATGGCTCTGAAACATGTTAATTATCATATGCCTAATTAATCGCCAGCCCAGGATTGATTCTCGGGGCTGGTGCATTGAGATTTCCCGGGGGGGAGGGAGGAGAGAGGGGGGAGAGAGGGGTTTCTGGAGGGGGAGCATATGTAAACCCATGGTGATATCATGGCATTGTATGGCAAAAACAATAAAAGAGAGAAAAAAAATTAAAAAAAATAAAAATCAGAAAAAAAATAAACTGGAACATAAAAAAAAAAGAAAAAGAAAAGCAATTAGTTATTTGGATATATTTGATTGAAAGTAAAAACAAACAAACAGAAACTAACAAATAAAACAATATGAACTACAAAGTCTTATACTTGCTTATTATAGGAAAGTAAAATAATTTTTAAAAATTTTTTGGTGGATAAAATTAGGATAGCTTCAGCCACAACAGCATTTTTACTTAATTTCCTTATAGTTCTTTCAGTTCTATTCTATATTGTATTTGGTTCATAGAATTGTAGTAACAAAATTACTTTTAAAACTTTTATTTTCTAACTATTATGGAATATAGAAATCTTTTTTTCTTACATTAATTAATTTATTTTAGTTGGAGGCTAATTACTTTAAAATATTGTAGTGGTTTTTGCCATACATTGATCTGAATCAGCCATGGGTTTACATGTGTTCCCCATCCTGAACCCCTCTCCCACATCCCTCCCCATCGTATTCCTCTGGGTCATCCCAGTACACCAGCCCTAAGCACTTATCTCATGCATCGAACATGGACTGACGATCTGTTTTATACATGATAATATACATGTTTCAATGCTATTCTTTCAGATTATCCCACCCTTGTCTCTCCCACAGAGTTCAAAAGACTGTTCTGCACATTTATGTCTCTTTTACTGTCTCACATATGGGGTTATTGTTATCATCCTTCTAAATTTGATATATCTGCATTAGTATACTGTATTGGTGTTTTTCTTTCTGACTTACTTCACTCTGTATAATGGGCTCCAGTTTCATCCACCTCATTAGAACTGATTCAAATGTATTATTTTTAATGGCTGAGTAATATTCCATTGTGTATATGTACTACAGCTTTCTTATCCATTCGACTGCTGATGGACATCTAGGTTGCTTTCCTGTCCTGGCTATTGTAAACAGTGCAGCGATGAACATTGGGGTACATGTGTCTCTTTCAATTCTGGTTTCCTCGGTGTATATGCCCAGTAGTGGGATTGCTCGGTTATATGGCAGTTCCATTTGCAGTTTTTTAAGGAATCTCCACACTGTTTTCCATAGTGGCTGTACTAGTTTGCATTCCCACCAACAGTGTAAGAGGGTTCCCTTTTCTCCACATCCTCTCCAGCATTTATTGCTTGTAGATTTTTGGATTACAGCCATTCTGACTGGCGTGAAATGGTGCCTCATTGTGGTTTTGATTTGCATTTCTTTGATAATGAGTGGTGTTGAGCATCTTTTCATGTGTTTGTTAGCCATCTGTGTGTCTTCTTTGGAGAAATGTCTGTTTAGCTCTTTGGCCCATTTTTTGATTGGGTCACTTATGTTTCTGGAATTGAACTGCAGGAGCTGCTTGTGTTTTTTGAGATTAATTCTTTGCCAGTTGCTTCATTTGCTATTAGTTTCCCCCATTCTGATCGATGTCTTTTCAAGTTGCTCATAGTTTCCTTCATTTTGCAAAAGCTTTTAAGTTTAATTAGGTCCCATTTGTTTATTTTTGCTATTATTTCCAATATTCTGGGAGGTGAGTCACAAAGGATCCTATTCTGATTTGTGTCAGAGAGTGTATTGCCTATGTTTTCCTCTAGGAGTTTTATAGTTTATGGTCTTATGTTTAGATCTTTAATCCATTTTGAGTTTATTTTTGTGTGTGGGTTAGAAAGTGTTCTAGCTTCATTCTTTTACAAGTGTTTGACCAGTTTTCCCAGCACCACTTGTTAAAGAGATTGTCTTTTCTCCATTGTATGTTCTTGCCTCCTTTGTCAAAGGTGTCCTAAGGTGTCCATAGGTATGTGGATTTATCTCTGGGCTTTCCATTTTGTTCCATTGATCTATATTTCTGTCTGTGTGCCAATACCAATCTGTCTTGATGACTGTGGCTTTGTAGTAGAGCCTAGAGTCAGGCAGGTTGATTCCTCCAGTTTCATTCTTCTTTCTCAAGATTGCTTTGGCTATTTGAGATTTTTTGTATTTCCATACAAATTGTGAAATTATTTGTTCTAGTTCTGTGAAAAGTACCATTGGTAGCTTGATAAGGATTGCATTGAATCTATAGATTCCTTTGGATACTATACTCATTTTCACTATATTGATTCTTCCAATTCATGAACATGGAATATTTCTCCATCTATTTGTGTCCTCTTTGATTTCTTTCATCACTGTTGTATAGCTTTCTATATATAGGTCTTTTGCTTCTTTAGGTAGATATTTTCCTAAGTATTTTATTCTTTCATTGCAATGGTGAATGGTATTGTTTCCTTAATTTCTCTTTTTGTTTTCTCATGGTTAGTGTATAGGAATGCAAGGGATTTCTGTGTGTTGATTTTATATCCTGCAACTTTACTATGTTCATTGATTAGCTCTAGTAATTTTCTGGCGGCATCTTTAGGGTTTTCTATGTAGAGGGTCATGTGGTCTGCAAACAGTGAGAGTTTTACTTCTTTTCCTATCTGGATTCATTTTATTTCTTTTTCTGCTCTGATTGCTGTGGCTAAAACTTCCAAAACTATGTTGAATAGTAGTTGTGAGAGTAGGCACCCTTGTCTTGTTCCTGACTTTAGTGGAAATGGTTTCAATTTTTCACCATTGAGGATAAAGTTTGTTGTGGGTTTGTCATATATAGCTTTGATTATGTTAAGGTATGTTCCTTCTATTTCTGCTTTCTGAAGAGATTTTATCATAAATGGATGTTGAATTTTGTCGAAGGCTTTTTCTCCATCTACTGAGATAATCATATTATTACTGACTCAATGGACATGGGTTTTGGGTAGATTCTGGCAGTTTGTGATGGACAGGGAGGCCTGGAGTGCTGCAGTTCATGTGGTGCAAAAAGTCAGACACGACTGAGAGACTGAACTGAACTGAACCAACACACTTAAAACACATTACACTTTTTATATTATTATAGTCAAAATGTCACTGTTATGCTGGAAATTGAAATTATATATTATTTCCTAAGCGAATGAACATGAGCTTTATTTATTTTTTTCTCTATGGGTGCCTGCATTTCCTCAAGTCACATAAGCCATGCAGGCTTGATTAAGAGGTTCAAGGTAACAGATAAACTATAACATATGACCTATTTTGAAACTATACTTTATGAAGAGGGATACATTATTAATCATTATTTTTTTTTTATTTTATTTTATTTTATTTTTTTTAATTATTGTTTTAGCCATACATTGTTATGATATCACCATGGGTTTACATATGCTTCCCCTCCGGGTCCCCCCTCCCTCCTCCCTCCCCCCCGGGAAATCTCGCTGCACCAGTCCCGAGCATCAATCCTGGGCTGGCGATTGATTAGACACATGACAATTAACATGCTTCAATGCCCTTCTCCCATCTCATCCCACCCTTACCCTCATCCACAAAGTCCACAAGTCTATTCTATACATCTGCGTTCCTTTTGTTGTCTCCCATGTTGGGTTCTCATTACTGTCTTTCTAAATTCCATATCTGTTTCTTTTACATTTTCCTGGTGGCTCAACTGGAAAAGAATCCACCTGCAATGCAGGAGACCTGGGCTTGATTCCTGGGTTGGGAAGATGCCCTGGAGAAGGAAACAACTACCCACTCCAGTATTCTGGCCTGGAGAATTTCATGGACTGTATTGTCCATGGGGTCACAAAGAGACAGACATGATTAAGCATCTTTCACATTCATGTTCACTTTACATTTTATTGCTTTTGCTACAAGTTAATCATTATAGGAGCAATTTCTATACACTTCCCCTATTAGACTATTGGGCACCTACTGACCTGGAGATTCATATTCTGGTGTCATATATTTTTGCCTTTTCATATTGTTCATGGGGTTGTCGAGGCAAGAATACTGAAGAGATTTGCCATTCTCTTCCCAGTAGACCACATTTTGTCAGAACTCTTACAATAGCCCTTCCATTGTGGATGTGTCTGGCAGTGAAAGCAAATTCGATGCTATAAAAAAGAATATCAATAGGAAACTGGAATGTTACCATGAATCAAGGTAAACTGGATGTGGTCAAACAGGAGATGGCAAGAATGAACATTGGCATTTTAGGAATCAGTCAAATAGACAGGAATGGGTAATTTAATTCAGGTGACCAATATATCTACTACCATGGGCAAGAATCCCTTAGAAGAAATGGAGTAGCTCTCATGGTCTACAAAAGTTGGAAATGCAGTATTTGAGTGCAATTTCAAAAACAACAGAATGTTCTCAGTTCATTTCCAAATCAAACCATTCAACATAACAGTAATCCAAGTCAATGCTCTAACCTCTGATGCTGAAGAAACAGAAGTTCAATGGTTCTATGAAGATCTACAAGACTTTCTAGGACTAACACCCACAAAAAGATGTCCTTCTTATCATAGGTGATTGGAATGCAAAAGTAGAAAGTCAAGAGGTATGTGGAATGATGGGAAAGTTTGACTTGGAGTACAAAATGAAGCTGGGCAAAGGCTAACAGGTTTCTGCCAAGAGAACACACCAGTCAGAGCAAACACTCTCTTCCAACAACACAAGAAACAACTCTACACATGCACATTACCAGATAGTCAATACCAATATCAGACTGATTTTATCCTTTGTAGCCAAAGATGGAGAAGCTCTACACAGTCAGAGAAAACAAGACCTGGAGCTGACTTTGGTTCCTTTTACAGCTCCTTACTGTAAAATTCAGGCTTAAATTGAAAATATGGACCATTCAGATATGACCTAAATCAAACCCCTTATGATTATACAGTGGAGGTGATGAATAGTTTCAAGGGATTATATCTGGTAGACAAAGTCTCTGAAGAACTGTGGACAGAGGTTTGTAACATTTTAGAGGAGGCAGTGACCAAAACATCCCCAACAAAAAGAAATGTAAGAAGACAAAGTGGTTGTCTGAGGAAGCCTTACAAATAGTTAAGAAAAGAAGAGTAGTGAAAAGCAACAGAGAAATGGAAAGATATACCAAACTGAATGCAGAGTTCTAGAGAATAGCAAGGAGAGATAAGAAGCCTTCCTAAGCAAACAATGAAAATAAATAGAGAAAAATAATAGAATGGGAAACACTAGAGATCTCTTCAAGAAAATTGGAGATATCGGGAACATTTTATGCAAAGATGGGTACAATAAAGAACAGAAACAGTAAAGACCTAGCAGAAACAAAACAGATTAACAAGAAGTGGCAAGAAAACACACAGAACTGTAGAAAAATGGTCTTAATAACCTGGAAAACCATGATGGAGAAGTAACTCACCTAGAGCCAGACATCCTGGAGTATATAGTCAAATGGGCCTTGGGAAGCATTGCTATGAGCAAAGTTGGTGGACGTGACGGAATTTCAACTGAGCTATTTCAAATCCTAAAGATGATGCTGTTAAAGGGTTGCACTCAATATATTAACAATTTTGGAAAGCTCAGCAGTGGCCACAGGACTGGAAAATGCCAGTTTTCATTCCAATTCAAAAGAAAGGAAATGCCAAAGAAGATCCAAACTACCATAAAACTGTATTCATTTCACATGCTAGTCAGGTACTGCTCAAAACCCTTTAAGCTAGGCTTCAACGGTATGTGAATTGAGAACATATAGATGTACAAGCTAGGTTTAGAAAAGGCAGAGTAACCAGAGATCAAATTGGCAACATTCGTCAGATCATAGAGAAAGCAAGAGGATTCTAGAAAAAAACATCTATTTCTGCTTCATTGACTATGCTTAACCTTTGACAGTGTGGATCACAATTAACTAAGGAAAATTCTTAAAGAGATGGGAATACCAGGCCACCTTACCTATATCCTGAAAAACCTGTATGCTGGTCAAGAAGCAAGTCCAGTTAGTACTGAACATGGAGCAATCAACTGGTTCAAAATTGGGAAGGGAGTATGACAAGACTATAGACTGTCACCTGCTTATTTGGCACCATGCGAAATGCCAGGCTGATGAATCAGAAGTTAGAAGTAAGACTGTTGGGAGAAATGTCAACAATATCAGATACACAGATGGTACCACTCTAATGGCAGAAAGTGAAGAGGAACAAAAGAGCTTCTTGATGAAGGTGAAAGAGGGGTGTGAAAAAACTGGCTTAAACTCAACATTCAAAAGACTAAGATGATGGCATCCAGTTCCATCACTTCATTGCAAATAGAAGGGAAAAAGTGGAAACTGAGAAACTTTGTTTTCTTGGGCTCAAAAATCACTGTGGACTGTTGCTGCAGTCATGAAATTAAAAGATGCTTGCTCCTTGGAAGAAAAATGAAAGATCTAGACAGTGTACTCAAAACCAGAGACATCAGTTTGCTGACAAAGGTCCCTATAGTGAAAGCTATGGTTTTTCCAGTAGTCATGTATGGGTGTGAGAGTTGGACCATGAAGAAGGCTGTGTGCAGAATAATTGATGCTGTCAAATTGTGGTGATGGAAAAGACTCTTGAATGTCCCTTGGACAGCAAGGAGATCACATCAGTCAATCCTAAAGGAAATCAACCCTGAATATCCATTGGAAGGACTGATGCTGAAGCTGAAGCTTCAATACCTTGTCCACCTGACATGAAGAGCTGACTCACTGGTAAAGACCGTGGTGCTGGGAAAGACAAGGCAAGAAGAGAAAGGGGCGGTAGAGAATGAGATTCTTGGATGGCATTACCAACTCAATGGGCATGTGTTTGAGCAAACTCCAGGAGGTAGTAAAGGACAAGGAAACCTTGCATGCTGCAGTCCATGGGGTCACAAAGAGTAGCACATGACTTAGTGACTGAACAACAACAACCTCTAAAAGGATGTTGTCTATAGCTTAAGGTATACATAATGGTCAATTTCCTGTAATCTCGCTTTGCATATCTGAAAGTTAAGATAAAATAACTTTGTTTAAGTTCACAGGAACTATCCTGACTAGGCCCATCTGTGAATCACTTTAGGAAAGAACATCCTTCTTTAACACATCCTCTCTGGAGTCTGTTTGGAACTACAAAATATTTGCGACATCTTATTGCCTTTTTTATTTTACCTCTTCACTGCCCCATCTTTGTATTTTATAAGAAACTAGAATCCAAACCTGGTGATATGATTCGTTGGGCCTCTGCCTTCTCTGTTTGTTGACTTTCTGATTAAAGTTGTTATTCCTTGCCCCAACATCTTGTCTCTTGATATTTTGGCCTGAGGTATGACAGGCAATACAAGCTTAGACTCAGTAATGCTTTGGGGAAACACTGTGTTATGTAGAAAGAGATTCATGTTTGTTTGTTTGTTTTTCCATCATTTAACAAATATTTTACTTTGGGCACAGAGCAAGACATAGACAGACATGATTCCTGTCCTCAAAAAGCTTAAAATCTCAGAGAACATAGAGGCCTGACTTTGAATTCTAGCCCTACCAGTGCACTGGATAGATTTTGAACAGATACTGAAACTTCAGGGGATATGGATTTTGCGGTTGTTGGTTTCTTTTCGTTTTTGGTAGATGAATTATACAAGTACTTATCCTATTTGGTTGTTGTGGGAATTTAATGAAATAAAGTCCAGAATACTTGGCTCTATATCTGTCATATAGTAGACATTTCTTTCAGTTTCCTTTCCAAATACAGCCAGTAAATAATGTGACAGGCGCAGAATGACATAAGCACAAATAAAATCTTGGTTGATCTTAATAACAACTGAGGTGACAAGGCATGTTGCTGACAAGTTTATTTTTTATCAAGGATTGATATTTTGGCAAGAGTTTATAAATTTTTGAAAAGTAAAATTTAAGATAAAGAATGTTATTGTTCATAGGTAGATTTTAGTTCAACTACTGAAATCACTATGTTTGTGTATGAAAGTTGTCTATCCACTATACTGTACGGTGAACTTCAAGTTTTTCTTTAAATCTTGAAGTTTAGCTATAGTAAGTGCTGTGTACTACTTCCTTTGTTCCTGGATATTTTCAAAGACCCTCATTTGAAAGAGTATAGGACTATGATCAGGTGTAGGCTATGTTCACAGGAACAATGAGACATTAAACATTTCACATGGGAGTAAAGTATGTTCTTGACCTTTCATATAACTGCATCATGTTAATTCTCAGACTTCCCTTCATGCATCTCAGCCTTGTTGTTAGGGTGTCTGTTGCTGAGTCATGTCTGACACTTTGCAACCCCATGGACAGCAGCACTCAAGGCTTCCTTATCCTTCACTATCTCCCAGAGTTTGCTCAAATTTATGTCCATTGTGTTGGTAATGCTATCTAACCATTTTATCCTGTCACCCTCTTCTTTTACCTTCATTCTTTCCCAGCATTGGGAGTTTTTCCAATGAGTTAAGCTTTCCTAAAGATAGAGGTATAGAAAATTTCCTTGATCTGAATGAATGTATTCCTCATTATTTAAAAAAAAATTCCCATTCATTTCTATTTAAAGTATTATAATGTTAATATTTTAGGGCTTCCGAGATGGCTCAGTTGGTAAAGAATCCACCTGTGATGCAGGAGATGCAGGTTTGATCCTGGGGTCAGGAAGATACCCTGGAGGAGGGCATGGCAACCAATGCCAATATTCTTGTTTGTAGAATCCCATGGGCAGAAAAGCTTGGCAGGCTACAGTCCTTAGGGTTGCAAAGAGTTGGACATGACTGAAGTGGCTGAGCACACACATGATATTATTCATATTTTAAATTGTCTATACTCAAGGTGAAATTACAAACTGCAGTGTGGAAGCCAGTCAATTTAGATTGCAGAAGGTAAGGTCAGAAGCTTAAAGTGAGAGAAAAAAAAAAAGATACATTACCTATATTTATCTTCCATCTGCTCAAAAACTATTCAGACTGTCAACATACTAATGTATCATTTATTTATAATAATGTGTTAATCACAATAATGAGCAATCAATTTTCAGATGTTAAATGAACACTCAGAATAGAAAACCCTGTCATTTAGAAGGCCAGCTAATGAGAGCAAGGTAGAAAAATTGCCTGATTAGGCAGTTGACTTTTTTAATATGAATGTTTGTGTCACCATGAATTTTGAGTCTGCTAAACAACTGAGTTTCTTTATGCTAATTTCAGCAAATTAAGCAGGACAGTTTTTTCACAAGGAGCTTCAAGGGCAACTGCTTCATTGAGAACTTGCTTTGTGCATAGTTGATGCTCAGTAAGCACTCAGTTCAGTCACTCGGTCGTGTCCAATTCTTTGCGACCCCATGGACTGCAGTAAGCACTGGACAGAAATAAACTGATATAATTAGAGGAACATGGAGAATAGGAAACTGATAACCTCATCTGAATGAAACTGAAAAACGGCAGCACAAAATTCAGCAGGTTGATTTCACTGGAAATATTCACATCCTATAAGAATCTGTATATAGATATTTATTAGGTTGGTGCAAAGTAGTTGTGATTTTACACTGTTGAATTTTTCTGTTTGATATTGGAATACCTCCTTAAATAAATATGGTTATGTTATACATCATTTTAATGTGCATTTCCCACTTTATGTTTTTTACTAATGATTTATTGCTTGCTGTTTATTTTATATGTATTTTATACTATAGAAATTATTCTAGAAAAAAGCAAATTCTAGTGATTTTTTTTATTCAAGTTCAAAATGGGTCATAAATAAGTGGAGACAACTTGTGAAATCAACAATGCATTTGGCCCAGGGACTGCTAATGAACATACAGTGCAGTGGTGATTCAAGAAATTTTGGAAGGGAGACTAGAGCCTTGACGACGAGGAGTGCAGTGGCTGGCCATCGGCAATTGATAATGACCAGTTGAGAGGATCATCAAAGCTCATCTTCTTACAACTCTATGAGAAGTTGCCAAAGAACTCAACGTTGACCATTCTATGGTCACTTGAAATTTGAAACAAATTGAAAAGGTGAAAAAGCTTGATAAACGGGTGCCTCATAAGCTGAATGAATATCAAAAAAATCATTGTTTCAAAGTGTCATCTTCTTTTATTCTATGCAACAATAATGAACCATTTTTCAATTGGATTGTGATTTTGAGTTGAAAAGTGGATTTTATAGGACAACTGGCAATGACCAGCTTAGTGGCTGGACTGAGAAGATGCTCCAAAGCACTTCCCAAAGCCAAACTTGCACCAAAAAAAGGTAACAGGTGCTGTTTGGTGGTCTGCTGCTAGTCTGATCCACTGCAGTTTTCTGAATCCCAGCAAAACTGTTACATCTGAGAAGAGTGCTTACCAAATTGATGAGATGCATTGAAAACTGCAATGTCTGCAGTCAGCATTGGTCAACAGAAATGGTTCAACTCTTCTCCATGATAATGCCTGACTGCATGTCACACAACCAACGCTTCAAAAGTTGACTGAATTGGGCAATGAAGTTTTGCCTCATCTGTCATAATCACCTTATCTTTCATCAATCAAATACCACTTCTTCAAATATCTTAACAACTATTTGAAGGGAAAACACTTCCACAACTAGGAGGAGGCAGAAAATGCTTTCCAAGAGTTCATTGAACCCTGAAGTATGATTTTTTATGCTACTGGAATAAAAAACTTATTTTCCTTTTGCAGAAACATGTTGATTGTGATGGTTCCTATTTTGATTAATAAAGATATATTTGAGCCTAGTTATAATGATTTAAAATTCAGGGTCAAGAACTGCAATTACTTTTGTACCAACATAATAGAATTATCCCTGGTGGCTCAGATGGTAAAGAATCTGCCTGCAATGACCCAGGTTTGATCCCTGAGTTGGGAAGATTCCCTCAAGAAAGGAACGGTAACCCACTCCAGTATTCTTGTCTGGAGAATTCCATGGACAGAGGAGCCTGGCAGGCTATAGTCCATGGGGTCTCAAAGACTCAGACATGACTGAGTGACTCACACTTTCACTTCAATAGAATGTATTTAATAAATATATAGAATCTGTATACAGATAGAACCAATAGATAGTCTCTCTCTCTCTGTCTCTCTCTGTCTCTCTGTGTCTCTCACTCTCTCTCTCTCTCTCTCTCTCTCTATATATATATATATATATATATATATTCTTGTATCTGAAACAAAAATTTCTATTTTCTTTGGGAGTGATTTGGCAATGTATTATGGATGAGAAGTCTTTACTTTCATAGACTGTCCCACAATAATAGACTTTGTTTGCTTACAAATTATAACCACGTTTCTTGTGATATAAACAGTCCATGATCTAGAGTAGAGTTTGATAAATCCAGCCTGCCAAGTCCAGTCTGCTATCTGATTCTGCACAGCCCATTAATTAAGGATGGTTTTTAAACCACTTAGAATAGTTGAGAATAGTTGAAATAAATCAAAAGAATAATAATTTGGTGGCACATGACAGTCATAAGAAATTGAAATTTCAGTGTCCATAAATGAAATTTTAATATACCACAGCCACCTGTATTAATTTACATATAATCTGCAGCTGTGTTCTTTTTTTCCCCCCCCTCTACTTTGGCAGGGCTGAGTATAGAGATAATTTGGCTGGCAAAATAAAAAATATTTATTAAGTGATAGTTTGTTGAATGGGGTTCCCTGGTGGCTTAGAGGGTAAAGAATCTGACTGCTATTCAGGAGACCCACGTTTTATCCCTGGGTCAGGAAGATCCCCTAGAAAAGGGAATGGCTACCACTCCAATATTCTTGCCCAGAGTATTCCATGGACAGAATTGGTGGGCTACAGTCTAGGGGGTCACAAAGAGTCAGATACGACTGAGTGACTACCACTTTCACTATTTTTCACTTTGTTGAATAATTCTTCAACTCTAGTCTAGAAATTGTAGTGTAGAATGTAAGTACCATGGGGACAAGGATGATGTGTAGCATGGAAACCAAATTCTATTCCTTATTCTGCTAGTAGATGAAATAGTGCAAAATAACTCTCCATCTCTGCTTAGCCATCTTAAAACTGAGATAATATTCAGTTTCATATTTTATGCTTAATCTGATTCTGCTTTAAAATGAATAGTCTCATTTTTTATTGATTAATGTTCAATATTTATTCATCTTGTACCCAGAATTCTCAGTAAAATGGAAGCAATATGCTGAATTTTATCTGGGTATTGTGTTTGGATACTTTTGAGTTAGTTAAGGCTTTGTGGCCCTTTATCTTGAGCTACTTTGCTGTCCTCATTGGTAGGACACGCTTCCTTAGGTCTTTCATGGTGAGTGCAAAATTGAGATGCTGCATGCATTCTCACCTAGCATGCCCAATATATAATCTCATTATATTCAACATGCTATTATAACAATAACTATTAATATAATGATCATATTAACATATAACAGACTTACTGAATACCCTTTTGTCCCTGCTGTAAATACTTTATTAACACATTCAATCCTTATAATAATCCTGTAGTCTAAATATTCTTTTATCTCCATTCTGCAAACAAGGAAACAGATGCAAAAAAGATTTCATAAGTGGTTGTAACTTCCTTTAAATCCCTCTATTTCCAAATTTTATGAAATTCAAGACCTCTGAAACCAAACTTGATATAATTTTGGATTGTCAAGATCATAGTGCTGCTGTCTGGGGCTGGTGAACTGCCCTTTATCCCTTTAATGTTGCATTGGGATGCTGTGATTAAATGACGATGTCTTTGGGTGCATCTGTTGATAAGGTATTATATTATTGCTCTATAGATAAAACTATCCAAATATCATAATGACTAAATGATATAGTTCTTGGGATACTGAAAAGGGAGAAGGTATCAGATGCAGGCCTTTCCACAGAGTTTTGAATGACTTTGAATGAGACTTCATTAGTGATTCAATAGTATCATATTTCTGATGTTAATAATTTGACACTCTCCCTATATCTGAGCAAAATGGGACTATATTATGAAATACAGTTCATTTGCATACTGTTCCTCCCAAGACAAAATCTACACGGTTATGCAAATACTACATATGTTTAGAACTTAGATGCATTATGCATGCCTATTTAAGAGTTTTGACTGTTAGAATATTAATTTGTCTTTTTATTTTTTTTCTTGCTTATAGTATTTCTCCAAGCCTCCTTCCTTACCCTCAACTCAATAGAGGGACCAGACTTTTGTATTTTCATGCCTCAGGGAAAACTGTTATGCAGAGGTCAAAATTAGAAGATACTTAGAGACAGTATAGTCTTGTAAGTGATGGGGGAGAAGTGAGTCCTTTGATTTTAGATAGAGTAAATTGGAAACTCTCTGATCCTGGGAAGACCACAAGGCACCAGGAGCTGCCCTACTGGGGGTTCCCATTTTCCTATAAAATCCCCAGGGAGGTTGGAGGAGTTCAGAGGGAAATGGCTGAACTCTAGGCAGAGGGAGTTTCTCCATCTCAGGAAAGATGTCTTTCATCAAGCATAGAATGAGTATAGTCTAGCTTTTGGATATCTAGAACCCATCTTGGGTCAGACACAGGTGACTAGAAGTGACTGTGATAAAACTTCTTCCTGTTCCTAAGTATTGCATAGGCCTCCTTGTATGTATGTGTGTGCATGAAGTTGCTTCGGTCCTGTCCATGTCCAACTCTGCAGCGCTATGAACTGTAGCCTTCCAGCCTCCTCTGCCCTTGGGTTTCTCCAGGCAAGGATTCTAGAGTGGATTGCCATGCCCAGGGATTCTCCTCCAGGGGATCTTTCTGACCCAGGGATCAAACCTGGATCTCTTACATCTCCTGCATTGGCAAGTGAGACATTCTTTATCACTAGCCCCACCTGGCAAGACAGGCCTCTTTGTAGGAGGATGATAAAGAAAGAACGAGTCCTAAAGTTAATTTCTAAGAATGAATTTTCCTCTATTCTAGCAGAAAAGAGGCCTACATTTGAATTTAATTAGATTTAAAGGAAATAAATTTGACATCTCTCTCACACTTGAGATTGTGGCCTAAAATCTAGTAGGCACTAGATTTAGCAGTCTACGTAGTTACTGCATACATATGTATGGGCAAAATAAATCCTTCTTTTGAATATTTTAGCCACTTGCCTTCAGGTCATACTCCCTCTGATTCACATAAAACTATGCCTAAGTGAGAATGAAAAGGATTATCCAATTGACCAACATGTAAACTCTAATTTCACAGCATGCTGCAAGAAAAATGACAACTTGGCTCCATCTATAAAGAGAAACAGCATGTGCCTCAATATGTTTTTCACATGTATCTCCATGAGTTTTAGATGGTTTACTTGAGGCTTTTCTTTTGCCCATTGTATCAGTTGTTTTTTCCCCTTAATATGGATGAAAATCTAGGATACTTTCATTCTTAATCTATCTTTCCACCTGAGTCATAGCACAGCCTCTAGCAGCCATTTACTTTCTTCCCACTGGAGTGCAGCAGTCAGAAATACCCACCGAGACCTCAGAGTCCATATGATGCTCCCACTTAATCATTATTGGGGAAGGGTTTGAGATTTCCTAATGAAAACTTTGATCACAGGCAATATATTGTAATTTAATTTGAAACTATTATCCTGCTTTATTCTGTTTTCAGAAGGACATGTAGGAATCAAACTTTGTGTTAGGTGACACACTTTGTGAGGTAAATAACAAAGGACTATGAATAAAAGTGGAACATTACAGATTCCATTCAGACCAGGCGAAATGGCCCATTCTACAAAAAGTAAAGACATTTAATTCAGTATAAACTGATTTATTGCTAAGAGAGAAAGTGTTACCTTCTAGTCAACATGTAGGCATTTCTTCAATAATATGCTACATTTTAGACTGGACTTTTCTTACCTCAATTTACTGAAGTTTTGTTTAGTCTATAAATGATTTCACTTGGTGCTTTTGAATGCTGTGCAACAATGAGTATGCAGAGATCAGAAACATCTGTTGTTGTTGTTTTTTTCCTTCTAGAGATCCAATAATAATACAATATTGAATTTCAATCTTTATGTAAACAGTCAGTATCCATTGCAGCATTTGGAAAGGCTACTGTGTGGCCTGATCTCATTTTAGAGAAGTTATATTTTAGACCTGATTTGGATATTTGAAAACCATTAATAAGTCTCAGGTTCTGTCTGTAAACAGAATAAAGCAGATTGAGCTATATATGACATGCTGTTCTTAACAACCACCTGCCTCCCCAAATTCAATATGGCTAATCATTGATTTCTTGTGAACCATAGAGAAGGACTTCTCTGAAAATAGGGGGAATCAATAAAGGAAAGCAAGATGTGATATGAGAGCTATTTCTAATTCCTTTTTTTTCAGGGTTTAAGAAATTCATTAAATTTTTTTGAATGAAATATTCTTTAAATTCTGTAGTGCTTTACAAGTTTCAAAAGTTTCATAAATGTGATTTCATATAATTGCATAATAACACCTCTTTTTTCATTCTCTTCTCTATCCTCCCTAGTAACCACTAGTTTGTTCTTTGTATATGTGAGTCTGCTTCTTTTTATCCACTAGTTTGTTATTTTTTTTTTTAGATTCCACACATTTGTGATATTATACAGTATTCATCTTTTTCAGTCTGACTTATTTCTAGTAGCCTGATGCCCTCCAAATCCACACACACAAATGCAAAATTTGTTCTTTCATGGCTGATGAAAAGATATGCCCCAATAATAGTGTACACTGTCAGAAATATTTCGACAAGTAACAACTTTCTTGGGTGTCTTTCTTTACCTTTTTCGTCTTTGCGTATTTTTTAAACTAAAATATTCTTGGGAGTATGAAATATTACTTATTTTAACTGATCAAATCTTGAAGATGGATTTTTTAGTTTACTTGCGAGCTGAATAGATAGGAATAAAAGGTGTCTGCTTTAACATGAAAACCCCTTGAAGAGTAACTGAGGACTTGTGGGTGAGTGGAGGAAAAAAGGCAAATGCCTCCTTCCCTGTAGTTCTTAGGAGCTCTTCTTTTCATAGGATTGTATGTTGCTGTTAACACCCTTAAGTTTCTTCAAGGTGTTTCTTTCGCAAATACTTTGATGAAATTGAGTTCTATACATATCGAAATCCTGGTAGCCTGATGGCCAATATGTTCCCTCGATTTGTAGCCTAAAGCTTATTTATTTTATTTTTAGTATCCCTCTCTCTTTATGAAACAAATTACAATCAATTTTTTAACAGGGCATGTTTTATGAAAAAGGTTTGTTCTACTCATAGAAACAAGATAGTACAATGTTACATGCCTTCAGAACAGTCTGCCTTGTTTAAGTAAAAGGCTCTTTTGTTTCTGTGTAAAGTTGATAAGTTAATATTTCTCTTTATTCAAAAATGAACTGAAATGAAAATGATAATACTATCTAAATGGTTACTGGTAAAATTAAATTGTGTGTGTGTATCAACTAGGTTATAATCTGGCTCACAGGGCTAAATAAGTATCATTTTTAAAATTAATATTCAATTAAATATTCATTAAGCATCTATTATATGTCATGTAGTGTTCTTGGCACTAAAGGAACAACAGCAAAACAAACAAACAACATATCTACATAAAACTTACACTTTGAATTATAAGATTTAGCTATTATCACTGGCTATCTTTCCTTAAAGCAAGCAAAGATTCATTTCTTAAAGCAAGCGAAGAAGGCTCTTCGTTGTCAAACTGACTAAAAAATACAAATGGTAGAGGAAATCATAAAACTGCATTTTGCTATGAGAAATTTATTTTATTCATTTTAATAGATGTGTAACCAACAGCTGGGCTTCACTCGTGGCTCAGGTAGTAAAGAATCTGCCTGCAATGCGCGGGATCTGGGTTTGATCACTGGATTGGGAAAATTCCCTCGAGGAGGGCATGGCAACCCATTCCAGCATTCTTGCCTGGACAATCCCCATGGACAAAGGAGCCTGGTGGGCTACAGTAAATTGGGTTGCAAAGAGTCGGACACAACTGAGTGACTAAGCACAGCACAATAGCTAAGATAAAATAGCTAAAATAATTAAGAATAAGAGTTTGCAAAGACTGGGTCAAAATAGCATGCCTTGTTACCTACTGCATTTCAGATCATTTGTCAGTAGTTCCCACTGTGTCATACTTTACTTTTTCATCATGAACACAAATCTCCTTAAAACTTGAAAGAACACATTTCATCATTTGGCATTGCTTTCAGCAGTTAATCTAATGGGAGTTTATCCATTTTACTGAAACAGGAAGAGGTCTTTTACAATTATACAATCAAAAGAACAACTAAATTAAAATAAATCCTGTAAAATTTTACTAATATTTTATAGACATAAATAACACCTTTTAAAATATTCAAATATACTTCTCATTGCTTGGAAATTACTTCAACTATTTTTCATGGCTTTATCCACATTTTTATTCAGTAGAATCAGATTAACTTTGGATAACT
Organism: Antilocapra americana; assembly: GCA_007570785.1. NCBI lineage: Eukaryota > Metazoa > Chordata > Mammalia > Artiodactyla > Antilocapridae > Antilocapra > Antilocapra americana. The sequence goes on from ML664199.1 coordinate 14,176,250, forward strand.
CACCTACTCTTTCAGCTACTCTTCTGTAGGCAACAGACTAATTGGTTTCTTTAACTTTCCTTAATAGGTTAGGAGGAGAAAGCATACTTTTGAAAAATTTTTGGACTAGATGATTTATTTGGCAAAATGAAATAATTACAGAATTTTAAAGTAGAAAGGGACAATATGGATTACCAAAAACAGCAGCCCTCAGGCTTTATTTTTAAGATTTTTCTTTGGATATGGACTGTTTTTAAAGTCTTTATTGAATTTGTTACAATATTACTTCTGTTTTAATTTTTTGGCCACAGGCATGTGGGATCTCAGCTCCCCAACCAGGAATCAAACCTGCACCTCCTGAATTGGAAGGTGAAGTCTCAACCCCTGGACTTTAAGGGAAACCCCCAGGCTTTGTTTTTAAGCTAAATATTTTTTTTCTTCAAATAAAAGTGGTATGTACGAGTCCAAAATGTAGAAGAGATAAAAACTGAGGTGAGGTTCTCTGATTGAAATGAGGTGCAAGCTCTGGAGCTCAACTTCTGTAGTAATGGCAATTGCCACAGAATCCACCCCATGCCAAGAAACTCAGATTTAAACTTCCCTGACCAAATTTCAGGTCCTGTATTTCACACTTAAATTTTGGTCTGAAGGGAAAAATATATTTATTTAAAATCAGAGAACAAGTGTAACAGTGCTAAGAGTAAAACCAAAGTCTTCAGATGGCTACACGTTTTCTTTTTTTGTTTATATTATTGCTGTTTAGTTGCTAAGTTATCTGACTCTGCAACCTCATGGACTGTACCCTGCCAGGCTCCTCTGTCCATGGGATTTTCCAGGCAAGAATGTTGGAGTGGTTTGCCATTTCCTTCCCCACAGGATCTTCCTGACACAGGGATCAAAGCCAAGTCTTCTGCATACCAGATTCTTTACCACTGAGCCACCATATTAGGACATAGTATTTTGCATGGTAATTAAATTAAAGGTTAAGTTAAGCCTTCAAAATACTATGCACTGTAATTAAATTGATTCTTTACAGATTCTTTGCCATCTGAGCTACCAGGGGGCTTCCTGGTAGCTCAAATGATATTTTTTTTAATTTTTGTATCGCTTGTATTTTTACTCCACAGTGACACTGTTTTCTCATTCTCTTCAAAATCTTTTGGATATCTATGAGTCTCACTGAAGTTTGGTCCATTACATAAGAGCTACAACCATCTTCCCTTGATACAAGCCCCTCTCTACTTGAGGTATCTTGTGAAATTGATGTGGATCATGATCCAGGGATCTTTGAAGCCCGATTTGAGATCCATGTTTTTGAGATTCTAAAAAAAAAAAATAATTTACTTGAAAGAGTACTCTGCCTTATAGCTTTCTGAGGCCTTGATGTTTTCTGCAGTCTTATCTTGACTTCATTTTTGAATGAATTTTCTTTTTCCCTGAGAGCATCCTAGATTTGCTATCTCCTCAGAAGTTTATTTATTAAATAAGCATATTTTGGCATCTAAAGAGATTAAAAATAAGGCACAGTTTTACATTCAAAACTGTGAAGTCTTTATTCCTTTATGTATAACAATTTTTTCTTTCACCTGATTTTTTTTTCAGTTTTACTGAAGTATAGTTGACAAATACAATTGTAGTATATTTATACAACAGAATGATTTGATATACATAACATTGTTAATGGATTCCCACAACTGAGCTACTATACATCCATCACTTCACATATTTACTTTTTTGGGTGTGTATGAAAACACAAGTTTTACTCTCTTAGCATATATCAATTATACAATATAGTATTATCTGCCAAGGGCTTCCCAGGTGGCACTAGTGGTAAGGAACCCACCTGCCAATGTAGGAGAAGTAAAAGATGCAGATTTGATCCCTGGGTCAGGAAAAGCCCTTGAAGGAGGGCATGGCAACTCACTCTAGTATTCTTGCCTGGAGAATTCCATGGAGAGGGGAGCTGGTGTGCTACTGTCCATAGGACTGCAAAGCGTCAGATATGACTGAAGCGACTTAGCATGTACTCACGCATTATCCACTAAAATCCCCATGTTATGCATTAGATCCTTAGACCTTATTCATCCTATAAATGAAATATTTCTTCCTTTTACTAACCTCTCCCATTTTCATCTCCCAGCCCTGAGCAACCATAATTCTATTCTGTTTCCATAAGTTCCTCTTTTTTTGTTTTACAGTCCACACATAAACGATAGCATGCAGTATTTTTCTATCTTGGCCTGGCTTATTTCACTACCATTAGGCCCTTAAGGGTCCATTCATGTCATTGCAAATGGGAATATTTGCTTTTTTTTGAGGCTGAATATTTATCAGTTGTGTATCTATGTGTGTGTGTGTATAGTTGTGTATCAATGTGTGTGTGTGTATGTGTGCTCAGTTGCCTCAGTCATGTCCAACTCTTTGAGACCCTATGGACTGTTGTCTGCCAGGCTCTTCTGTCCATGGGGATTCTCCAGGCAAGAATACTAGAGTAGGTTGCCATTTCTTCTTCCAGGGAAGGAGGAACCCAGTTCTCATGTCTCCTGCATTGACAGGAGTGTTCTTTACCACTAGCACCACCTGGAAAGCTTATAAATATATATCTCTGTGTGTATGTGTGTGTATTTGATATCTTTATCAGTTCATCTGTTGATGGATAAAGTTGTTTTCTTGTCTTGGATATTATAAATAATACTTCAATGATCATGGCAATGCAGATATCTCTTCAACATAATTATTCTGTTCCCTTTGGATGCATATGAAGTGGATCATATGGTAGTTCATTTCAACATCCTGAGGAATCTCTATACTGCTTTTAACAGTGACAGTACCAGTTTATATTTCCAGCAATTCTGTTCAAAGGTTTCATTTTTTCCACACTCTCACCAATGTTGCTATTGTTTGTTTTTTGATAATAGCCATACTAATAGGTATGAGGTAATATTTCATTGCAATGTTGATCTGTAATTCCCTGGTGGCTCAGATGGTAAAGGATCTACCTGCAATGCAGGAGCCCCAACTGAGTGATTTTTCCCCCCAGCTGATTATATTAAGGAGATTATCTCCTATATTTTCCTCTAGGAGTTTCACAGTTTCAGGTATTACATTCAAGTCTTTAACCCATTTTGAATTGTGTGTGTGTCGGGGTGTGTGTGTAGTTTGTATGTGTAAAACAGGGATCCATTTCCATTTTTTGCACATGGATGTCCAGTTTTCCAAATACTATTTATTGATGATATTATCTTTTTTCCATTGTATATTCTTGGCACCTCTGTTGAAAATTAACTGACTAGAAGTGCATGAATTTATTTCTGGGCTTTCAATTACTTACCATTGATCTATATGTCTGTTTTTATGCCAATACTATACTGATTAGTTTACCATAGCTTTGCAAGATACTTTGAAATTAGGAGGCATGATGCCTTCAGCTTTACTTTCTTCTGCAAGATTGCCTTGACTATTAAAGGCCTTTAGTGGTTCTGTATGGAATTTAGGAATTTTCTCTAGTCCTGTGAAAATTATCATTAGAATTTTGACAGAGATTTCATTGAATCTGTATTTACTCAACTGATTGAAATGTAGGAGTCACTCAACTAGGTTCTGGGTTTGTCTCAGAGGGAATTGATCTGTGAATTGTGTGTAGCTGTACATTTGGTGCACCCATTAGAGGAGGGAAATTCATGAGTTTTCAAGTCTCTATCTTGGTGACTTCAACTTATCTTAAGCTTTTTATTTTCTTTCTTTTTTTCTCATTTTATTATCAGCAGCTAGAAAAAGATAAGCATGTCATGAAACATTTTATCTGGAAATGAATCATATAATTCATTAGGCTCATTTTCTATTTTTCATATTTTCACAGGTAATAATGCTGCTCAACTTTCTACCATTACAGAAGAGTCTTTTATTCTCCATCATTCATCTGTATTTTTGTTACTTTCCTGTCAGTCTTCACAGACATTCTTCTCAGGGTTCTTTAGACTTCTGCTAATGGTCTCAAGGACTTTCAGGGTCTGCTCATCATTCTTTCCTAAAGTTTGTTTTAGGTTTTATTATACCAGCTTTCCTCTGTTCTGGACACAACTGATGCATATCAATCCATCCCAAAGTTAGTGACAACAAGAGTCATTTATTATTATTATTTCTTATGGCTTTGGGAACCAACTCTGCTTAGGCTAGGTAGTTCTACTTAGGGGTCTCTCATGAGGTTGTAACCAGAAAATGGCTGGATCTGGAGTCATTTCTAAGGCTTTTTACATATCATGCAGCTGATAATGATGACAGTTGATGATGGCTGTTGTTTGCAATCTCAACCTCATCCTTCCATGTAGCCTAGACTTTCTTTCAATATAGTGACTGGATTTCAAAAGCAAGTTCCACAGGAAGGAAACAGACAGAAGTCTTATGCCACAATAGGAATACTTGAAAAAATTGACTACCTCAATGTTTTGGTGTTTGAAAATAGACAGATTTTGTGACCTAACCTCAGAAATCACATAGCATCACTTCCACTATATAAATCAAGGCTATAACAACATTCCAGCAAAACTCAAGGGGAAAGGATAACAGCTCGTCTTCTTGATGGAGAGACAGAAAGGTCACAAAAAGGAGCCCATGAATAAAAGGATGGTGTTACACACGTCTTTGGAAAAATACAATCAGCTACAAGCATAGGACAAAATGTTAGCTGTAATGTATCACATAGCAATAAGCATTAGAATCATTCTTTAAATTAATCATGCTTTAAAGCAAGCATTAAATTATTTCATATTATATGCATAAACAGCTGAATGCATTTATTAAAAATAAAAAGTAAATATTTGCCACAATAGGAATACTTTAAAAAATTGACTATCTCAATATTTTGATGTTTGAAAATAGACAGATTTTACAAAATGTATGATAGTCCCTGCTGGGAGAAAGTAAATATTTCACAATAAATGAGACGAGTCATATTCAGTGGGACAAATAAATATCTCAGACAGTCTTTGAGAGATAAAACAGTCTGAATATGAAAAGAAAAACTTCCATACTAAATTCCAAGATAGAGTAATGTGATAAGACAATTTCTAAAAAACTAAATTTTCTGACCTTTAAAATTCTCTGTTAAAAGGTCTTTCTCTTTTCTTCCAAATATTTTATCATATGACAAAGAATATTAAAATAAAGTAAAACCTAATTACTTTAAATGTTGCAGCTGCTTTTGGGCAGCAACTCAATCTGCTTTGAAGTACAGACTAGAAAAATCCTCTTACCCTTTCTTATGGGAGTAGATTAATGGGTTTCAAACTATTAGAATTTTAAGACTTTGGCATCAGAAATCAGAAATTACTTAAGTCATAATTGCATGAGGTATGAGTAGATGGCCATCTTAGAGAGTACCTTTTAATAGCCCTTTTCTTTTATGAAGTCAAACATACCTATTATAGTAGCTGTGCTTGTATACTTTTTCCTTCCTGTTCCCTTGAGTTTAGCTCTTTAAAGAATTTCAGAAAAGGAAAATATGTATTGTATGTCTAGTATGTGTGAGGCTCTATGTAGGTCATTTTAACATGGTATCTTATTTTATTTTTTCTCATGGCCTCTCTGGTATAAGTGTTCTTATCACCACTCTGTCTTAGTGTTTTGCTTGCTTGTTTGGTTGCTGTTTGATTTTATTTGAAAATTATTTTTGTGAATTACTACAGGCATGTAAAGGCATAGAAAAGCATATAATGAGCACCTGCTTATGTATCACCTAGCTTTAACAAAATATTTCAAATTAAATTTAAATCTGCTGTGTAGCTTTTCATGATTCTATTTCCCTCATTCTCATTTAAAAAGTAATTACTAAGAATTTATCACTCCTACACATAAACTATTTTATATGCTTCTTAATATTTTCAAATATAAAATATGTTATAATGCTTTCTGCAGAATTTTTTTCCCTAAAATTATGTTTTAACTTTTAACCATGTTCATGCAGGAGATGTTTATTTGTTTTTATTTTACTGCTGTGAAAACTTATAATGTTACTTATATTTATCCACTCTTTTATTTTGATAGATGTTTACACCATAAAACTTTTTTCATCAGTTACAAATTTTGTTGCCATCATTTATTAGCTTCTGCTATTCTTTCAAAATATAAATGAATTTTGCTTTGGTTAAATCAACATTTACTCTACACATTATAATGAATATTAAAAATACTATTTATTACTAAACCACATAGTGTTCTGTGATTAGCTTTTTTTATTTCTTTTTTTTACTACTTTTCTTCCCTCATGTTATCACTGGATGAAGAGGTGTGAGGCAGGGCAAGTCTATTCCTGAATCTTTTAATTGTTTTATTAAATTTAAAAGGATGTATTTTAGAAAAATATGAATAGTACACTGAGAAAGACTGATGTATTAATGAAAGAAAAATACGTGTCAAAGAGAAAGAAAAGCAAAAAATAAAATGAGAGATGAGTAACATATCTTGAATACTACACACTATTCATACATATTCATATATGTTTATATTTTTCTAGATACTAGATACCCTCTACTTTAGTATTTCCAATACAAAATAAACTCCTCTCCCCTATATCTTCCCTGGTGGCTCAGATGGTAAAGAATCTGCCAGCAGTACAGGAGACCTGGGTTTGATCCCTGGGTCAAGAAGATCCCCTAAATTAGGAAATAGCAACCTACTTCAGTAATGTTACCTGGAGAATTCCATGGACAGAGGAGCCTGGCAAGCTACAGTCCATGGTGTTGCAAAGAGTTGGACTTAACTGAGTGACTAACACACAACTTCCTACCTACTTTCTTTGTTTCCCTTCTGTGGTAGGGAGAACAATGGCCTCCAAATATGTAGGTCTCCTAATCCTTGGAACCTGTAAGTAGGTTATCTCACAGTACAAAGACAAAAAAAAAAACACTTCACAAATGTGATTAATGGTATGGACCTTGACATAGGGAGATTGTCCTGGATTATTCAGGTGGGCTCATTCTAATTATGAGTGAGTGAAAGTCACTCAGTCGTGTCTGACTCTTTGTGACCCAATGGACTGTAGCATGCCAGGCCCCTCTGGCCATGGAATTCTCCAGGCAAGAATACTGGAGTGGGCAGCCATTCCCTTCTCCAGGGGATCTGAGCCCTTAAAATGCAACAATCTTTTCTGCCTGGGTTACAGAAAGAGAGGGAGATAATATTATGATAGAGAGGGATTCAATGCTGCTAGTATTGAACAGCCCCAATGTCACTTGGTCATGGGGCTCTGAACCAAAGAATGTGGTATGTTTAGAACCGAAAAAGGAAACCAATTCTTATCCAGAGTCTCCAGAAAGGAACACAGTGCTGGCTATACCTTGATATTTGCCCAGTGAGAACTGTGTTGGCTTTCTGACTTACAGAACTGTGAAGTAATAAATTTGCATTATATACACTGATCAATTGCTATTGTAGTATAAAAAACTAGTATACTTTCATAGTAACTTTTTTGAAACAGACATCTCTTGTTGCCATCAATATTAATTTACATTGACTTTTCTTTTTATCCTACTTCCATTAGGGTCATTTCCTCATCACTCTATTAATTTGTTGTCAAAGACATCTTTAACTTAAGTCTCCTAAATTTAATGATCATTTCTCTATTCTTATTTTAACTGCCCCCTTAGTGTTACTGGATTCAGTTTATCATTTTTCCCTTATTGAAACAGTGTTATTTTGAATTTAGCAGAAAAATCACATGCACAGTTTTCTTCTTCTTACTTTCCTTTCATGGTTTTGCTAATTCTTTCCATGGCTATAACTACAACATTTAGTATATACCCTGTCAAACTTCAATAACTGCTTCTTTATCCTTTTCACGTGGATATCTAATATTTCAAATAAATGGCCAAAATTAAATTCCTAATTTTTGCCAAACCTTCTTTTCTCACTCATTTGGCTGCTCAAGCAAATCCCTAGGAATCATCCTAGATTTATATTTCACTAACACCTCATATTCACTCCCATGGAAAATGCTGTATACACTACTTCTAATCTGTCCACTTCTTTCTATTACCCTTTGTCACTGCTTTAATTCAAATCATTACCATCTAATGCCTGGACATCACATATTCTTCTGATAGGTCTACTTGCTTCTGCTCTTTCCATCTCCTTCCCCACATGAAGATTCCATTCATCACAAAGTTGCCAAAGTAATTTTTTAATATGTAAGCATATAACTTCACTTTCCTACTTAGAACACTCAAATTGGAATCACATTTTATTGACAACGAAATTCAAACTTTAACCTGATTTATCAACTGTATATTATATAACTTTTTACCTTTCTGACTTCAAGTCATAGAATCCTCCCCTAATGCTCTAATCTTCAACTGTAGTGTCTTTTAAAATTATTTTTTCTTCTGCATATACTTCTCTTTCCACAAGATCTTCACCTGGTTGACATATTTTTATCACACGGATATCAGTGTAAAGATAAGATGTTACAAAGACAGTCCTTCTCTGGTCATAAAACAAAAAGTAGTTATCTTATCAGTATCATAGTCCCCTTGAATTCTCGACATAGTGTTTATCAATATTTTTTTCTCCACATATACATTGATGTGTTATCTACTCTCCACTAGCATGCTAGTTACACAATGGCAGAGATCTCATCTGTTCATTGTTATATCCCCAGATCTTAGAAGACAGCTTTTCATATATTGTACTCTTAATTGTTGTTGCATGAAAGAACTAGATTCCTTCCAATTTCAAAAGTCTAAATTCTATGCATATGTAAGATTATGAACTTAAAGACTATTCAAATATGAGTAGTATTTTGTTAATATCTACATGAATGCATTCATAATCTGAATCAAAATCATTATCACTAACATAAAGAGGGTATCAATTTATTTCAGTCAGATGTTTTGGAAAGAATATCAGATGGAATATCTTGACATCTGAATTCTAGGCTTTGTTCGACCCTTATCTCATATTAGAACTTCATCTCCCTGAATCTTTTAACTAATCTAGAAAATGATAGGGTGATTATGATAATTCAGTACACTGCAATTAATAAATGATGATGCTCGTGAAGGAATATTATCTTGATACAGAATTCACCTTTGCTTTTCTCTCTGGTAGCATCCACTGTCAGTGTTTTACAAGGGTAACAGCTAAATCGATAAAGATAGGTGGCTGTATTACCCAGTCTCTTGACTATCTAGAGAAAATCAATGTCAATCTTATAGGAATGTTTTTCCTGTGATATTACGTAGCTTTAATGTTTAAAATTATTCCCTAGGATTCTACCTTTAATGAAAACAATCGTATTTCTTATAACAATTAAATCTATCTATTATCCTTGAACATATTCACATTATAATTACTTTGGAAATATGGATGAAATGATTCTGAATAGAGAATACTCGTGAATTTGTAACCATGACCAGAGTGGTATGGGCCACAAAAGAAGAGGTAACATCACTTTAGACAGTATTTTCTTGCCATAAGATAAAATATTTCACTTTTCAAGTTGCTTCACCTATATGTTAATTAGTTTCTTTAAAATATAACAAATATTCATGAGACTTCACACATTCTCACACAAAGATTCCCTAACATACAATGAAATCTAAATTGCTTTTTAGACTCAGTGATACTTCTGTAGATGTTGATAAAATGCATCATATCTATGAATAGAAGTTTCTCTCCTCAATACATTTTCTATTACATGATATTTAATAAAATGGGAGTGCTTATTGTCAAGGAAATTTAATTATTTTTAGCATATCATGCAATTTATTAGCTTTCTAACATCAGTTCAGTTCAGTCACTCAGTCATGTCTGACTCCTTGTGACCCCATGAACTGCAGCACGCCAGGCATCCCTGTCCATCACCGACTCCCAGAGCCTAAGCAAACTCATGTCCACTGAGTTGGTGATACCATCCAACCATCTCATCCTCTGTTGTCCCCTTCTCCTCCTGTCCTTAATCTTTCCCAGAATCATGGTCTTTTCCAATGAGTTAGCTCTCTGCATCAAGTGTCCAAAGTACTGGAGCTTCAGCTTCAATCTGTCCTTCCAGTGAACACCCAGGACTGCTCTCCTTTAGGATAGAATGGTTGGATCTCCTTGCAGTCCAAGGGACTCTCAAGAGTCTTCTCCAACACCACAGTTCAAAAGCATCAATTCTTAGGCACTCAGCTTTCTTCATAGTCCAACTCTCACATGGCAAACTCAAATTCCAATAAGATTTTTTGTTCTCTTGTTTTCTGTTCCCTTACTACAAGTAGCTTTGAAAGTCTCTGCTAGTGTACTTAAGAAATTCACTCTAATTAATTTGTTACATACTCCTCTGACATAGCCAGATATTGAATTGCCCACAGTAACTCCATTTTCTAATAAGCAAGCTGGGTTAGAAAAGACCTGAAAGAGTGGAACACCCTGACTAATAACTCATTTCCAGTGTACTTTCCCAGTGTGTATAGTCATTGGAAAAGAGAGGTTCAGATTGGTTTATAAAATGAATGCACACTTTTACATCACATCCAACAGCATAAGAAAAAAAAAAAGAAACACTCAGTCTCTGCTAATGGTTTTCCATTGCTGCAGAGCTTCCATGTCACCATTCCTAACCTTGGTGAGTGGGTAGATTTTGAGTCCTAGCAAATTCTCTGCCCTAGAAACCATGGCTATCTTTATCTCCAACATTCCATAACTTAACACTCCTCTTCAATGCACATCCTTCCATGAAAACACTCCAAAAACAGATTCTTTTGCTATGAACTAACTAAAAAAAAAAAGTTCCTCTTTTATATTTTTTGCTTATAGATGTTGTTGCTTCTACAATAGGCAAAATTAAGCATGGTCAGAGTCTCTTCAGCTTCCCTCGTGGCTCAGTGGTAAAGAATCCACCTGTAATGCAGGAGACTCAGGTTTGAACATTGGGTCGGGAAGGTCCCCCGGACAAGGAAATGACCAACTACTTGGTATTCTTGCCTGGAAAATCTCATGAACAGAGGAGCCTGGCAGGCTATATAGTTCATGGGGTTGTGAAAGAGTTAGACACAACTGAGTCACTAAATAATAGTCTCCTGCTTGTTCCTTTCAGTTACTCACTTTTCTCAGAAATTCTGTAGATATCTATGTCTCCAAACTGTTCAGTCCAGAGCTGTCAAGGGTGCTGGTAATCTTCTTTCTCCCCTGCTGTCAAACCACTTCCATCCTGTCAAAAGGTACAAACTACCAGTTATGAAATTAAAGAGTCATAAGGATGTAATGTACAGCATGGTGACTATAGTTACTAATAAGTTATTGTATATTTTCAAGCTGCTAAGAAAATAAATGTTAAATGTTCCCATCAAAAGAAAAAATATGTTGTAATTATGTATGGTGATGGACATTAATTAGATTTATATGCTGATAATTTTTAATATAAGAAATATGAAATCATTGTTTGTATACCTGAAACTAATATAATGTGCAGTTCAGTTCAGTTCAGTCACATAGTCATGTCTGATTCTTTGTGACCCCAATGACAACAGTATGCCAGGCTTCCCTGTCTATCACCAACACCCAGAGCTTACTCAAACTCGTGTCCATTGAGTCAGTGATGCCATCCAACCAGCTCATCCTCTGTCATCCCCTATTCCTCCCACCTATAGTCTTTCCCAGCATCAGAGTCTTTCATAATGAGTCGGTTCTTGACATCAGGTGGCCAGAGGATTCGAATTTCAGCTTCAGCATCAGTCCTTTCAATGAATATTCTGGACTGATACCTTTAGGATTGACAGTTGGATCTCCTTGCAGTCTAAGGGACTCTCAAGAATCTTCTCCAATACCACAGTTCAAAAGCATCAATTCTTCAGTGCTCAGTGTCCTTTATAGTAAAACTCTCAAATCCATACATGACTACTGGAAAAACCATAGCTTTGACTAGATGGACCTTTGTTGGTAAAGTAATGTCTCTGCTTTTTAATATGCTGTCTAGGTTTGTCATAGCTTTTCTTCCAAGGAGCAAGTGTCTTTCAATTTCATGGCTGCAGTTACCATCTGCAGTGATTTTGGAACACCACAAAATAAGCCTCTCACTGTTTCCATTGTTTCCCATCTATTTGTCTTAAAGTGATAGGACTGGATGTCAAGATCCAAGTTTTCTGAATGTTGAGTTTTAAGCCAGGTTTTTCACCCTCCTCTTTCACTTTTATCAAGCGGCTCTTTATTTCCTCTCTGCTTTCTGCCATAAGGGTGGTGTCATCTGCATATATGAGGTTATTGAAATTTCTCCCAGCAATCTTGTTTCCAGCTTGCACATCATCCAGTCCAGTATTTATCATGATGTACTCTGCATATAACTTAAATAAGCAGGGTGACACTATATAGCCTTGACTTATTTGTTTCCAGATTCAGAATCAGTCTGTTGTTTCATGTCCAGTTCTAACTGTTGCTTCTTGACCTGCATACAGATTTCTCAGAAAGCAGCTCAGGTGGTCTGGTATTTCCACCTCTTGAAAAATTTTCTACTGTTTGTTGTGACCCATAAACTAAAAAGCTTTGGCATGTTCAATAAAGCTGAAGTAGATGTTTTTCTGGAACTCTCTTGCTTTTTCGATGACACAACAGATGTTTGCAATTTGATCTCTGGTTCCTCTCTGCCTTTTCTAAATCCAGCTTGAATATCTGGAAGTTCACATTTCTCATACTATTGAAACCTGGCTTGGAGAAGTTTGAGCATTACTCTGCTAGCACGTGAGATGAATGTAAATTTGTGGTAGTTTGAGCATTCTTTGCCATTGCCTTTCATTGTAATTGGAATGAAAACTGACCTTTTCCAGTCCTGTGGCCACTGCTGAGTTTTCCAAATTTGCTGGCATATTGAGTGTAGCACTTTCACAGCATCATCTTTGAGGATTTGAATAGCTCAACTGGAATTCCATTACTTCCACTAGCTTTGTTCATAGTGATGCTTCCTAAGGCCCACTTGACTTCACATTCCAAGATGTCTGGCTCTAGGTGAGTAATCACCCCATCATGGTTATCTGGATTATGAAGATTTTTTTTTTTGTATAGTTTCTCTGTGTATTCTTCTGCATTATATATATATATATATATATATATATATATAATATTATATATATAAAACATTATATACAATGTATATTAATATAGTATAATTACTACATAATATTAATGTATATATTATATAACATTATATGTCAGTTATACCTCAGTAATATTACACACACACACACACACACACACACACACATGTATACACATATAATTCAAACTGAAAAACATTTCTGTTTTGTATCTAACAGTGTGTCTTGTTAATATAACAAACTTCCATGTTAAATGTGATGATTAGTGTATATATGAAAATACACCATTTATTGAACATCTGCTGTTTACAAGTTGAGGTTTTGTTGTATACATTATGTTCTGTAACATTTGCAATATCTACTCCTATAATCCTCACACTCTCTGAGGAGGACATTCATTCTCTTTAATAGGAAAATGAAGGTTCATAGAGACTGGATAACTTGGCAAGCTCTACAAAAACAGGAAATAGTAGAGCTGGGTTCTGAAACCACAAATCCTTGATTGCAAAGTTCAAGATATTTTCCTACTTTTCATCTCCAGTCTTCCCTATTCCCAGAAAATATCATAGACTTCAGAGAAATCTGTCTGATTTTATCCATGTATTCTTATATGGTATAAAATGTCTTATATGTGTGTTAATTTGGCAAGCACAGAAATTGTTACAAATGCCAACTGAAATTTCACAGGATATTTGTAGATTTGGTAAATGGAAAAATTTAGTTTTTTAGCATGTCTCGAAGGGAACTCGGTATCATGGTCTATCTTTGACATTCGAACAAAAATGGAGAAGTGTATTTTTAGAATATAAATGTGTCCTTGCAACATGTTGCCAACACAATCTACTTGAGTTTAGATTTTTTAAATGCCCATTGAAATTTAAGCTTGCCTTAGGAACTAGTGCTTTGAAGACAAAACCTGAATTTAAGGTTTGCTTAGCAGCAGTCACATATCATCAACGGGAAATAGAGTGTATTTTTATTTAGTAGATACCTCTAAATTTAGGATTTATATTTTCACAGCTATAAAGATTAAGTTGTATCCTTTGCTAAGTATGGAAATGTGTCTAATTTAGTCAATGCTCTGTCCACAAGTTATCTTTTTCTTCTACATTATTAACAGGATAAGAAAGCATATTAATAACAAAACAACATAAGGCAATGACGAAGTCTTTCCAGTTTGGCATCATTGTGAGAACAGGTGATAGGTAACCAGGTAAGCATCAATGGAAGAAGAGTGTCTTAATGCCCAAATCTGAATTATGCAGTCTATAAAAGTATTCATCTGAATTTCCTAAAAATAAAATGATGAGTTACATGGAAAAAGTGGAAAAATTAATTATTAAATCTGTCTGCACTCATAAAGACCTTCCATCTAAACACTAAATATTTCACATTGTGTTTTGACCTTTACTACATCTTTCATACACCCTCTCTTTCTTTTACAAAATGCTACAGAGAATGGAAGTGTTGTCAATTAAGTAAAAAGGGTGTTTGCATCAACCTTTTCATGTGTGGAATTTAATGACATTTTAAGGTTAAAGTAAAAGTCAAACATTGATTTTTGTTTTAGTGTCTTCCCTTAATGCACCTAATGAATAGAGATTCCAATAAAAAAACCTTTTAATCCATTTTAAACCTTTCACTATCAAAAGACTTCTTTTATTTTATTTCTTTTTGTTGCCAAACATTTTTTGTCCTAAGATTCAGGAAAGAAATACTGAGTCAAGGTGACTTAGGAAATTAATATCCAGAAAATCCTGAAAATGATGTATTTTACAATATAATTTAATTGAATCTCATGTATGCATACATCTTTCAGAAATCAGGAGACTATAATTCTGGAATTCAGGCCATATTAGATTGGATGCTGATAAATTTCACTGAACAGATGCTTAGATATAATTTATTTTACTTACAAGGTATAATATAGTTGATAATCATTTTTATACCTAATATTTGATATACTTTATAAAAATTAGAAGGGATTAATATTAGGAAACATAATAGAAAACATGTGTGCACAAAGAGGCTATAATGTTTGGTAAGCAGGGATCTGACATCTCATACAAGGAAATAAATAGCTGAACAATATCACATGTTCATATTTCACAGATAATTTGTGTGGAGAAGGGAGCTACCAAGTCTCTTTGAACAAACTTCAGACCATACCAATCCTAACTCTCCAATTCTCCACTAGAAACATAAAAACATCTTATTTTCACATGAGTTACACAGACTCATATTTCTTATTTGTAAAATAATCCCATTTTTCTTCAGCAAATTATGCTTAAAATGATAGTTATGCAAATTACTGATAATAGCTATAGCAGGCAGGAAGAATCATATGAAGGTTTCTTGATAAACAGTGGGATTAATTCCACACCACTTATGAGAATATTAGTCTTTTAAAGACAGAGTTAAGTGCAATGAAAGCAAGTATCTGTGTCACATTAATAATTTATATGATTGCTTTATGTCTAGACTAAAATACATTGTTGTTTTCTAAATGTGAATTCACACCTGACTGCCATGGATTCACCATTTTGTAATTTTAATACTTGTAGTTTATATTTACTTTATGCAGTTAATCTATGTTTTTAGTTCTAAAATTAAATCTCCTTTGTTTTAGTTAAATGTTAGAAAACCAGATGTACTAGTTTAAACAAACAAACAAAACAAATAGGAATAATCTGTGGGCAACTTTCTGGCCTGGAGCTCAGGTTGTTAAAGCAAAAACAATGAGGCTACCTGACCTGAGATTTGAAAGAGAATTGGAAAGTGGTTCCAAAGGCTAGCTAAACTTATGTCCGTGTATGTTCAGCTTCAGTTCCAATTTTTTCGCATTAGGGAGAACCCTCATTTCACTGATACCATAAAACTGAATTGCCCACCTAATCCTCTTAAAACGTCCTCTACTCCTGGCTTATTCAGCATTTGTGAAGTCTTGAAAGGACTAAGAGAGCTAAACATAGTATTCTAGCCACATTTAAGAAAGCAAGAGTATAAAAGATTTACTCTGATAAAAATGAAATTATGAGATATTGAAGATCTCTAGACTTTCAGAAAAATATGAAGTAGACAGATCATTTTAAATATACTCCTTTGTTCATTCCCTATTCAATGAGTCATTCATACCAGAAAGATTTATTGAACATCTACTATATACCTGATTATCACTAAGCATCAGCAACAAAAATAAAAGTGGCTTGGTCTTTGGCTGAAGGATTTTTCTGTCTGTTGAAATGGACTAGGGATAAGGTAGCCTATTCTTTCTCTAGTGGATCTTCCCAATCCAGGAATCAAACCAGGGTCTCCTGCATTGCAAGTAGATTCTTTGCCAGCTGAGCTACCAGGGAAGCCTGAAATGGATTAATGACTACAATATGCAATTTATGCTGTGATGGAGATAAATTCATGTTGGTATAGGACCATTGAGAGACAACTTAATACATAAGAGAAATAATCAACGAAGGCTTTCCAGAGGTGATATCTAAGCTGAACCATGAATACTAAATAATGCTGGTCAATCCAGGAAGCTGGAGCTGGAGAGCAGAGTCAAATTAAGAGATGGAATGTTATATGTGAAAACCCTAAAAAGAGACTGCCTGAAGCTAGAACTGAAGGTACTTCAGTCTAGTTGAAACACCATAGAGGAAGAAAAAAGTTGTAATAAGGTTACTGTTAAGCAGGAATTTTGTTAAGAAATTTAAAATTCATCCTTTAGGATATGGAAGAAGTTATCAAAGTTTTAATATGGACATGACTTGTCAGATTTGTCATTTAGAAAATACTGTCCAAAGGATAAAGAGAGAATGGATAAGAGAAGAAATAGTTAGGGTAATGTGGTATTTCAGAGACCAGTGCAGGCATCAGAGAAAGGAGAGCTGAAGGTCTAAATTGATGTTTCTCAAAGGGTGGTTCCCAGACTAGCAGCATTAATATTATCTAGAAACTTGTTGGAAATGAATTTCTCAGGCCTCATTCCAGACATACTAAATTAGAAAACATGGAGATAGGGTCCACAAATCTATGTTTCCAAAAGCCCTCCAAGTAATTCTAAAGCAGACCAAAGTTTGAAAATCACTGATACTATATTAAGACAGCAGCAATTAGAAAAGAGGATACTAATAGAATTAAGGTTCATTTAAATTGTAAAATTACTGTGTGGAATAAAAGAGAACAAGGAGAAGAGAATATCTGGAATAACTTATATACAGGTCTGGGCTGAGCAACTTGGAAAAAAAAAAAAGTTAGTTTCTCAGTCATGTCTTACTCTTTGCAACCTCATGAACTATAGCCCATCAGGCTCCTCTGTCCATGGAATTCTCTAGGGGAAGAAGACTGGAGTGGGTAGCCATACACTTCTCCACGGGATAGTCCAGACCCAGGAATCAAACCTGGGTCTCCTGCATTACAGGAAAATTGTTATTTAAACATGTGCTATTTCACAAGTTTTCTGAGTCTGGTATCATGATCAGTTCAGTTCAGTCACTCAGTTGTGTCCAATTCTTTGCATCCCATGGACTGCAGCATGCCAGGCTTCCCTGTCCATCAACAACTCCCAGAGCCTACTCAAACTCATGTTCATGCAGTTGGTGATGCCATCTAACCATCTTATTCTCTGTTGTCCCCTACTCCTCCTGCTTTCAATCTTTCCCAGCATCAGGATCTTTTCCAATTAGTCAGTTCTTCAGATCAAGTGGCCAAAGGATTGGAGTTTCAGCTTCAGCATCAGTCCTTCCAATGAATATTCAGGACTGATTTCCTTTAGGATGGACTGGTTGGATTTCCTTGCAGTCCAAGGGACTCTCAAGAATATTCTCCAACATCACAGTTCAAAAACATCAATTCTTCAGCACTCAGCTTTCCTTGTAGTTCAGTTCTCACATCCATACATGACTGCTGGAAAAACCATAGCTTTGACTAAATGGACCTTTGTTATCAAAGTAATGTCTCTGCTTTTTAATATGCTATCTAGGTTTATCATAGCTTTTCTTGCAAGGGGAGCAAGTGTCTTAATTTCATGACTGCAATCACCATCTGCAGTGATTTTGCTGCCTAAAAATATGAAGTTTCTCACTGTTTTCATTGTTTCCCCATCTATTTGCCATGAAAGGACTGGACTAAATGCCATGATTTTAGTTTTCTGAATGTTGAGTTTTAAGCCAACTTTTTCACTGTCCTCTTTAATTTTCATGAAAAGGCTCTTTAGTTCTTCTTTGCTTTCTGCCATAAGGGTGGTGTCATCTGCATGTCTGAGGTTATTGATACTTCTGGCAATCTTGATTCCTGCTTGTGCTTCATCCAGCCAAGCATTTCTCATGATGTACTTTGCATATAAGTTAAATAAGCAGGGTGACAATATACAGCCTTGATGTACTCGTTTCCCGACTTGGAACCAGTCTGTTGTTCCATGTCCAGTTCTTCTTGACTTGCATACAGATTTCTCAGGAGGCATGTCAGGTGGTTGGTATTCCCATCTCTTGAAGAATTTTCCAGTTTGTTGTGATCCACACTGTCAAAGGTTTTGGCATAGTCAATAAAGCAGAAGTAGATATTTTTCTGGAACTCTCTTGCTTTTTCGATGATCCAGCGGATGTTAGAAATTTGATCTCTGGTTCCTCTGCCTTTTCTAAATCCAGCTTGAATACCTAGAAGTTCACAGTTCATGTACTGTACAAGCCTAACTTGGAAAATTTTGAGCATTACTTTGCTAATGTGTGAAATGAGGGCAATTTTGTGTGGTAGTTTGAACATTCTTTGGCATTGCCTTTCTTTGGGGTTGGAAAGACCTTTTTTATGATGGAGTGAGATAAAATGAGTCCCATCCCCACTCATTATCATTAAAAACTCCTGAAAAACCCAAGTGGAATCAAATTACTAACTCATAACAACTTCGTTAATAAGTAAGAGACATGGCTGGCCTTAATATCTGATCAATTTTAGGCTTGTCTTGCTTTATAAAAAGACTCTTTTAAAGAGCAGTTTTAGGTACATGCAAAAATTGAGAGGAAGATAGTGAAATTTCCAATATAGCCCCCAACTCCACATATGCACAGCTTCTCCAATTATCAACATCCTCCATGATTGCAGTATATTTATTATCACTGATGAATCTGCACCTACTCGTCACAGTCAACCAAAGTCCATAGTCTAAATTCGAGTTCACTCTTTGTGTTGTCTATTCTAGGAGTTTGAACAAATATATGGCATGTATCCAACATTATTGTACTACACAGACGACCCCCAAGTCTTGTATGCACTGACTAATCACATGTCCTCTTCCAACTGCCAACTGCTGGCTAGCACTGATTTTTTTTTTTTTTTTTTACTGTCTCCAGTTTTGTCTTTTACAGAATGACATATAGTCAGAATTATAGTGTTTAGCCTTTTCAGATTAACTTCTTTCAGTTAGTAATATGCATTGAAAGTTTCTCTATGTCTTTTTATGGCTTAATAGCCCATTTGTTTTTTAGTGTTGATTAATATTCCACTATCTGAAGGTCCCACTTTATTCATTTACCTACTGAGACCATCTTGATTGCTTCCAAGTTTTGGCAATTATGAATAAAACTGATATAAGCATCCATTGGCAGGTTTTTGCATGAAAATGTATTTTGAACTCCTCTGTTAAAATATGAAGAAGCATGACTGCAGGATTGCATGGTAAATATTTTTACTTTTTCTACGAACCTGCCCAATGGTCTTCCAAACTGATTTTACCATTTTACCTTCCCATTAGCAATGTGTGAAAATTCCTATTGCTCTATATTATTACCAGGATTAGAATTGTTCTTAGTGTTCCAGATTTTGTCCATTCTAATAGGCATATAGTAGAATTTCATTGTTATTTTAATCTGCATCTACCTGATGATTTACAACGTCAAACATCCTTTTGTATTCTTATTTGACAGCTATATATCTTCCTTGGGGGATGTGTCTGTTCAAGAGCACTTTGAATTTTCTGGATAGCTGTCTTATATCAGATGTAACTTTTGCAATATTTTCTCCCAGCCTTTGGCTTGTCTGCTCATATACTGAACATTTTCTTTCACAGGTAAATTTATAATTTTACTGAAATTTAGTTTATCACTTCTTTTCATTGTATCTTGCCTTTGGTATTGTATAATTTTATACTTTTAAGTTTAATTTTCAGATGAAGAGTAAGATATATTGAAAATAAATCAAGTATATAAAAGCCAAACTACTAAAGCAGAGGGGAAGTTGAAAAGAAAGAGGTTAAAATTATATTCCAGGTAAATATTAACAAAAAAAAATTGGGGGAAGATTTGTAGGAAAAGGCAGGAAGGAAGCCGGGATGAAAAATGAGACTTCTTCATCTGGTTTTAAAATTTTTTAAACAATTTTTTTTTAAATCACATAAAGTAGCAATGGTCCCTCCAATCCCCACCAGGCTTACCCAGAGAGAAAACATACTAAAATTACTTAAAGTGATTTTTAATTTATAATTAAGCATTAATATGAATCTGCTTCTCAATGCCTGCAGTGACATTGTTTCAAAGCAATGACCTTTCAGTCTCCAACACAAAAGTAAAAGGAAATCATTCTATCAATATATCATTAAGCCAATCTTTAAAAATAACTTTGTAGTATCGTGAAAGTGGCTCAGTCATGTCTGAGTCTTTGTGATCCCATGAATTATAACCTACCAGGCTCCTCTGTCCATGGGATTCTCCAGGCAAGAACACTGGAGTGGGTTGCCGTGCCCTTTTTCACGGGATCTTCCCAATCCAGGGATTGAGCCTGGGTCTCCTGCACTGCAGGTGGACTTTTTACTATCTGAGCCACTAGGGAAGCCCCTGTAGTATTAGCTTGCTTCTAATTTAGTCTTTATAATTATCTGTAAAAGTATGTCTTAATGATTAAGTCACTGTATATCCCTTTCCTTTGGTCACTCATGTGAATGTTATATTTTTTGGACTGATTTATATCTTTATAAGCTCTGTGTTCATCATTGTAATGGGTCTACAAGAGATTTTGACCAATTGTTCATCATGTTTCACTTGTCTGATTTAGTTAGGTAAGAATTTTCATATCCCTTACTCACTATCCCAAAGGGAAGTATACCACCTGAAATGGTAAACACACACCAAAAGGACAACCTAAGCAGATCAGAGAACATTGTTTTTTGGCCAATGTCATACATGCAATACATACTCCCATAACACACATTGAGATTATCGGAAGCTGGGAATTCAATATTTTACATCTGATGTGCCTAGTTCAGTCAATGTTACAGACATAAATAAATGCCTTTTTATAGATCTACAAAAACTCATATTGCATTTGTCTTGCTTGTATCTATCTATTTTGCCACGTAGATTGGCCTGGATGAAACAGGTAGCTGTGCATGAATGACAAAACATCAGTAAGTTCTGCTCCATAATATCAAGAAGCACAATATGAATTATAAGTAATATTATCATTTAAGGAAAGCTTTGTAATTTAAATATAACTTTACAAATGTACTGCTTACCTCATGTGGTGATATGAGGATGAAATGAAATGATTTTTACTTTATGGGTAATTCTTAATGTTTTGTGTTTTTTTTTTTTAATTTCAGTATCAGAGAATGATTGTTGTTTAGTTGTAAGTTGTATCTGACTCTTTGCAACCTCATGAACTACAGCACACCAACTTCCCTGTCCTTCACTATCTTCCAAAGTTTGCTCAAACTCATGTCCATTGCATAAATGATTGAATCATTATTTTTGTCTTAATAGATTTTTACTGGTTGGCCAAAAATGTTTGTTCAGGTTTTTTTTTTCCATAAGGTCATCCCAGATGAACCTTTTGGCCAACCTAATATTTCAAATTCTGAGGTGCATTGTTAAGACTAACATATTAAATATTTAAATAATTAAGATTTCTCCTAAGTGCTAGATAATAATTCAGATAATAGTTAATAGCAGCAATAATAGTTAAGATACATAAAGTGTTTTCTGTGTACAGTCAATGTTATGAGTATGTTACATGTATTTAAAAGATTTATACTCATAATAATTGTATCCAGTAGATATTATCATTCCATTGTATAGAGAAGGAAAATGAAGGAGACGGAATTTGAAGTAATTTGCCAAAATTTCCATAGCTAGTAAACATCACAGCTGAAGTTCAAACCTTGGTTATTTGTATTCACTGTTCTTAACTGTGCTGAGTTTCTGCTAGAACCAGTCAAAATATGCTGAGGAAATGAAATTTTCATCACTGGTGGAAAAAAGAAATGAGGGTAATCTTTTAGGCAATAAGTGCCAAGAAAATCAGATGCTTTACCATGTTTGTGCATGTGCACATGTTTCTGAGAGTTAGGGGTGGGCCTAGCAAATAAGGAGATCAGAATGAGGTGAGAAGATACAGAAGAATAATCTCAAGCTCCTTTACTAGCAAGCTTCTGCTCTAACCCCAAGATTATTATGAATTAAACTAAGTTCAGAGTTTCTTCTTTGCATAAATTTCTAAAGTACACAGAAAAGAGACTTACACATTTTTCTTCATTCATTTTTTTCTTACACAAGTCAATAAAAGATCTTTGCTACTCCAGGTCCGAAAAGCGGAGCTGTGCCTTAGCTGTGGTAAAGTACAGAGAATCTTGATATCAGAATCAAAAAAAATATTTTGAAACCAAATTCTTTTAAACTTGTGACATTGTGAAACTTACTTTTCTTATCCTTCCTGATTTTACTTTTCATGATTTGTTTGTAGTAATGCTTCCTAAGGCCCACTTGAGTAGGAAGAAAGCATATAACTTATAGCTGTGTCAAATCTCTTTAAAATTATTAGCTAACTAAAATGGTCTGTCATATGACTACTTGTTGCTATTAGTCACTGTCATTTATATAATATGTAAGATGTTATTTAACGTTTATAATAGTACTATGAAAAAAATATTTCAGTTACACATGTGGGAAAAAATGAAATTCAGCAAGGATAAAAGAAGTAAGTTTCACAACCTCGCAAGTTTGAAAGAATTTAGTTACAAAATATGTCTTTTGATTCTGATTTCAAGATTCTCTGTACTTTTCTACAGCTATGGCAGAGTCTCCTTGTTCAGACCTGGAGTAGCAAAGATCTTTTATTGACTTGTGTAAGAAAAAAATGAATGAAGAAAAATGTATGTCACCTTTCTGTGTGGATCAGAATAAACTGTGGAAAGTTCTGAAAGAGACGGGAATACTAGGCCACCTTACCCTCTTCCCGAGAAACCTGTATGTAGATTAAGAAGCAACAGTTAGAACTTGACATGGAACAATATGCAGATGTCACCACCCAAACAGCAGAAAGTGAAAAAGAACTAAAGAGCCTCTTGATGAAGGTGAAAAAAGAGAGTGAAAAAGTTGGCTTAAAACTCAACATTCAGAAAACAGATCATGGCATCCAATCCCATCACTTCATGGCAAATAGATGGGGAAACAATCGAAACAATGACAGACTTTATTTTCTTGGGTTCCAAAATTACTGTGGATAGTGACTGCAGCCATGAAATTAAAAGACACCTATTCCTTGGAAAGAAAGCTATGACAAACCTAGACAGTTTATTAAAAAGCAGACACATTACTTTGCCAACAAAGGTCCATCTAGTGAAAGCTATGGTTTTTCCAGTAGTCATGTATGGATGTGAGAACTGAACTATAAAGAAAGCTGAGCATCAAAGAACTAATGCTTTTGAGCCGTGGTGCTGGAGAAGACTCTTGAAAGTCCCCTGGAATGCAGGGAGATCAAACAAGTCAATCATACAGAAAATCTATCCTGAAAATTCATTGGAGAGACTGATCACGAAGATGAAGCTTCAATGCTTTGTCCACCTGATGCAAAGACCTGACTCATTAGAAAAGACCCTGATTCTGGGAAAGATTGAATCAGGAGGAGAAGGGGATGACAGGGGATGAGATGGCTGGGTGGCATCATCGACTCAGTGGACATGAGTTTGAGCAAGCTCTGAGAGATGGTGAAGGACAGGGAAGCCTGGAATGCTGTAGTCCATAGGGTCGCCAAGAGTTGGACATGACTGAGTGACTGAATAACACAACAAATAAGTTATGTATCTTTAAAAAGTTATAAGGTGAGGAAAGAAAATAATCACTAAAATTATAATGAAATATCAAACTAAGAAATTTTTAATGAATTTGCAATCCTTGAGAGATAATGTGAATTGAACACTGAATAAAAAGTTGTAGTAATCTGTTATTGCTTCTGTAACAAAATGCCACAAATTTAGTAGCTTAAAAAAAAGCAAATTCATTGGTTCAAAGTTTTGTAGGTCAGAAGTTTGTGTCTGGTGTGACTGACTTCTCATGTAAAGGCTTGACTAAATATAAGAGTGTGTTTTAAAGCTCAGTCATATTGTTGGTAGTTTTCAGTTCCTTATAGTTGTAGAATTGAAATCTGCATTTCCTTGTGGACCTTAGTCAGGAGATGTTCCTAAGCTTCTGGAGCACAACTGCATTTCTTTCCATAAGGCTATCTCCATCTTCAATGTTGAATCTCTCTCACACTTCTCTTTTAAGGGCTCATCTACATAGCTCAGATTCACCTGGGATAATCTCTTAATTCTAAAGTCAGTTGATTCAGGAACTTACAACATGTTCAGTCTCTTCATAGTAGCACATAGATAAGTATTTGATTGAACTACTAGGTAATGATTTATGTGCATCAAGAGGAAGGAAATTTAAGGAACCAACTTAGAATTCTGCCTCCCATAGTTTATTATGTTTCCTACTCTATAAAGAAAGTAGTGTTTAGAAAGTTCTGCTTGATAAAGTCGCTTAAGCTGTTCACCACTTTTTACCATTTTTCTGTAAGAAAATCCCTTTGCACTATCCTGCAACTGCCTTTGATGAGTGTGTGTAGAGTGTGTCTGCTTAGTTGTATTCAACTCTTCTGCCTCTTTACAGCTCCATGGACTACAGCCTGCCAGGCTCCTCTGTCCATGAAATTTTCCAGGCAAGAGTACTGGAGCGGGGTGCCATTTCCTTCTCCAGGAGATCTTACCAATCCAGGGATCAAGCCTGAGCCTATTGCATCTCCTGTATTGGCAGGTGGATTTCTTTACAATTAGTTCCACCTGAGTACCACTAGCCAAATCCAAAGGAATATGACGATCTTGAGTTCACACAAAAGCCAACATATTTTTATACTTCTTAGCCTAGAACTGAGATGTTGTCCCAAAATCTTGAGTGTTTTTCTCATACAGCATTAAAAAAAGTCAGAGTTCTCTCTATTATACAGATGGAATCAGAAACCTGGTGAAATAGCATCGTAAATCAGAAGAATTTTTCTTAGAATCTAGATATTACATAAAGGCAGAACAGAGACTCAAGTTTATAAATGATGGCTACTATTTTTTCTTTTGGATTTACTGTGAGCCATTAAGAGTGTTCAGATTTAGGTAGGGGAAAAAAAAGACTATCAGTCAGCAAGACATTACAAAAGATTTAACATTTGTGATCATTTACTGTCTTCCCATGACAAATTCAGATAGGTGCTGCTCTAACAATGGTTTAGGAGAATGCTTGTCAAATTGGTGTCTGTTATACTATCTGGATCAGAATATCCAAAAATAATTCTTAAAATGTAAATAGTTTGGACTCTTCAAAGATTCACCCAATGGGAAGATCTATGAATGGGCTTCAAGAATCAATCTGCATTTTAAACAACTTTCCTAAATAATTCTAATCTCCACTTGTTTTTAAGAATTTGTATTATTGAAACTATTTATAATTTATTTAAAATTATTTATCATAAAGTTTGACTATTTAAAGTCCTACACAGAGAGTTAGGAAAGTGGATCTAACCTCAAGGTTTGACTGTGAAAGGTTATCCTTTCTAGCTTGGAAGATGTTCCACTAGATTAGTGTGCAGATCTTCTGCTAAATAATACTCTCTCCTTTTGATTCACCTTAAAGTGATGTTATTGTTAATAACATTTTTTTCCAGCAAAGATTTTTTAAAGCAATTAGACGTTTTACAGATAAGAAAATTGAGGCCTAGAATATTTAAGTGACAAAGTCATTCTGATCTTTAGTGGGGAGATGAAGACATGCAAAAGGTATTCAAGATCAGAACTCCAGTGACCTTTTCAAAGCATCATACTCCCTACATCTTGTATATGAATCTAGCCAATACTGAAATATCCTCTGTAAAAAGCTATTAAAATTTAGGACAATCATTTATAATTATGGTTTCACCTTGAAGGCAGATGACTTCTCAAAACTCTGACTCATTCCTGGATACTATCAGGAATCCATGGACTTTCAAAACAGATTAGTTTATAATACTGCAGTTTAGTTTGTACCCAGTAAAATAAAATCAATTTGAAGTGTATACTTTTTCTTTAGCACTTGAAATGTCCCATATGCCATCCTGAGTATATTTATATCTCATTTTGTTTTATATGCAAGTTTTAATAATTTAGATTGCAGATGTCTAATATTTTAGTTTTATTTGTACTACCATATTTCTAAGTAGATTTTGTTCACAGTTTAAATAATTTTTGAACTTCAAAATTATTTGGTTTTATTTCACAATGCTTCTATTTTCACATAATTAATTTTTTATCCTGATTTTATATAGCTCTATTGTAGGAAAACATGCTATAATCCAGAAATATACTACTTTGAAGTATGGTCAGGTATTCAACAGAGTCTCTGTTTTGTGATAAAAATTGTGCTTTATAAAGAATCTCCTAAAAACAGAGAATTTCCATATTTATAAATAAATTACTGATAAAAATAATAACTTGAAAACATCTTTCCACCCAGGTGATGACATCCTAAGAAAATAGTTCTTACATTGAGTTTGAAGAGCACGGTGACTTGAAATTTGGTGGATCGGTACAGTTTTAAGATGGCAGAGGAATAGGACAGAGACCACTTTCTCCCCCAAAATTCATCGAAAGATCATTTGAACACTGAGCAAATTCCACAAAACAACTTCTGAACGCTGATGGATGACACCAGGCACCCAGAAAGGCAGCCCATTGTCTTCAAAAGGAGATAGGACAAAATATAAAAGATAAAAATAGAGACAAAATAGTTAGGGATGGAGATCATCCTGGGGAAGGAGTCGTGAAAGAGGAGAAGTTGCCAAACACCAGGAAACCCTCTCACCCACAGGTCTGTGGGGAGTTTTGGAATCTCAGAGGGCAACATAACCGGGAGGAAAAAATAAATAAATAAAACCCACAGATTACATGCCTAACTGCAACTCCCAGTGGAGAAGTAGCCCAAACACTCGTGTTCACCACCAGCAAACAGGGGCTGAACAGAGAGATGCTAGCTACATTGCTTAGGGTAAGGACTGGGCCTGAATGCCCTGAAGACAATCTGAGGGAGCTAACATCAGATAGCAACCCAAACTGTGGGATAGCCAGAGAGGAAAAAAAAAAAAGAGAGAGAGAGAGAGAGAGAGAAAGAACTTTGCTGGGGAAAGCTCTAACCTAAGGCACTGCCCGGCTCACTCACAGAACAAAGGACTGAGCAATTATCAGAGGAGAGCTAGCCAGCTGTAGACTGGCCCATCCCCCACCGGAGAAAGAGAGTCAGGCGGGCAACAGCAAGAGCCAGAGGGAGAGAGGTAATCTTGGCCCCAGAGACGGCATCCTCCACCGAAGTGTGAGCAGGCCCTCAGTTGTTAACCAAGTCTTCCTGGGATCCTGGATGGTTGGCATCCACCAGGAGGGTCACAGCCAGAGATCAGCTCCCCAGAGGAGACACACAGCACATCTGAGAGAGCACTCCCACTGCGCACCCAGAAAACCGAGGGGCTTGGATGTGGGAGGTGATAAGATGCACCACCACCTGGGGAGAGTGAGCTCACCAAGCACCTGGTCACCTGAGCTGCTTGGAACTGGAAAGAGAACAAAACGCAGGCCCAACCGAGTATGTGCCTTTGTGGAGTACCTGAGAACCTGAACCTGAGTGGCTTAGACATGGGAAGTGCACACAACCCAGGGCCTTCTTTAGACAGTTTCTCTGCAGAGCAACTTGGAGCCTGAGCAGTGTAGACTGGGAAAGTACACACGCCATGAGCAGGGACAAACCCTGTGTGGCCCAGGCACTGTGAGCACTCCCCACATATGCCACTGATATTTGTTTGCAGTGTTCCTCCTTCGCTACAGCACACCTGAACAAGTGAGCCTAAATAAGTCACCACCTCCGTCCCTTTGTATCAGGGTGGAAATTAGACACTGAAGAAGCCAAAACAAACAGAGGGAACCACTTTGGAAGTGACAGGTGCAACAGACTAAAACTCTGTAGTTAGCACCGACTACATTGGAAAGGGTCTATAGACCTCAAGAAGAAGTATAAGCTGGAACAAGGAGCTATCTGAAACTGAACTGACCCCACACTGCCCGCAACAGCTCCAAACAAATTCCTAGATATATTTTATTATTATCATATTTAAAACTTTTTAATTTTTTAAAAGATTTAAGTCATTTACTACTTCTTTAATTTTCATTTTATAACCTATTACCTTGCAAAAAAACCCTATTTAAATCAAATTTCATATATATTTTTTATAATTTATGTGATTTGGTTTTGTTTTGTTTTGTTTGATATTGTATTTTTGAGAGTCTAACCTCTATTCTATATTTTTAATCTTTGCTTTTTGGTATTAGTTATCAGTTTTACACCTTTAAGAATCCAATCTTCAGTACTTATTTTTACTTACGAGTGTGATTACCGGCATGATTGCCCTCTCCCCCTTTTGACTCTCCTTTTTCTTCACCCGGTCACCTCTATCT
The DNA here is from genome assembly GCA_007570785.1 of Antilocapra americana. Lineage (NCBI taxonomy): Eukaryota > Metazoa > Chordata > Mammalia > Artiodactyla > Antilocapridae > Antilocapra > Antilocapra americana. Next base: position 14,205,053 of record ML664199.1, read on the forward strand.
CCTCCCTCCCCTTTCTCTTCTCTACCCGACTCTGTGAATCTCTTTGGGTTTTCTGGGCTGTGGAGAATATTTAGGTAACTGATTACTGACTAGATCTGTCTCTCTCCTTTTGACTCCCCCTCTTCTCTTCCAGACAACTTTATCTCCTTCCTCCCTGTTCTATTCTCTATGTGAACTTCTTTCAGGCTGTGGAGAACTGATTACATAGGGAACTGATTATTGGCTAGATTGCTCTCTCCCCTTTTGATTCCCTCTCTTCTCCTCCTGGTCACCTCTACCTCTCTATTCCCTCTTTTTTTCTCCATGTAACTCGGTGAAACTCTCTGGGTGTCCTTCACTGTGGAGAAGAATCTTTTCACCATTAACCTAGCTGTTTCATCATCAGTGCTATATGGATGGAGAAGTCTTGAGACTACAGTAAGAATAAGACTGAAAACCACAGGCAGGAGGTTTAAATCCAAAACTTGAGAACACCAGAAAACTCCTGGCTCCAGGGACATTATTTGACAAGAGCTCATCCAAAAGCCTCCATACCTACACTGAAACCAAGCTCCACTCAAGAGCCAACAAGTTCCAGAACAAGACATATCATACTATTTCTCCAGCAATGCAGGAATATAGCCCTGAGCATTAATATACAGGCTGCCCAAAGTACCATCAAATCCATAGACACCTCAAAACTCACTACTGGACACCTCATCACACTCCAGAGAGAAGAGATCCAGCTCCACCCACCAGAACACCAAGACAAGCTTCCCTAATTAGGAAACATTAACAAGCCACTCGTCCAACCCCAACAACAGGGAGGAAACTCCACAATAAAGTGGAACCACAAACTTCCAGCATACAGAAAGGCCACCTCAAACACAGCAATCTAAACAAGATGAAAAGGCTGAGAAATACTCAGCAGGCAAAAGAGCATGATAAATGCCCACCAAACCAAACAAAAGAGGAGGAGATAAGGAGTCTTCCTGAAAAAGAATTCAGAATAATGATAATAAAAATGATCTAAAATCTTGAAAACAAAATGGAGTTACAGATAAATAGTCTGGAGACAAGGATCATGAAGATGCAAGAAATGTTTAAAAGGACTTAGAAGAAATAAAGAGTCAAACAATAATGAATAATGCAATAACTGAGATCAAAAACACTCTGGAGGGAACCAACAGTAGAATAATTGAGGCAGAAGATAGGATAAGTGAGGTGGAAGATAGAATAGTGGAAATAAATGAAGCAGAGAGGAGAAAAGAAAAAAGAATTAAGCGAAATGAGGTCAACCTCAGAGACTTCTGGGACAATGTGAAATGCTCCAACATTCAAATCATAGGAGTCCCAGAAAAAGACAAAAAAAAAAAAAAAATAGGCCATGAGAAAATACTTGAGGAGATAATAGTTGAAACCTTCCCTAAAATGGGGAAGGAAATAGCCACCCAAATCCAGGAAATCCAGAGAGTTCTAAACAGGATAAACCCAAGGTGAAACACCCCAAGACAGATATTAATCAAATTAATGAAGATCAAACACAAAGAATAAATATTAAAAGCACCAAGGGAAAAACAACAAATAACACACAAGGGGATTCCCATAAGGATAACAGCTGATCTTTCTTTTTTTTTTTTTCTGTGTTCTCAAGTATTTTTTTTTTCTTGGTTTTCCATTTTATTTTATTTTTTTAAATTTTTTTTTTATTGTTTTTGCCATACAATGTCATGATATCACCATGGGTTTACATATGCTTCCCCTGCAGAACCCCCCTCCCTCCTCCCCGCCCCCCCGGAAAATCTCGCCCATTATCCAGAGTGAAGTAAGCCAGAAGCAAAAACAACAATACAGTATATTAACACATATATATGGAATTTAGAAAGACGGTAACGAGAACCCAACATGCGAGACAGCAAAAGGAACACAGATGGTATAGAACAGACTCGTGGACTTTGTGGATGAGGGTAAGGGTGGGATGATATGGGAGAAGGGCATTGAAACAAGTTAATTATCATATGTCTAATCAATCGCCAGCCCAGGATTGATGCTCAGGGCTGGAACAGCTGATCTTTCAATAGAACTCTTCAGGCCAGAAGGGAATGGCAGGACATACTTAAAGTGATGAAAGAGAAAAACCTACAACCCAGGTTACTGTACCCAGCAAGGATCTCATTCAAATATGAAGGAGATATCAAAAGCTTTACAGACAAGCAAAAGCTGAGAGAATTCAGCTCCATCAAACCAGCTCTTCTCCAAAGCTAAAAGATCTTCTCTAGACAGGAAACATAGAAAAGGTGTATAAACTCGAATCCAAAACAACAAAGTAAATGGCAACGGAATCATACTTATCAATAATTACCTTAAGTGTAAATAGGTCGAATGCCCTAAAAGACAAAGACTGGCTGAATGGATACAAAAACAAAACCCCTATATATGCTGTCTACAAGAGACCCACCTCAAAACAAGGCACACATTCAGACTGAAGTAAAGGGCTGGAAAAAGATATTTCACGCAAATGGAGACCAAAAGAAAGCAAGAATAGCAATACTCATATCAGATAAAATAGACTTTGAATAAAGCCCATGAAAAGAGACAAAGAAGGACACTACATAATGATCAAAGTGTCATACGAAGAAGAAGATATAACAATTATAAATATATATGCACCCAACAATAGAGCACCACAATATGTAAGGCAAATGCTAACAAATATGAAAGGGGAAATCAACAGTAACACAATAATAGTGGGAGACTGAATACCCCACTCACACCTATGGATAGATCAATGAAACAGAAAATTAGCAAGGAAACACAAACTTTAAATGATATAATGGACCAATTATACCTAATTGAGATCTATAGGATATTTCACTCCAAAAAAATGAATTTCACCTTTTTCTCAAGTGCACACAGAACCCTCTCCAGGATAGATCACATCCTAGGCCATAAATCTAGCCTTCATAAGTTCAAACAAATTGAAGTAATTCGAAGCATCTTTTCTGATCACAGTTTGGTAAGATTAAATGTCAACTACAGGGGAAAAAAAAACTATTCAAAATACAAAAATATAGAGGCTAAACAACATGCTTCTGAATAACCAACAAATCACAGAAGAAATCAGAAAAGAAATCAAAATATGCATAGTAATGAATGAAAATGAAAACACAACAACCCAAAACCTATGGGACTTAGTAAAAGCAGTGCTAAGAGGAAGATTCATAACAATAGATCTTAGCTCAAGAAACAAGAGAAAAGTCAAATAAATAACCTAACTCTACATCTAAAGCTACTAGAAAAGGAAGAAATTAACATCCCCAGGGTTAGTAGAAGGAAAGAAATCATAAAAAAAAAAGGCAGAAATAAATGCAAAAGAAACAAAGGAGACCATAGCAAAAAATCAACAAAGCTAAAAGCTGGTTCCTTGGGAAAATAAATAAAATAGACAAACCATTAGCCAGACTCATCAAGAAAAAAAAAAAAAGGGAGAAGAATCAAATCAACAAAATTAGAAATGAAAATAAAGAAATCACAAGAGACAACACAGAAATACAAAGGATCATAAGAGACTATACCAGCAACTAAATTCCAATAAAATGGACAACTTGGAAGAAATGGACAAATTTTTAGAAAACTATAACTTTCCAAAACTTAACTAGGAAGAAACAAAAAATCTTAACAGACCCATTGCAAGCACAGAAATCAAAACTGTAATCAGAAATCTTTCAGCAAACAAAAGCCCAGGACTAGATGACTTCACAGGTGGATTCTACCAAAAATTTAGAGAAGAGCTAACACCTATCCTCCTCATACTCTTCCAGAAAATTGGAGAGGAAAGTAAACTTCCAAACTCATTCTATGAGGCCACCATCACCCTAATACCAAAACCAGACAAAGATGCTACATAAAACAAAAAAGAAAGAAAGAAAGAAAATTACAGGCCAATATCACTGATGAACATAGATGCAAAAATCTTTAACAAAATTCTAGCAAACAGAATCCAACAACATATTAAAAATATCATACATGATGACCAAGTGGGCTTTATCTTATGATGAAAGAATTCTTTAATGTCTACAAATCAATCAATGTGATACACCACATTAACAAATTGAAAGAAAGAAAACGTATGATTATCTTAATAGACGTAGAGAAATCCTTTGACAAAATTCAACATCCATTTATAATAAAAACTCTCCAGAAAGCAGTCATAGATGGAACATACCTCGACATAATAAAAACCATATGATAAACCCACAGCAAACATTATCCTCAAAGGTGAATAATTGAAAGCATTTCCCTTAAAGTCAGGAACAAGAAAAGGGTGCCCACTCTCAAACTACTATTCAACATAGTTTTGGAAGTTTTAGCTACAGCAATCAGAGAAGAAAAAGAAATAAAATGAATCCAGATAGGAAAAGAAGAAGTAAAACACTCACTGTTTGCAGATGACATGATCCTCTACATAGAAAACCCTAAAGACGCCACCAGAAAATTGCTAGAGCTAATCAATAAATATAGTGAAGTTTCAGGGTATAAATTAACACGCAGAAATCCCTTGCATTCCTATACACTAACAGTGAGAAAACAGAAAGGGAAATTAAGGAAACAATTCCATTCATCATTGCAATGAAAAAAATAAAAAACTTAGGCATAAATCTACCAAAAGAAACAAAGATCTATATATGGAAAACTATAAAACATTGATAAAAGAAATCAGAGATGACACACATAGATGGAGAAATATACCATGTTTATGGATCAGAAGAATCAATATAGTGAAAATGAGTATACTATTAAAAAATCTATAGATTCAATGCAATCCCTATCAAACTACCAATGGTATTTCTCAGACTACTGGAACAAATAATTTCAGAATTCGTATGGAAATACAAAAAACTTCGAATAGCCAAAGCAATTTTGAGAAAGAAGAATGGAACTGGAGGAATCAACCTGCCTGACTTCAGACTATACTACAAAGCTATAGTCATCAAGACAGTATGGTACTGGCACAAAGACAGAAATATAGATCAGTGGAACAAAATAGAAATCCCAGAGATAAATAAACATACCTATGGACACCTTATCTTTGACAAAGGAGGCAAGCATGTACAGTGGAGAAAAGACAATCTCTTTAACAAGTGGTGCTGGGAAAACTGGTCAACCACTTGTAAAAGAATGAAGCTAGAACACTTTCTAACACCATACACAAAAATAAACTCAAAATGGATTAAAGATCTAAACGTAAGACCAGATACTACAAAACTCCTATTGGAAAACATAGGCAAAACATTCTCTGACATAAATCACAGCAGGCTCCTCTATGACCCACCTCCCAGAGTAATGGAAATAAAAGCAAAAATAAATAAATGGGACCTAATTAAACTTAAAAGCTTTTGCACAAAGAAGGAGACTATGAGCAACTTGAAAAGACATCCCTCAGAATGGGAGAAAATAATAGCAAATGAAGCAACTGACAAAGAATCAATCTCGAAAAACACAAGCATCTCCTGTAGCTCAATTCCAGAAAAATAAGTGACCCAATCAAAAATGGGCCAAAGAACTAAACAGACATTTCTCCAAAGAAGACATACAGATACTCAACATCACTCATTACCAGAGAAATGCAAATCAAAGCCACAATGAGGTACCATATCATGCCAGTCAGAATGTCTGCTATCCAAAAGTCTACAAACAATAAATGCTGGAGACGGTGTGGAAAAAAGGAACCCTCTCACACTGTTGGTGGCATTGCAAACTAGTACAGCCACTATGGAGAACAGTATGGAGATTCCTCAAAAAACTGGAAATAGAACTGCCATATGGCCCAGCAATCCCACTGCTGGGCATACACACCGAGGAAACCAGAACTGAAAGAGACACATGTACCCCAGTGTTCATTGCAGCACTGTTTACAATAGTCAGGACATGGAAGCAACCTAGATGTCCACTTGCAGATGAATGGATAAGAAAGACGTGATACATATATACAATGGAATATTACTCAGCCATTAAAGAGAATGCATTTGAATCAATTCTAATAAGGTGGATGAAACTGGAGCCTATTACACAGAGTGAAGTAAGTCAGAATGAAAAACACCAATACAGTATACTAATGCATATATATGGAATTTGAAAGATAGTAACAATTACCCTATATGTGGGACAGCAAAAGAGACACAGATGTAAAGAACAGTCTTTTGGACTCTGTGAGAGAAGGCAAGGGTGGGATGATTTGAGAGGGTATCATTGAAACTTGTATATTATAATATGTCAAGCAGATTGTCAGTCCAGGTTCGATGCATGAAACAGGGTGCCCAGGGCTAGGGCACTGGGATAATGCTGGGAGATGGGATGGGGAGGGTGGTGGGAGGAGAATTCTGGATGGGGATCACATGTGCATCTGTGGCTGATTCATTTTGATGTTTGGGAAAAATCACTATGATATTGTAAAGTAATTATCCTCCAATTAAAATAAACAAATTAAAAATAAATAAATAAAATTCTGTGGATTCGCAACTGAAAAAGAAAAGGAGCTGAAGATGAGGTGGAGGTAAAATCGTGTTGATGAAGCCAGATCTTAACCTAGACACCCAGACCTGTCCTCCAGTTTTTACTATATTTCAAAGTATTTGTCATTTGTATCTTGTTATATAGGATGGTCACCAATCTCTGCTTCATGTTCATTGAGGTTAACAAACTTTTAAAATTAAATATGTTCAGAAGATTAAAGGGTTATTACTTATTTCATGTAACTGATTATTTGAATGGGACTATTTCCCTTTGGTTTTTGAGTAAATTTGTTAATTTTGACTGATAGCAGAGAATGGAGCAAGGAATTTTGGAATGAAGAATATTTTGAGAGATTGGTGCATCTGACTAGTGTGGCTTAGATATGGTCTTTGAAAAATATGTCAGGATGAGGAAACCATATAAGACTCCTCGAGAGGTGTGTGTGTGTCTGCAAGAGAGAGAGAGAGAGAAGGAGAGAGAGGATAATGGGAAGATATTTGCTGGTTCTCTGGTTCTCAGCCCAAGCTTCAGTAGATTTCAAATTAAAGCTACTTTCCAAGTAAATGAAATTCAATTCAGTTAAAAACAATAGCCATTGTGTGTCTAATGTGTAAAGCATTATGACAACTCAAGAAAACAGACAGTCCTAATTTTTTTCATGTCTTTATAGTTAGCTACAATAGGAAGACATATACTGACATATATATATTTTCATGTATATAACCATAAAGCCATAGAACTTTTGTAACTGAGGGAAATTTAGACATTAATGATTTTAAATTTCTCAGCCCACAGAAAAAGGAACTGAGTCCAAAAAATATTAGGTGATTTTCCAAGAGTCCCAGAGAAATCTTTTTGATATTATCTGCCTACCCCAAATAGACTCATCATATAACTGAGAAGAAAAATGAGTGAAAAGGCAGGCCAGGAACATACTATAATTTGCTATTGTTCCACATTGTCTGTGAATAACCAGTTTAATTATATATGTAACTTGCTGCAGAATCTCTTCGACTCTAGCTGGTCTCTGAGACAGAAGTGCAGACAATTGATTTATCTTTCATCAAGATGAGGTTTTAGCAGGCTTCTCTTCCTTCTTAGGATTTCCCTAATTTGCCTAATTATTGTGAAAGCAAATGAGAAGTCAGCCAATCAGGATAATTTTCAAAGTTATCTTCAGAGTGAATGCTGCAGGGTTAGCCAACTGGCAGATTAGGTCATAATCAAGACTAATTAGAAGTCCTTAGTAGTCTCTGATGAACTTTACACACTTGTTGCAGTCAGAGTAAGGGCCATGTTCTCCATAGAATTGTTAAGTACCAGCTGCCTGTTAAAAATGATCTTTGGAACAGCTTTTCATAACCTACCTTAAAATGATTAGGAGGTAAGCCAAGGTGGACCTGTGATATTTCAGACAAATAGGCTGGTTAAAGTACCTAAGGTCCGGACACATAATTTTCACTATAGAAGTTTATATTACAATTTGCTCCCAAACCACAAAAGCCTTTGCTTAGTTCTTTCCTCATTCAGCTCAACTTAGGAATCTCCCCCTTATCAAAGAAATGTGATTCAAAAGCATTCTTGTTATCCAGGAACACTAATTCACTCCAATCCCACAGATTTCTCCAGAACTCCTTCCTGGTTAAAGGTTATGGCTCTAAAATCTATTATTCTTTAATATTACTTTCTCAGTCTTTGCATAGAACATTTTCTAATGTATAATGAGTCGCAAATGAAGGACAAAGAAAGCTATGAAATTCCCAGCAGAAGCACCTCATCTACTGCCTTCTTTTTGGTACAATGATCAGTGCCTACTCAATCCTCAGGGAATCAGCTACATGTTCGTTATACAACCATGAAATCTCAGGGTTCACAGTATACATGCATCTTTACTTATATTATAATCATATAACTGCATCACTAAATATCCTATTTTGGAGCAAGTTAGAATTTAGGAACTAAAAATTGGATCTTGTAACTTTCTTGTCTGAATTTAAAAATACAAATAATTAAAATTAATCAAATCCTTTCCATTTGAGGCTTGAATGCTATTTTTCATTTAGATATAAAAAATAGCAGATAATAATTTGCTAATCATTATCCCTAAAGTCTATGGCAAAATACCACAGAAAACCACGGAAGGGGGAATGTGGCTATAGGGAAAGCAAGGTGAGTTACAGAGGAGACAGATCTTGTCTCAAATTCTGGTTCTAATTTTAATTAGCTTATTGACACAGGGAAAATCAGTTGTTTGTTTTAATCTGTCCCCATTTGTAAAATCAGAATGATAGCAACTGTTATATAAGTTCTTTGCCTAGATTAATAACAATTTAAGCTATGTGAAGCCCGGTACTTGTGACATATGGAGGTATGCAGTAACAAACATTAAATAGTCCTTCTATTTTCAACTTCTAATTTACAAATGGAAACATATTTGAACAAAATAATGATTAGTATGAGCACTAAGCAAGCTGTAGGCACAATTATGCTATTAATACTCACTGTTGTATTTAGAAAAAGCAACACGAAAGGATTAGCACTGTTCATTAATGCATCATCAGCTATAAATCCAAATGAAATTTATTTATAGACTGAACTATATATTCCTGATATCCATATTAAGTTCTCAGTTTTTCTTCACATTTTGTTTCAGTAAACCATAACAAGAATTAATACTGAAACATATTGATCAAGTTCTACATGAAAAAGATACATATAGGATTAGAAATTTCCTTAGACTCCTATTAGGTAAAAAATAAATAAAAATTGCCTAATACAGCAACTTTTGTGATTTCTTAACTTGATCTTTTGTCTTTAAGTATTTAGCAGAAAACAAGGGGAAGATTTGTCAATTATTTATATGATAAAATCATTATAGATTTCAAAATCTTCTTCTGGATCATTTGTAGAATTCAGCATCCATTAGATAAATAAAAACTGTTAATACTTCCAAGTAGTTCATGTAGAAAATCATTAAGTATGGGAGAATAAGATGGGGTACAGAGTGAAGGCCAGAGAAGGCTAACTCAGGAAATCAGAATGTGCTGGGGAAACCCTTGTCTTGGGTCTGCAAAGCCCTTAGGTCTGCTGCTGCTTCTTGTAACAGAGGCTTCTCCTTTTCTTCTGCTTACTAGAATTCTCATGAGTATCTTTCACTGGTAAAACTGAATCTAGAAGCCTTGATCTCAGGAATTCTGGGATATAGAGTTACTAGGCTTCTAGCCCTGAGATACAGAAGAGAACATAGATGGAGAATAATTAAGTTATTTAAAGGTAATCTGTAGGAGTAGTGACAAAAATATCAGGATGTGGTCTACAATCAAACTAAGAAGAAGGCTGGAGCATAAGATGACAGATAATTATAGGGGAAACATAATAAAACTCTTTAAGCATCCCTAGATGTATTGGATTTTTTAAAGAGATGATCCTAGAAGAAACATACTACTATATGTAGGGAATAAAGTTTTAAGGTACAGTTAACAAGTGGAAAAAGAACTGATATCAAATGCTTACTTTTAGAATACCATTTCAAAATATATTCAATAAATGGTAGTGAATATATGTGAAAATGATTGTAAGCCTTTTTCATTCTATATTTTTGATATTTATTTATAGTAATACAGAATAGATTATTTTAACTTTATTTTTCCCTTTTCCTCTAGAATTAAATTCATGCAGTCACACAAACACAGAGAACAGGCATGCATGCGTGCACATATGCACACACCCACAAACAATCAGACTTGATTATGTTTTTATATGCAGAAGACAGAAGCAGATGGTAGAAACTGTGAATTCCTAACAACAGACTTTGAGACCACAATATTATTCTAGCAAAACAACAAAACATACTGCTCATGTAAACTGATCAATATACAATTCATTAAGAAGTCCAAATATTTCTAGCAATTTATAAAGAATTAAATTAGTGTTGATGTAGACAAAGTTAATAATCTATTTTGCTTGAGTCTCCACCCTCAGATCATTTTAATTTTCCAGAGAAGACAAACGAGAGATAAATATAATTAAATTTTCTTTGTCAAGGAAAATTACTCTAAAAAGACAAAAAGGAAATAGCTTTCTTCTTTTTCCAAAAGAGAGAACAGAGCATGGTACTACAGCTTACCTAACATAAGGACAATTTTAAAAACAAAATAAATCAAACAAGTAAGTAAGTATCTTCTTACTATTCAGAATGGTACCTTGATATAGATATTTTAGATTTGGAAAGCATAGGATTTCATCCTATTAGTACACACACACACACACACACACACACATAAACACAGAGTAAAACGCATCTTTACTATCCAGGGAAACAATAAACAATAAGCCCCCAGCATAGTGCAAGAAATACAATACCCAAAGAACTGAGATATTAGGGAGAGATTGATATCGCTATGGCATTTGCTTTATAATATCGGAGTTTTTAATATCTGCAACCTCAGGCTGCAACAAATGAATAATAAACTATCAGATTGTCAAGTTATCTTCAAAATCCCATAGAGATAAAGCTTAGCATATTGGTCAGAGAGGCTAATTCAATGAATGGCCAGTGTTCACAAACTGCATATGAAAAAGAAAATATTAGGTCAAGAAAGGATTTCCACAGGTCATTTTCCTTCTTCTGGTAAGATTTCCACTAATGCCTTAAGAACTTTGTTTTTATATTCTCCCTAAATTTAATCTATTTGGCTAGGATGAGTAGACTTTAATATTTGGAAAAGACTTTTCATAAAGTCTTACCTAAATTCCAATAATTTTTATTTATCTGCTTTTGAAAAACAAGGTAAAACTATGATCACAGAACACCATCTAAGAGCTCTGGCCTAGAGTAGGATCTTCTGTGTGGGGTTATCATTGTTTTTTTCTTTATTCTTGAAGATCTAGATTCATTTAGAATGTCCAGCTGAGTGTCATTATTTATGATCAGTTTAAGAACAGTTGTTTACAATAAAAATTGTTGCTTAAACAACCAAATGGGGCTTCCCTGGCGGCTCAGTGGTAAAGAATCTAGCTGTCAATACTAGAAATGCAGATTCAATCCCTGAGTTGGGAAGATTCCCTGGAGAAGGAAATCGCCACTCACTCCAGTATTCTTGCCTGGGAAATCTCACAGAGGACCCTAGTGGGCTACAGTTCATGGGGTCTCAAAAGAATTGGACATGACTGAACGACTAAACAACGGCTACCAAATGAAAAGATCCAGAAAAATAAGTGCATTTATTTCCTTCTTCCAAACAACCAAAATAATTGTTGACCACAGCAAGTCCAGTTTGTTACTGGAGCAAGAAAGTACTTAACTTTATCAGGGTTAATATTCCTTACCAAGGGAAAATTAAGAGTGGATAATCATTAAGTTTAAATGTTTTAGTTGGAAAAGTTTAAGTTGGGCCTTTCCATGTTCGATTTTATTGGCACTGGCCAAACATTCTTTCACAATGTTTATGACTGATGGACACAGTGAGGACAAAGATTTTAGGAGCAAACTATTGTTTCACAAGCAGCAAAATTAAGTCAGTAGAGTCATCTCTTGCCCCAAGAAACACTCCACCCAGATGTAAAAGTTACTCTCCTTAGAAGTAAACTTCCTTAATGATCTATTGTTTGGATTAATGGAATTTAGGGGTAGTCCTGAGATCAGCAAGCAAGTATTTAGTGGTTTATAGTCTTTCCTTCTTGGATAAAAATCTCCTGGAACAAAAAGTAGAAGCATGTTGATGTTTGGCCTCGGTTCTTAGTCTCTAGAATGAAGCTGTGTGGCTGCAGGCTTTCTGTTTTCCTTACTTAATTCATATAATTCAGAAAAGCTATGTACCAACTTATATTTGGAAATGTACCACATTTCATGGAGAATATAGAAATGTCTTCTTAGGCTCACATCCACTCAAGATAAACAGTTGATAAACATAGAAAACTGAAGTTGTGTGTTTAATCTTGAAACATTAAGTCAACTTAAGCACAAGGGAACAGGCAGAGGAGTGGGTAAGGAGACCTTCTGTCCTCCCTCTGAGCTATCATGACATAAGAATAGTACTGGCTAATATCAAAATAATTTGCAACTTCTACAGCCTGCGGGCTTCCCTGGTGGCTCAGACAGTAAAGAATCCTCCTGCAGTGCAGGAAACCCAGGTTCGATCCCTGGGTCAGGAAGTTCCTCTGGAAAAGGAAATGGCTACCCACTCCAGTATTCTTGCCTGGAGAGTTCTGGGGACAGAGGAGCCTGGCGTGCTACAGTCCATAGGGTTGCAAAGAATGGGACATAACTGAGGGACTAAGCACACTGGCACACACAGTATGAAGGGGGTAAGATGGAAGACAGAACAAAGTGTAGCTGCAGAATCTACAGGACTTTTTCAAACAAACAAACAAAAATGTTCAAAAGGAAATGTGTAAAAGCAAGGGAGAAACGCTTTCTTCCTCTGATAAAGGAGTTAGATATAACTTCTTTCTCAATAGAATGCTCAATGGACTTGTGAACTTTTGTTTCAAATATTTATATATTATGGGTTAGGATCAGGAATGTTCTTATAGAACTAAAAATACCATAAAATCTTTAACTACAGTGCAAAAATTGTTTCCCATGAATTACACAATTCATAAATGATTTTTGCAAACACATTATACAAAAGTAAACTATAAACAGTAAGACAAAATTTCTAAAGGCATTGTTGGGTCTAAAACTGGACTTCTTCTCTTTCCTGAAGTGACATTTACTTGAGACAAAATAATTTGACACAGCCATCAAATAAAACTGGCCGATGAAGACTATTGCAGGTGAATGAGCAGGGGAGTCAGTAAGAGACTGTGAGTAAAAGAAATTTAAACACCAGGTTTCTTCCATTCATAAAGAGTTAGATATAACTTCTTTCTCAAATAGAATTCACAATAGATTTGTGAACTTTTTGTTTTAAAAAAAAAATATATATATATATATAAATTTCATAGCTTTAAAAATGTCTCCAATCATTCCTGTACTAAATATTGCTGATACATATAAAGTTTTAAGTTTTGATGTGCTTTTTACCTTGAAGCAAATCTAACCAGTTTTTGTTCAATAAATATTAGAATGATGACAAATGACAAAATTTTCCACTTTAAAAGTACTTAATGATTTCCATTTTTCTCTCAAATATATTATCATAGAATCAGCAGTTTGATGTTTCTTGTTTATACTAATGTTTATAAAATAATGTTGAAAGGCAATAAAATATTAAAATGACTTTAAAATGCACTATTATATATGCTAAAAATGGTGAACTAGCTGAAACAGGAATATTGGCAATCAAATCTTGCCACATCAGTTAAGAGAAGGAGGACAGTGAAGCTGACATTTGACCTTGGTATCCTAGCTCTCAATTTGGGGTTCTTCTGTCTCTATCTCATTGCTCTCTATCTCTAAATAATTAAAATGAGGTAAGAACCATAAAAGTATAGACTTTGTTAGGATTTTTCAGTTCTGTGTCCTTATGCACAGAATAACTTGGAACATATTAGGCCTATGATGAATGTTTGTAATATCAGTAGGGAGATTCAATTCTTATCCATGTTGCACAGCATTTTTGTCTCTTCATTGCAATAGATATGCCAGATGATAGTTATCCAACATAAAAACATATCCCATGACTTGACAATGGAATAGATGCAGGGAAAGTTGAACCCAGAGACTGCAAATTTCACAGGCAAGACAATATTGATATTGTCAAGAGTAAAGGAAAAATTCCCTAGGGGGCAGGGGAAACACTCTATTTCCTGGAAATGGTTAAATTAAGGAGCTAGATGGTAGACCCTAAGCCCAAAAATGCCAGGATATTATGTGAGGGATTAACGTAGGGTCTCTTGTATAAAGGGGATGAAAAGCAGTGGGTAGTGATGCTTAGATGCAAAACATTCATTTGATCACCAGCAAGAGCTCTACTATTGGGGCTCATGCAAAGTTAAGCTCTGTATCTATAACTAGTCCTAGTGTCTAAGAAAATAATCATTTAAGGATTATAAAATATGGTGGCAGATAACTTTGTCTACCAACATTCACATGACTATTGTTAGTGTATTTGATGTGCCTATAAGAAAGATTCTTGAGTTTGGCAGTTTATGTCATTGATTCCAAAAATTATCATTCCAAACCTAGGAAAAATATCCTGTAAATAATATTACACAGGGGCATTAAGAGAAACTGAAATAGAACAAGAGATTTGGCTTAATTTATTTTAAATATAAGTATTAAATTGTTATTTGTTTTTAAATACAAATAAATTATAGCCATGGGTTGTTAAGTATGAATACAATGAAATGAATAACCATACATTTTGAACTCCTATCTTCTTTAATTCTCACCTTCATTAGGAAATAGGTAATTACTTTCCCTTCTTACGAAGCACCAAAATATATACTTGTAAATTAAATATTTTACTTCAATATATAAAACTTAAGCAATAACGTACACATATATAAGACACTAAATAGATAATTATAACATCATCAGAAGTCATCATCATTATGGTCCCTAATACAGACCAAGATAAGTCTTTCTATTCTATTTATGTTTCAGATTGGAAAGGTTGTTATTTTTGTTATTTTTTCTAAGAGCAAAGAACTGATAAATAGCAGATAGTTTCTGAACAAGGGAATATTTGATTCTAAGTATTAATTATAAGTCTGGAAAGCTTAAAATATTAATCCCTAAGTATTTTTCAATGAATGCAATATTTGTTCCTTTATAATAAGTATATTTATCATTTTATCACTCTAAAATCACATATCAGTTTGTTCTTCTCCATCATAAACTCTCATAAACAAACTACCATAAATAAAATATTTTTATTTGTGCTTATTTGGAGAAATGTGGTACTTTCTAGCTAGAACTGTATCTATGGAATACTTAATCTCCATGCTATAAACATGCCAGTGTGTCACCCTTGAAACATAAATTGCTAAAGGAAAATTTATCTTTCAATGGTATGAAATCTAGCTACTAATGAGAATTAGGATGTGCAGTTTAGGTATTTCAGTAATAGAAATTATTCTGTCCCATTTTCCACAAATTAACATTATTAAAAATAAGCTTATCTACTTAAATATGTAACAAATTAGTTTAAATATATCCCATGACAGCCTGATGCTATTCATGTATGCATGAATTAAATGAATCTGTTCAAGAAGAACATCTAGATCAATGAGTGTATTTTCCTGCCTGAGTCAATTCCTGTTGTTACTATCTCTAGGTTCAGAAACAGAAAACTTAAAACTTTTGGCAGAAACTCCTTGGAATATTCATTTTAAAAGGGAGATTTTATACATCTGCGTTCCTTTTGCTGTCTCGCATGTTGGGTTCTTGTTACCGTCTTTCTAAATTCCATATATATGTGTTAATATACTGTATTGTTGTTTTTGCTTCTGGCTTACTTCACTCTGGATAATGGGCTCCAGTTTCGTCCATCTGAGTAGAATTGCTTCAAATGAATTTTTTTTTTAATGCTGAGTAATATTCCATTGTGTATATGTACCACAGCTTTCTTATCCATTCATCAGTTGATGGGCATCTAGGTTGCTTCCATGTCCTGGCTATTGTAAACAATGCAGCGATGAACATTGGGGTACACGTGGCTCTCTGTGGATGAGGGTAAGGGTGGGATGATATGGGAGAATGGCATTGAAACAAGTTAATTATCATATGTCTAATCAATTGCCAGCCCAGGATTGATGCTTGGGGCTGGTGCAGCGAGATTTCCCGGGGGGAGAGAGGAGGGAGAGGGGTTCTGGAGGGGGAGCATATGTAAACCCATGGTGATATCATGACATTGTATGGCAAAAACAATAAAAAAAAAAAAGGGAGATTTTGAGAGTCTTGTGTTCCAATCCCAAACAATCAAGGTAAGAATGGAATAAAGGAATACATGTATACCCATGATGGACTCATGTCAATGTATGGCAAAACCAACACGATAATGTAAAGAAAAAATTAATTAATTAATTAAAAAAACCCCAGAATCCAATTATCCCATTCAGCTGGTAAAGAATCCGCCTGCAATGCATGGGACCCCAGTTCGATTCCTGGGTGGGGAAGATACCCTGTAGAAGGGATAGGCTACCTACTCCAGTATTCTTGGGCTCCTCTGATGGTTCAGATGGTAAAGAATCCACCTGCAATGCAGGAGACCTGGGTTCAATCCCTGGGTTGGAAAGATCCCCTGGAGGAGGGCATGGCAACCCACTCCAGTATTCTTCCCTTAAGAATCCCCATGGAAAGAGGAGCCTGGCAGGCTGCAGTCCATGGGGTTGCAAAGAGTCACCACTGAGTGACTTAGCACAGCACATAGCACAGCATTTAGGTTAAAAAACAAAACAAAATAATCAGAGATCAAAAAACAGATGTAAGGAAGGAAGGTTCACAGGTCAGACCAAAGTATAGATCAAGAAAAGAGAAAGATCAGTAGGAAAGGTGACTCACAATGAAACTGTTGGAGGACTGTGAGAATATTTTTCCTTTTATCTGACCCTACTGTACTCTAACCCCACTCCTGCTACTGATCAATTAGGACCTCAGACAACCTGCTGGTACTTGCATTTTCTTCTTGTTTGTATGCACCAAGAAGACTAGAAATATGGGAATAAACTGCTTGAGATGCCAAGAAAATATGACTATAGGAGGAAGCAGGTAAGGAAGATATTAGTTTGGGGTTTGGACCATCTTGTAAGGTTGTATTTCCAAACTAGTTTGATTATAAAGATTACCTAGAAAAATAGGGATTATTTATTTATTTATTTTATTATCAGATGGCCAGATCTTCTCCTTAATTCTTGATGTATGGGAGGGCTCAAGAATTTATAAAATATTGTCAAAGTATATTATGATTAAGAATGGCTGATAAACACTAGTGCATGTTGAGATTAAGAGGCTTGTGCATATTTAGGCTAGAAATAATACTAAAACATAGGAAGAGTAACATAATGGTTGATCTTAATTATTTAAATTAAGGATGTGGGAAACAAGTGGTAGACATGTGTGTTCTAGAAAATAACATGTGAATTTAAGAGGAATCTTAATTGATTTCTTAAACTATTCTATTATATAATAAAGTTTACCAAGCCAGTAAAAATGCCTACAACAAAAAAGTAGAAAATGTATTAAACAAAAAATTACAAGTAACTAGCCACATGACCATCCTGACAAAAATGAACCATGACTAATTTAACTGTATAATAATATTTCAACATTTCAAGGACATGTTTCTGAACAGTCTCCATCCTATATGCATAAAATCTGTGTTTGACAGATATTTCTGTAGGAAAAATTAATTAAAATTATGTCCAATATATTAAATACAATAAATAAACGTTCAAGAAGATCCTCTCCTTGAAATCAACTGTTACTGGTGTGCTGTACTTAGGCACTCAGTCACTCAGATCACAACCCTGTGATCCATGAACTGTAGCCCACCAGATTTCTCTGTCCATGGGGATTCCTCAGGCAAGAATAGTGGAGTGGGTTGCCATGCCCTTCTTCAGGAGATCTTCCCAACTCAGGGGTCAAACCCAGGCCTGATGCCTTGCAGGCAGATTCTTTACTGACTGAGCCACTAGGGAAGCCCAAGAATACTTAAGTGGGTAGCCTATCTCTTCTCCAGGGGATTTTCCCAAATTGAACAGGGGTCTCCTGCACTGCAAGTGGATTCTTTACCAGCTGAGCTACCAAGGAAGCCCCAGTTAGCTATTTCATCATAAATCAAAATACTTCTCCTGTGGAAAGTCTTAAACGTATAATATATACATATATATATAGATAGATAGATATACACATACATACATACACTTTTTTTTAGAGGCCCAGCTGTGAGAGAAATATTATGATTGGATATTTTGTGTTGTGTTGGCTAGGTCTGTGAAGGGATACAAAGGCTTATACACACTGCCTCTGGAATGTAATATTTAGATAAATCAAGTGTAGTCAACTTTCAGAGTGTCCCCTTAGTAACTGAACAATCTAATTATTGGAGAATAAAGCGGAGTTAAAAAATCAAAAGCAGAAAACCAAACAGTTCTCCTAAAAGACATCATCAGTTTTTAACAAATCATTGTAATCTATTGAGGAAGATTTGTTTACAAGTCTTATGTTAATAAATCATCTTGTAGATGTTCTGGAGTTGTTTTTTCTATTGTTGTGGCAAAATATAATGTAACAATTCAAGGTCTCATATTTTATCTCTATATATGTATGCATGTATATATGTATATACACACACACACATATATATATATACATACATAAATATACATACATACACACATAATATTCAGAAAGAAAGAATGGTTCTAGTCTATGTATAGCCAGTTTCATTTTTGGCCAATTTTTTTAGGGAAATATAACATTATGTAATATTAACTGAGTATTTTATGACTTTTGGTAGCCATATTGTAAAGATACAACTTTTAATTTCAAATCATCTATGTACTGTGAAATGCACTGTGAAATGCACTCTGATTTCACCTTAAATTGCATGAAATCTTTCTGAACTAAAAATAAGTACTCAACAAGAAGACTGAGGAAACAACATTTTCATTTATCAGAATCTGAGGAATGTGTATACTAGTTTCAAGGAAATGCCAGACATATAACTTATGATCCTAACACAGTAAATGCTAACCAAGGACGGCACACACTCTACTAACTGATAAATGCCATCTCTTCCTCTGCCAAGTCAAATATGAAGGTAGTTTCTATTAAAATTCCTATTGATAAGAGTACTGGAGATTAGATATATTATAGTGAGAACTTCTAGCAATAAAAGCCTGGAATGGTAAAGGAAGTAAAAAGTAATCACTTTTCATTCTTAGAGCCACCATCTGGGGAAATGTAAGACAGCATTTCTTAAGCCTTAGCTACCACATCATTACAAACACTTCATTAGTGTTTTCAGCTGCTCTCTCCTCTCCACCTGCATATTCGCCTAGCCAATTTTCAATAATGGCTGTCCCTTTTCCCAGCCCTCAATGTGCCAAGCACTGGACAGATTCTGAAAGGCTTTGCTTCAATGGATAATGGAGAATTTGGCCAGGACTTAGCTACCATGGAGACACCCTCGATATTTTCCTACCAGTGCACATTTGTCTGAATTGAGTATTTTTTTGTCTTTTCATTTTCTTCTTAATGGTACTTCTTTCCCAGATGCTTCAGGGCCACTTCTCCCAATTTATAATTGAGACAACCAGCATTTTCCTTGGTTTTTCTCCTACTTGTTTAGTATAACTTAAGCACTTCCTCCATTGAAGTCTATAATATTTACTTTCTTGACTTTCTATTCTTATTGTACCTCCTGTCTTCTAGGATTCTATTTCTATTTAAGACTTCAGGGCCTATTTAACTTACTTTATTTCCAACCAAGCATCTGAAAGTTTGATGTTTAATATCAGCCCTTGCCATGAAGACACACATAACACCCTGTACATACTTAGCCTATTCATTTCCAAGTATCCTAACTCACCTCTGCAAATCATAAAATCAACATTCCTTGTACCTATAACCATCTGGAACTGTTTTTGATTTAATCTGAAAATAAGACAATGTTGAAACTCTCTTCAAATTCTAACCACATCATCCTGTTCGATTACCATATCTCTGTGCTGGAATGCTAATAGTTTTATATTCGTTTTCTCTGAATTCCCTTTTCCATTCTAATCCATTCTCCATTTTGCATCCAGAGAATTTTTTTTCAAAATGCAAATTTAATCTTGTTCCAAATCTTTAGCCCCACTTCCACTTTAAAAAATTTCAAGTTTTTCCCTGTTAGATAGAGGCAGTATTATGCTGTTAAATGACTGAAAATTAATTGAAGATGAAAATTTGGGAGATAACACCACCCCTGGGCCAATCTGTAACATATACCAAATTTCTATTGTTTACTTCTATAATGGCTGATTTCTAGCTATCGATGTGACATTTCTGATTGTACAGTTGGAAAAATGTGTGTACCATCAGCCATGAGCAGCCAGTGTCAGCTAACTAACTCTAGAATACCACCGGGCAGTGGAAAATTCTTAACTTTAGGTTCTTGCTTCATTTGTCCCTTTTGACCTTGTTAACCTACACTGTCCACTGACCTCTCTGAACCTTTGTTTAGTATCTCAAACGTTATGCCCTCTAGGCAGGGGGACCCTGAACATGTTACTCCTTCCTCCTGGAACATCTCTCAGTTTTAATCTTGCCAAATTTAAGATCTCAGCTCTACTGAAATTTTCTTAGGAAAATCTTTCTTGATTCCTACTGCACTCAGACTAATCTGCTGCTGCTGCTGCTGCTGCTAAGTCACTTTAGTCGTGTCTGACCCTGTGCGACCCTATAGACAGCAGCCCACTAGGCTTCTCCGCCCATGCCATCCTCCATGCAAGAGTACTGGAGTGGGCTGCCATTTCCTTCTCCACAGAATAATCTAGACCCTCCTATTGATTGCACAGTGGTCATGATGTACTCCTTCCTCTCTCTTTACATTGTTCTCATTTCTACATCCATTTATATAACTGTTTTATTAATGACTATCTCCTAAACCAGACTGTAAACTCTATAAATGAAC
Organism: Antilocapra americana; assembly: GCA_007570785.1. Classification (NCBI taxonomy): domain Eukaryota; kingdom Metazoa; phylum Chordata; class Mammalia; order Artiodactyla; family Antilocapridae; genus Antilocapra; species Antilocapra americana. The sequence goes on from ML664199.1 coordinate 14,226,112, forward strand.
TGTTGTGCCTGCATTGACTCATTATTGCATCACCAATGCCCATGTCTAGCATAATTCTAACCATATATTAGCTTCTAAAAAATAATGATACTAACATATGTTGAATGCAATAGTGAAAAAACTTTATTCTCAACTACAGGCTATTTTGTATATAGAAGAAATTCATTTGATGTTTATTGAATAATTAGTTGAAGATTTATATACTGTATTTCTTCATTTATGCTATTTTTTTCACTTTTACTATGATCTTTATTCCTCAATATTCTTCGATTCAAAATTTTTCTCCAACTAGCTGCTCTCTTACAGTTCTCTACTTCATCTATTATGGCTATAACCTCAATTTTATAATGCTCAAAGGCTATAGTCTAAATTTTTAACATGCTATTGTTGAAATCATAACCTGATGAACCATCAACTTTTATCACATTTAATAGGTGCTATATTCTGATGAATTAGGAAAAATCTATTGATGTTAATTCTATTCAGAACATGTTAGACTGAAAAATGATAGTAAATCAAATAATGATGATTTAACAGGAAATTACCAAAAACCCATATATGAGAAAAGAAAATTCATCTTGGACATAGATAATTTATGAGGAAAAAAGTGATTATTACAAGTAAATGTGAGTAGGATCTTGAAAAATGCTTGATAGTACTCTATCATAGATACTCAGAGAAATGTAAATCATTATATATGATGGGTTTACATTCTGATATTCTGATTGCTAATATGGATTACATGTATGAATGAACCCAAATAATTAAGGAAAGTTTGCATAAAATCACCAGTGACATTTAGTAAACATGATTCCAGTGAATCATCCTATGTAAGTGTGATGCTTTAACATAAATGACTTAGTTGTATAAAAACAAACACACCAAATCAATATACAGTCTTTCCTGCTTACAATGTCTGATTTTCTTTTTCCTGATAGTATGTTCAATAGAACATGTTGAAATCGTGTCACTGTTTTGCTTTATCTCTAAAAGTGAAGTGATTTTCTTTTTGTCTCTGCATCTTTTGCTTACAAACTCAGACACTTCTGTTTCTTTGAATAAGTCAATTTTTATAAACTAACTTTAAAAAATAAGAGACAGAGAATCTATTCTATTTAAACACTGTGTTTAACGTTCTAGTTGCCTAGTGTTTTCAGAAGCTAGAGGTATTTCTTTTGAAGTGTCAATCTGACTATTACCATGATTTTGATGGTAATTATAGTGGAATGCCCATATTTCAAAGAGTGAGATCAAAAGTTCATTTTAATCTTTGTACTGAATGAATTTGGCAGTGTTTCTGTGGCTTTTGAGCCCTGAGTGATACATTTGCAATGCATTTTGATGTAATAAACTTATTGTTTTGGTTTATCTGGATGGTTGGACCAGTTGGCTGTATTAGCAAACAGTTCAGTGATTTAAATGGAAGACATCTAATATTACAATCATATTTGGAGCTTGCTTTAAGCACAGATATTATTAGACATATACTATATGCTCTTCTATGGAAATTATTTTGAGTATAATCAAACCAAAAATTGAATAATACATAAATATTTATTTTACCCTTTACTTAGGGATACCTTAAAATAGATTCTATGAAGAATACAAAAAGGCAAAGTCATTCTTTGAACCCCACTTGTGGGAATAAGAAAATGCACTGAAAATGGATAAAAGGAAAAGAGTAAAATAGCTAACTATAGAAGTCAAGAACAGAGCAAATCACAATGCAGCATCTGGATAATTTAATGGACGAGGCATCTACGTAAAAAATCCCATAGCAACTTCTTTCCAAAAGTAGAAACAGGAAACACAAGAATAAATAAATGGAAAAACATAGCATGGATAGTTTTTCACACACTGTTTCCAATCCAATACAGGGAAACAGATAAATATAAGTGAGGATAAAGAAAAAACTAACATAAGAAGTAAGGTATATATTATGATGATATATTCAGATTGGCCCCAGATAGTAATAAATGCACATTTTCAAGTATATGTATAAGATATTTATGAAAATTGACCACATAGTAGTTTGCAAAGGCAAATACAATAAGTTTAATAAATCTAGGTTAATATTAACAATCTCTTATTCTCATGCAAGAAAACTAGACATTAGTAACAAGGTCAAAATCAAGAAGAATTTTCTAAACAGAAAAAAATAAATTATTGAGTCAAGAGGGAAATGCACACTAAAATTTTTAAAGCAATTTAAAAACAATAAGGGTAATAAAAGTTAATACATTCTAGAATCTGTAAGATAATATTAAAAAAATTATATATAGAAAAGCTCACAGTTTTAATTAGTCAGATAAATACAAATACATGAATGAAAATAAATATATTAAAATTCAGATAAAAATGTTAAAAAAACTATATTGAAAGAAAATAGAAGAAATAGTAAAGAAAACAGCATAGAGTAATGAGTAAGAATAAAAGCCTTAAAACTAATGAAAACATAATAGTTGATGCTTTATAAAAATTAATTAAAGTATATAAGTTATTATTCAACCTAATTAAAGTGAGAAAAATATAAATTTAAGAGAACATGGTAAAGGATAAATAACTAGAGAGACAGATTTTCTATTATAGGTAAGTGCTGCCAAGAAAACATTCTTCTTTTTTCCCCTAGTTCCCAGCCAATGGCTAGAGTTTCTCTCCAAAAGAAGCAGACCACCAGCATTTTTTATCTATATCGCATCAGGTTTTGGCTGCAGAAGCTCTATTCCAAGTAAAACCAACTGAGAAGTCTGGGGCTTACTTCTTTTAAACTTGGCTACAATCACAAAACAGAAGTTCTACTCCAATAGGACAAGAGATAATACTGGACCCCAATTATCCACACTCACCTGTTTTATAGGATAGAAATTTTATAATGGAAGGTAAGTTGAGAAGAACAGGGGCTACTGCCCTGACCCAGTAACCCACCACAGAACAGAGGTGTCCCCTTTTGTGTCTTAAAAGCAGTGATCCAGAGTTCTCCCCAGGGGGAAAGGCAAGTCCTAAGAACAGAGAGCTCCATAGTTAATGGCTTTCACTAATGGGACTGACTTTATTTTCAAAGAGATGGGAAAGTTCAAGGCTAAAAGCACTGTCAAAAACAATGGAAGCATTGAAATCAAGCAATTAATAGGAGTTTTGTTAGTTCCATGACAGCAACAAATGAACCCACAGGGATGCTAGAAGTTTAATGGAGAGAACCAGAAGAAGAGACAGATGAAAAGGGTCTTTCTGAGTTCAGAACAACATCAAAGATTGGTCTCAAAGGCAACTCCTTCGGAGTTCAAATTTAATTTGATTATACTGTGGAGTAATTTATTCCTCAGGGATAAATTATTATCAAAAACAATAGAACAATCAGCTAAGAATTAGTGGAGGCAAACAGCTGATAGAATTTGTCACTAATAAACCTCTCTTACACGAAATACTAAAAGGAATTCTTGAAGCTGAGAGCAAATAACATCAGAAAGTAAAAGAATGGGAAAAAAAAATGAAAGCAGTATCTAACGACTAGAGGAGCTTTAAAAAGAAAATAATAATAGAAATAAATAGGGATACTAAATGATAATAAAAAGATAACCCTACAAGGGAGATATAATAAATATAAAAATGTATGCTCCTAGCAATAGACAAAACGTACAAAGCAAAAATTGATATAATTGAAGAGAGGAAAAGACAAATCAAAGTTAATATCTGGTGGAGCAATAAGAACTCTCATTAATTTCTGATGGGAATGAAAAATAGTACAGTCACTTTGGAAGACAGTTTTGGCAATTGTTACAAAACTAAACATATTTTTTACCATTCAATTCAGCAACTGTAATCTGTAGTATTTGCCCAGAGAATGTGAAATCGATGTATTGTTCTTTAACATATACTTATACATTAATAGTATATATTCATATTTTTGTATAAATATAAAATCACATAAAAATATATTTATACACTAGTCAAAAAAAAAGATTTTAATTTAATGAGATGGTGAATATATTCAGGGAAATCAGGAAAATACAAAAATGCTTTATATATCTACTACTATTTCATATTTTATTGGAAATAAGCTATTAACTGTGAAATATATGATGAAACTTGGAAAAATATGACAAGAAGCTAACTTCAGATATTAGAACATATTATGAGGCTTATGTAATGAAAACAACAACAAAAAAGAAGATAGAATAATAGAAAACAATAAAAAAAAATCCAGTATCTAAAATCATATTCAAGAGTAACTGGAAATCTATATGTATATTTCACATGCTAGCAAAGCAATGCTCAAAATTCTCCAAGCTAGGCTTCAACAGTACATGAAATTAGACCTTCCAGATGTTCAAGCTGTATTTAGAAAAGGCAGAGGAACAAGAGATCAAATCCATCATCCATTGGATCATAGAGAGCAAGACAATTACAGAAAAAAAAAAAAAAACTTTTAATTTTGCTACGTTGACTATGCTAAAGCTGTTGACTATGTGGATCATAACAAATTGTGGAAAATTCTTAAAGAGATAGAAATACCAGACTACCTAACCTGCCTCCTGTAGAACCTGTATGCAGGTCAGTCAAGAAGCACCAGTTAGAACCGGATATGTAACAACAGACTGGTTCAAAATTGGGAAAGGAGTACATCAAGGCTGTATATTGTAACCCTGTTTATTTAACATATATACAGAGGACATCATGTGAAATGCCTGACTGGATAAAGCACAAGCTGAAATCAATATTGCTGGGAGAAATACCGACAATCTCAAATATGCAGATGACACCACCTTTATAGCAGAAAGCAAAGAGGAATTAAAGAGCCTCTTGATGAAGGTGAAAGAGGAGAGTGTAAAGCTGGCCTAAAACTCAAGATTCAAAAAATAAAGATCATTGCATCCAGCCCTATCGCTTTATGGCAAATAGATAGGTAAACAATGGAAACAGTGACAGACTTTATTTTCTTGGGCACCAAAATCACCGCAGATGGTGACTTCAGCCATGAAATTAAAAGACATTGGCTCCTTGGAAGAAAAGCTATGACAAACCTAGACAACATATTAAAAAGCAGAGACATTACTTTGGTGACAAAGCTATGCTTTTCCCAGTAGTTATGTATGGATGTGAGAGTTGGACCATGAAGAAGGCTGAGTGATGGAGAATTGATACTTTTGAACTTTGGTGCTGGAGAAGACTCTTGAGAGTCCCTTGTACTGCAAATAGATCAAATCAGTCAGTCCTACAGATAATCACACCTAAATATTAATTGGAGGAATTGATGCTGAAGCTGAAGCTCCAATCCTTTGGCCATCTGATGTGAAGAGCCGACTCATTAGAAAAGACCCCTATGCTGGGAAAGATGAAGGTCGGGGAAGGGGATGAAAGAGGATGAGATGGTTGGATGACATCACTGACTCAATGAACATGAATTTCAGCAAGTTCTGGGAGGTGGTAAAGGACAGGGAAGCCTGGTGTGCTGAAGTCCATGAGGTTGCAAAGAGTGGGACATGACTGAGTGACTAAACAGCAACAACAATATGCATCTTATAAAAGTAGCATCTAAATTGCTGGATGAAAGATATTCTACACTACAAAGCTATAGTAATCGAAACAGTATAGTACTGGCATACAACCAGAAATAAACCCATGTAACTATGGTCAATTAACACATGACAAAAAAGGCAAAAATACACAATGGATGAAAGACAACCTTCAATAAGTCGTGCTGGAAAAACTGGACAGCTATATCTAAAAGAGTGAAATTAAAACATTCTCTAACACCATTCACAAAAATAAATCACAATGGATAAAAGACATAAATATAAGGCCAAAGTCTTAGAAGCAAACGTAAGCAGAACACCTTTTGACATAAATCACAGTGATGTCTTTGTGGATCTAACCCTTAGAGTAATGGAAAAAAAATACAAATGGGACCTTACTAAACTTGAAAACTTTTGCACAGCAAAGGAAATAATAAACAAATATAACCCACAGAATGGCAGAATATATTTGCAAATGGCATGACCAACAAAAGATTAATCTCCAAAACATACAACCAGCCCATGCAGTTTTATTTCAAACAAAATCCAAACAACCCAATCAAAAAATGGGTAGGAGATCTAAACAGACATTTCTCAAAAGAAGACATACTTATGGCCAATAAATACATGAACAGATGCTCAGCATAACTTATTATCAGAAAAATGCAAAATCAAAACTCCAATGAGGCATTACCTCAGACCAGCCAGAATGCTGCCATAAAAAAATCTACAAAGAGTAAATACTGGAGAGGCTGTGGAGAAATGGGGACCCTCCTACACTGTTGGTGGAAATGTTATTTAGGACAGTCTCTATGGAGAACAGTGTGGAGGCTTTCTAAAAATCTTAAAAATAGAACTATCATGTAATCCTGAAATCCCACTTGCAGGCATATATGTGGAGAAAACCATAATTATAAAAGATATATGCAACCCAATGTTCACTGAAGCACTATTTACAATAGCCAAGACGTGGAAGCAATGTCCATCAATGGAGGAATGGATAATGTATATGTGAAATATACATATATATATATACATACATATGTATACATACATGCATGCATACAGTAGAACATTACTCAGCTATAAGAGAATGAAATAATGTCATTTGCAGCAACATGGATGAACTTAGGTTATCATTCTAAATAGTAAGAAAGAGAAAGATAAATATCATATGACATCATTTATATGTGGAATCTCAAAAAATGATAAAATGATACAAATGAATTTATTTACAAACAGACTCATAGACTTGGTTCTGGAGGGGGAGCATATGTATACCCATGGCGGTTTCATGTCAATTTATGGCAAAACCAACATAATAAAGTAAAGAAAATTAAAAAAAAAAAAAGAAAACAAACTTATGGTTACCAAAGGGGAAATATGGGGAGAGGGGCAAATTAAGAGGTGAGACTTGGACTATAAAGCAAGCTGAACACTGAAGAATTGAGGCTATTGAACTGTGAGAGTCCTTTGGACTGCAAGGAGATTCAACTAGTCCATCCTAAAGGAAATCAGTTCTGAATATTCATTGAAAGGACTAATGTTGAAGCTGAAACTCAAATACTTTGACCATCTGATGGAAAGAACTGACTCATTTGAAAAGACCCTGATGCTGGGAAAGATTGAAGGTGAGAGGAGACAGTGACAACAGAGGATGAGATGGTTGGATGGCTCCACAGACTCAATGGACATGAGTTTGAGTCAATTCCAGGAGTGGTTGATGGACAGGGAAGCCTGGTGTGCTGTAGTCCTTGGGGTCACAAAGAGACACACAGACTGAGCAACTGAACTAAACTGAACCAAGAAAAGTATCTGCAAAAGAATGGATACATGTATATGTATAATTAAATCACATTGCTGTACACCTGAAACTAGTACAATATTGTAAATCAATGATCAGTTCAGTTCAGTTGCTCCGTCGAGACCGACTCTTTGCAACCACATGGAATGCAGCACACCAGTCTTCCCTGTCCATCATCAATTCTCAGAGCTGGCTCAAATTCACATCCACTGAGTCGGTCATGCCATCCAACCATCTCATCCACTGTTGTCCCCTTCTCCCCTTGCCTCCAATGTTTCCCAGCATCAGGGTCTTTTTAATGAGTCAGTTCTTCACATCAGGAGGCCAAAGTATTGGAGCTTCAGCTTCAGCATCAGTCCTTCCAATGAATATTCAGGACTGATTTCCTTTAGGATTGACTGGTTTGATCTCTTTGCAGTCCAATGGACTCTCAAGAGTCTCTCCAATACTATAGTTCAAAAGCATCAATTCTTGGACACTTAGCCTTCTTTACGGTCCAACTCTCACATCCATACATGGCTATTGGAAAAACCAAAGCTTTCACCATATGGAACTTTACTGGTAAAATAATGTCTCTGCTATTTAATATGCTGTCTAGTTTTGTCATAGCTTTTCTTTCAAGGAGCAAGTGTCTTTTAGTTTCATGACTGAAGTCACCATCTGCAGTGACTTTGGAGCCCAGGAAAATAGCCTCTCACTTGTTTCCATTGTTTCCCCATCTATTTGACATGAAATGATGGGGCCAGATGCCATGATTTAGCTTTTCTAACACTAAATTTTAAGCCAGTTTTTTCACTCTCCTCTTTCGCTCTCATCAAGAGGCTTTTTAGTTCTCTTCACGTCTTGCCATAAGGGTGGTATCATTTGCATATCTGAAGTTATTGATATTTTTCCTGACAGTCTTGATTCCAGCCTGTGCTTTTTCCAGCCCAGCATTTCTCATGATGTACTCTGTATATAAGTTAAAAAAGCAGGGTGGCATTATACAGCCTCGATGTACTCCTTTCCAATTTGGAACCAGTTTGTTGTTCCATGTCCAGTTCTAACTGTTCCTTCCTGACCTGCATACAGGTTTCACAAGAGACAGGTCAGATGGTTTCTTATTCCCATCTGTTTAAGAATTTTCCACAGTTTGTTGTTATCTACATAGTCAAAGGATTTAGCATAGTCAATGCAGCAGAATTAGATTTTTTTTTTTTTCTGGAATTCTCTGCCTTTTTCCATGATCCAACGGATGTCAGCAATTTGATCTCTGGTTCCTCTGCCTTTTCTAAGTCCAGCCTGAACATCTAAGTTCACATACTATTGAAGTCTAGCTTGGAGAATCTGGAGCATTACTTTGCTAGCGTGTGAGATGAGTGAAATTGTGTGGTAGTTTTAACAATCCTTGGCATTGCTTTTCTGTGGGATTGGAATAAAAACTGACCTTTTCCAGTCTTGTGGCCTCTGCTGAGTTTTCCAAATTTGCTGGCATCTTGCGTGCAGCATTTTAACATCATCATCTTTTAGGGTCTGAAATAATTCAACTGGAATTTCATCACCTCTGCTAGCTTTGTTTGCAGTGGTTTCCTAAGGCCCACTTGATTTCAGACTCCAGGATGTCTGGCTCTAGGTGCGTGATCACACCATCATGGTTATTTGGGTCACTGAGATCTTTTTGCATAGTTCTTCTGTGCATTCTTGCCACCTCTCCTTGATACCTTCTGTCCTTAACTGGGCTCATTTTTGCATGAAATGTTCCCTTGGTATCTCTAGTTTTCTTGAAGAGATCTCTAGTCTTTCCCATTGTATAGTTTCCTCTATTTCTTTGCATTGCTTACTTAGGAAGACTTTCTTATCTCTTTTTGCTCTTCTTTGGAACTCTGCATTCAGATGGATATGTCTTTCCTTTTCTCTTGTGCCTTTCACTTCTCTTCTTTTCTCAGGTATTTGTAAGGCCTCCTTAGACAACCACTTTGCTTTTTTGCATTTCTTTTTCTTGGGGATGATTTTGATCACTCACCTCCTTTACAGTGTTATGAATCTCCAGGCACTCTGTCTATCATATCTAATCCCTTGAATCTATTTATCACTTTCACTGTATAATTGTAAGGGATTTGATTTAGGTCATATCTGAATGGTCTAATGCTTTTCCCTACTTGATTCAATTTAAGTCTGACTTTTGCAATAAGGAGTTCATGATCTGAGCCACAGTGAGCTCCTGGTCTTCTTTTGAAACAGAGAGGCTTCAGGTTCTTCCTCTAGCTAGGATTCTGACTTTAGTTCAAAGTGAAGTACAGAAAATTCAGAGATTATCTTTTACCCTTTGTTAACGTTCAGTTGCTAAGTCACATCTAGCTTTTGCAACTCCGTGGACAGCAGGACACCCGGCTTCTCTGTCCTTCACTATCTCCCAAAGCTGGCTCAAATTCATACCCACTGAGTGTGATGTTATTTAGACATCTCGTCCTTTGCAGCCTCCTTCTCTGTTTGCTTTCAAATCTTTCCCAGCATTAGCCTTTTCCAATGAGTCCGATGTTCATATCAGGTGGCTAAAGTATGGGAGCTTTAGTCCTTCCAATAAATATTCAGGGTTGATTTCCTTTAGGATTGACTGGTTTGATCTCCTTGCAGTCCAAAGGGCTCTCAAGAATCCTCTCCAGTACCACAATTCAAAAGTAGCCCCAACCACTAAAGCTGAAGAAACTGAAATCGACTGTTCTATGAAGACCTACATGACCTTTTAGAACTAACACACACAGACACACACACACACACACAAAGATGTCCTTTTCATAGAGACTTGGAATGCAAATGTAGGAAGTCAAGAGATAATTGTAGTAACAGGCAAGTTTGGCCTTGGAATACAAAATGAAGCAGGTCACAAGCTAGCAGAGTTCTGTCAAGAGAACACACTGTTAATAGCAAATATCCTTTGTAACAGCACTAGAGATGACTCTAAACATGGACATCACCAAATTGTCAATACCAAAATCAGACTGATTATATTCTTTGCAGCCAAAGATGGAGAAGCTCTATACAGTCAGCAAAAACAAGACTGGGAGCAGACTGTGGCTCAGATCATGAGCTCCTTATTGCAAATTTAGTCTTAAATTGAAGAAAGTAGGGAAAACCACTAGGTCATTTAGGTATGACTTAATCCAAATCCTTTACACTAAAGTTGCCATAAGCTTAAGGCCTTCACTCACTCTCAAGAAGAAAACAATGTTATCTCGGACATTTTGTCAATTAAAGCAATTTGCTTTAAATTTCAGTTAGATTCTTATATAATAAGAGAAATCCCTCTTCCTTAGATGTGTCACTGTAAGTTTGTAGATCCTTGCTCTTTGAATTGAGGCTTAGTGTACTTATTCACTTAACATATATCTATTAGGCACTTACTATGAGCAAGAACTGTTCTAAGTTCTTCACAGATATTAACACACTTAATTTTCAAAAACTCACATGATGTTATGAGTAATAATACAGCTCCTAGTTTAGAGATATAGAAAACTGAAGCATGGAGAGCTTAGGTAATATCACTGATGTTCACAGAGATGGTAATGACAGGAAAGTTTCAAATTCACGAAGTCAAAGAACTTCTTAAACTTAGTCATTACAGTGTGTGGGTGCTAAGTTTATTTAGTCATGTCTGACTTTTTGTGACCCATGAACCATAGCCTGCCAGTCTCCTCTGTTCAAGGGATTCTCCAGGCAATAAAAGAATACTGGAGTGGGTTGCCATATCCTCCTCCAGGGGATTGTACCAACCCAGGGAATGAACTCTAGTCTCCTATGTCTTGTGCATTCACAGATGGATTCTTTACCACTAATGCCACCTGGGAAGCTCCAATCAATAAAATAGTCAATGTAAAATAATTCACTAAATCAGAGTTATCATAAAATTCTTTAGCAACTATGCATTTTATGTTAGAAGATACTGAAAATGTTATTTATATGTTAAATCTGGAGTGGATTCATTTTATATAATAATAGATAACAGTTTTATAGGCCTAAAATATGTTATCTTTTTGTGAGATATACATGAATATAAAAACACAAAAAGGAAAATAGAAAGGTTGCAATGGAATAGTAAGCTAAAATTTAATTATCCATTGCTATTTGCAAATTCACTGACTGTCCACCTTTTCAAATGGGTTTTGGGTGGTAAGACTGAAAATTAATTTTTTAATGTATGCTTTCCTTTTAAAGAAGAAATACTAAAGTAATCACGTGAACAAATAAGTTTCACTAAAGGACTCTAGGGTGCTAAATCACTTTATTAGAAAATTTAAAGCTCATTAACATTCCATCCATGACTTTTCCAGCAGCATCCATATTTGTGGAACAATTTATATGCAAATTTGTAAAAATAAATTGATATTGAAGTTATCTAAGGATGGCTACTTTATATGTATGATTTATGATCAGTTGTGAGCATGGCATTTATCATACAGACACAAAAATAAATTAAACAATGAATGTAAATCATAAAAAGTGAAGAAAGGTATCCGAAGACTATTATATTGACATATGTCCCCAGAAAATTGTGTCTCCATTCATATTCTCTTAAATTGTTGATATATGCCATGGAAATTTTTTTCCAAGTCTAATAAAACATGTTACAGATGCACTAGTTTACATGAAAGGACTTCACTGCTAGTCAATATCAAAAGCCTCTTAGATATATGAAAACTCAGACACATAGGTTTTCATATAGATAGATTGATTTTGCTGATAAATACTGTAAATACTTTTAAACTCTAATTTTCATGTATTAAGTATTAAACATTAAAAGCAAAGTTACTTTGAAAAATATATTCTTAGCTTTTTTGCAAGTATCCAAGGAGACAATAAATCCTGATCCTTTTTTCCTCAGTAGTACAACAAAGTGAGGGTGTAGATCAAGGAAGTTAAGAACTAATTAAGGCTAGATATTCTGTTTAATATTTTTCAAATTTATGTAGAAAGGTCTTTGATAATATTTCAGCTAATATTTCATACTAAGCCAGTTGATTTCTTGGCAAATATCACTTAGTCCTACAAAAACAATAAAAAGTGGTATATGAAATTCTCTGTAACTATGATCATATATCAGTTTATAATTTATGTGTATATACTACCACAGATTAATCCTATCTAACTTTAACTTTTTTTTTTCCTTTAGGAATGATTTTATACCCAGTCACATGAATGCCTCAGTAAGTGGAAAAAGCCATGATACAACTGCAGATGAATTATCTCTGTGGTGATGGTAATCATTCTTAAGAGAAGATAGTAACCTACTCCCCTAAGTTGTGAGGTATATAGTTTCCTTTCCTAATGCACTGACTGGTATTTTCATTCTTTAGTCCATGTTGGGTAACATGGTGCCTTTTGGAGATCCCTAAATATCTTTGAATGTGGCATCTGTAAAAGTAGTTTCTAGATTGGTTTACTATTATTATAAATACTAAGCATAGATCCCATTTGTAGAATTCTCATTACATGACAAGCATTGTATTAAGCTCTTTAAATACTCATATCAGCATCCTCAAACCCTATAGAGTAAATTCCATGGTTTGTCGTGGCTTTGTTCTGTATTATATGTTTACTGTATAGTATTTACATAGTAAATGAGTAATATACAGAAAACTATGATGCAAAAACATTCTTATTCAAGTTTATGAACTCCTTAAATCTCTATTAAAAGAACACTTGATTTCATTGACTTCAGGTTATAAACCCTTGCATAAACCTCAGGTGACTATATTCTAACCAGAATCGTGGTCAGATTCCATTGTGCTTGGCCACTGAGTGGGGATGCTGGTCCTCGTGATCACATACCACTTTGTATGAACTGTGAATTCTCCCCTAAATATGTTCCCTCTGTACTGACAGAGTACAGAGACATAAATTGAAATATATTTTATTTTAAATATTTGATCCTATCACCACTATTAAGCATATCTGCATTTTTATATGAAAATGGGTTTCACTTTATTTCAGAAAATGATAAGTCATGATGTATCATATCTAAATTGAGAAATATCAGTGTTGCTTTGAAGCTGGCCAAGATAATGCTCAAATTCTTCACTGGGGTAGCCTGACATTCATCTTCATTGGCATGTTGAAAACTACTGAAGTCAAACAACTGGAGTATCATCAGTGGAGCTTTTTAGGTAATTATCCACATGCATATTATGTCATAAATATCTTTAAAATGGAATATGTTTTAAATGGGTTTTCCAGATGGCTCAGTGCTAAAGAATTCTCCTGCAAGTGCAAGAGATGCAAGTTTGATCACTAGGTCAGGAAGATCCCTTGGAGTAGGGATTCCTGTATGCTTGCCTTGAAAAATCCCATGGTCAGAGAATCCTGGTGGGCTACAATCCAGGAGGTCTCAAAGAGTTGTACACAACAGAGCACACACACACGCATACATGTTTTAAGTATTTTTCACTCATTACTGGTAAAATGTTCTTTTTGTCCTTGTAGTACTGAATATTCACTATTTAGAAATGTTCATTGATACAAAATTGCTTATTTACACAGTCTCTTCAGGATAACTTTTTTGTGAACTTCAAAGCAGAGATAATTTGAGGTTGAAGTCCCCACTAGAACTTAGTACAAATCTATCCTACAGATCAAACCAGAGTAAAATGATTTCCTGGGAACTTCAAAAAACTTTCATAGATTTCGGCATTGTCTTCTTGCCAAAATGAACTATCTGCTCATTTATTCTAAATTAAAATTGTAAAATTAACAAAGATCAAGTCAATTATAAACATGGTGTAAAGTGGTTCAGTGGTAAAGAAACTGCTTGCCAATGCAGGAGCTGCAGGAGACCTGGGTTCAATCTCTGGGTCAAGAAGATCTCCTAGAGGAGGAAGTAGAAACCACTCCAATATTCTCACTTGGAAAATCCCATGGACAGAGGAGCCTGGCAGGCTAGAGTCCATTGGGTTGCAAAGAGTCTGATATGACTGTTCAACTGAGCATACACAAGTACGTGCAAAGCCAGAACAGCATAGCATTTTGTAAATACTGCTTTCCCACACTTATTAGTCAAGTATTATTTAAGATTCTACTGAGCCTTAATAGAATGCTCACATCATTAATACTTTAAGCTGGACATTAAAACATGTATGAAGTTCTGTCAAGTATCATTAATGATTAAACAATGAGGAAATATGTTATTACAGGGTATTCAATCTTTAATGTCCATTAAATCCACTTGACAAGCATAATTAGAAACAATACTAACTACAATTCTTGCTCTCAAGTACTCCTTTACACATTATAAAGAAATGAGGGTCTTACAACACCAATCAATAAGTGATGAAAGGAAACCACACACAGCCACTGTAGTTTGAATGGGCCTTTCACAGAAGTTGTATTATCCTCCTACTAGGGATAGTGATACACAGACATCCTGCTTCCTGCTTTGTAAGCAAAAGCCTGTGCATGTAGCACTGTGATTATATTACTATCTTAGGCCTTAGATCATCTTCAGCATCAGAGAGTTCTGAAAATCCCATTAAGAAATCATTTCAAGGAAATATAAATATTCTTTGAAATAATCTTCAATGCTTTTCTAATTTTTTACATAAATGTTTCCTCTAAATCTCTTCTCAGAATGGGGAATAAATTCACTTCTATATATGCACAGGGAGATATGGATATGCAGTTTATTTTATTTCCATTTTAACATGTATAATACTAGAATTTATAACTGAATTGATCCCAAGAAAGCCTTTCTGAGTAAATGCTTATTATTATATTTTTAGAATAGCAAAAGTTTTGCTTTAAAATTGAGTTTTTACTCTTTTTTATATGATGCCTCCTAAGAAAACTGCATGCAGGTCAAGAAGCAACAGTTAGAATCAGACATGGAACAATGAACTAGTTTGAAAATGGAAAAGGAATATGTCAAAGCTGTACACTGTCCTCCTGCTTACTTAACTTATATGGAGAGTACATCATGCAAAATGTCAGGCTAGATGAAGAACAAGCTAGAATAGAGATTGCTGGGAGAAATATCAACAACCTCAGATGTGCAGATGACCCCAACATTATGGCAGAAAGCAAAGAGTAACTAAAGAGCCTCTTGATGAAGGTGAAAGAGGAGAGTGAAAAAGTTGACTTAAAATTCAACATTCAAAAAATGAAGATCATGGTATCTGGTCGCATCATTTCATGGCAAATAGATGTTTGCAAATATATTGTTTCCAAAAAACAATGGAAATAGTGACAGACTTTATTTTCTTCAGCTCCAAAATCACTGCAGTTGGTGACTTCAGCCATGAAATTAAAAGACACTTGCTCCTTGGAAGAAAAGCTATGACCAACCTAGACAGCATATTAAATAGCAGAGATGTTACTTTGCTGACAAATGTCCATCTAGTCAAAGTTATGGTTTTTCCAGTAGTCATGTATGACTGTGAGAGTTGGACCATAAAGAAAGCTGAGTGTCGAAGAATTGATGCTTTTGAACTGTGATGCTGGAGAAGACTCTTGAGAGTCCCTTGGACTGCAAGAAGATCAGTCAATCCTGAAGGAAATCAACCTTGAATATTCATTGTAAAGACTGATGGTGAAGCTGAAGCTCTAATATTTGGCCACCTAATGGGAAGAGTCACCTCATTGGAAATGACCGCGATGTTGGGAAAGACTGAAGTCGGGATGAGAAGGAGACAACAGGATGACATGGTTGGGATGGTATCACTAACTCAATGGACATAGTTTGAGCAAACTCTGGGAGATGGTGAAGGACAGGGAAGCCTGGTGTGCTGCAGTTCATGGGGCTGAAAAGAGTCAGACATGACTGAGCAACTGAACAACAACAATGAAAAGTAAATAATTCATAAATTTAATCTAATTTCTTTTCACTTTTAATTGATTTTCATGGACTTGAGGGAACTTCTCTTTACATATATCCCCAAGGATGACTTTCCACCTAGCTTTTTTAAGTGAGTCAGCATAATTCAATTTTCAGATCCCTAAAATAGGTACAGAATTTACATTAAATTCCTTATTTTCTACTTTAAAGTATTGTTGGATCAACAGAAGGTCCACACTAACTATACTAATTGTAAGGGTAAAGTGGGCAAGAGATCATGAAAGCTTTGTATTTTCTGATAATTTTTTTTTAAGTATCACTTTTTTCTCTTAAGTGCTTACCCTTGTTTTAATTGTGAAGACTCATAAGTTATGCCTGTAAACTGTCTTAATATTCTCAGCTAAATTTAGAATTCTTATATGTCAAAAATTGTTGGCATTTGGCCATTTGTTGAATTTCTTCCTGATATCCTGACATGATTAAAAATGCAATTATTCTACTCAAGTTACAAAAGTAAGCATCATTTGTGGTAACTGCCAGGTCCTAATAATACCTTTTCCTCTGAGAACATATCCTCCCAACCTCCCACTATTGGTACATCCCAGAAAAATAAAATATAGCACAACTAGGGTTGTCCTAGAGTTCTGCTTCCTGACAATAGTTGATCAGGGAGAGATGACTGCTCTAAGCCAAGCTATATTGAGATTCTCTTTTCTGGGAATATGAGTGAGAAAGATTTTAATTCAACTGTGCTGTTTGCTTGTACTTGAGTTATGCAAACCTGATAACCACAGGTGGGGAGGAGCTGCTTTATACATGGAAATGAAGATAAAGCCAATTCATTACAGAGAATGAACACATGTGCAACTAAAGCAGAAAAGTATAAGGAAGAACAAGAGAAAGAGAGAGAAAGGAAGGGAGGAGTGTGCAAGAGTTACTTCTTAGTCTTCTTACAGCTTTCCAGTTCTTAGTTTCACTTACCTTAAAGACAGCCAATTTTGAAATTTTGGGGGTTCTTTTATTAATGTTAAATCAATGAGTTCCACTATTTTGCAGCAATTTTTATGTGTGTATATATATATATATATATATATATATATATATGAAGGCAAAGATAAGTTCTCATATTTTTTTCCTTGAAATACACATGAGAAGTCATATATCTAAGTCCTACAGCTCTTTTTCTAGGTTTGGGAAACACACTTCAGACTTTTTAAAAAACCTGATGCCTGTTAAATGTGCTGTGTGACTTGGTTTCCTAGGTAACAGTGTATGTTGATTTAGTGGTAAAATTTCTACTTTTTGAGCTCATACTTGAGTGGGTAGGGAGTTCTAAAATACATATAAATCTCAGGATCAGAAATTTCCCTCTCATCCTCCACTTCTTGCTACCTGCATTTACACAGGATCTATATTTACCAACCTTCAAGCAAGATTTGCTGTTCTTCAATTCTCCCATAAGCCCTTAGGAACTTTTTTCTAATTTTATGACACTCTCAACTCATGTTAACTAATGAGTCATAGGAATAATTTTAAAATTTATAAGTAATGAAAAATTATAATATTAAGTCATTCACTGAGCATGAATATGAAGCACTTTGTCCTTCATATGCATTATTCCATTTCATTTGCACAATAATTCTAGACACTAAATACGATTATCATTTATTTTTTAAAACTTTTTGCTTTATGTTAGAGTATAACTGATTAATGGGCTTATGTGGTGGCTCAGTGGTAAAGAATCTACCTGACAGTGCAAGAGACATGGATTCAGTCTCTGGGTTGGGAAGATAGTAACCCACTCCTGTATTCCTGCCTGGAAAATCCCATGAACAGAGGAGACTGGTGGGCTATATAGTCCATGGGGGTCACAAAAGGGTTGGACATGACTTAGTGACTAAACAATAACAGCAACAACAACATAGTTGATTAACGATGGTGTGTTAGTTTCAGATGTACAGCAAAGTGATTCAGTATAGGTATATCCATTCTTTCTCAGGTTTTCCCCATATAGGCTGTTACATAATATTGAGCAGAGTTCCCTGTGCTATATGGTAGGCCACTATGGTTATCTATTTTAAATATGACAGTGTATACATGTCAAACATTTCTTTTTGCTAGACGAGGAAACTGACATTTTGTAAAGATAAATAGCTTAAAGTCATAAATTTGTGAGATCAAGACTTGAATCTTTGTCTATAAATGCCAGACTCATGCCCTGGATCAATATACCACACCAGAAACACACACCTATGTGCTCATCTGATATTTTTGCATCAAGGCATAGGAGGAGGCAGGAAGAGAGTCAGGACCCCTCTCTTTGGAGCCCCAGAGAATACAAGGGAGATACACTGGTAGGTAGAGAGAAATTTGACTTGCAGCATTTGCCATCATTTATTTATTTATTAAGGGCAGGGAGAACATTGCATTATTTTCTTGTCTCACACATTGCATAATGTCTTCTGGTGACAGGCTCTTAACAACAAATTGATTGATTAATAATTAGAACCATGAATGCAGCCTCTCCTGACACTGCCAGGGCATCTGCCCTAAATTATAGCCCCTCTTTTTACTGCTATAACATTGTTCAATAAACGTCATCTATAAATAATGTCTATTTTTATTTTATACAAATTCTTGATATATACAAAAACATGATTGAGTAAACATCTAATAAAATATAATGAGTATATGCTAGAAAATTTTGGGTTTGGATTTTATTTTTGTCCATTTGAACTCACTTCATTACTTCTCCCATCTTAAACCTCCTATAATACTATTTCTATAATGATGTGACTGATTCTCCTAAGAACATTAAGGGTTGAAGGAATCCTGTCCTTTGTCATTATTTTTCAGGTTAAAAAAAAAAAAAAAAACACTTGAAGGCTTAAAACATAAAGGGGCTCACCTAATGATCCACTCCATATACAACTGAAGTTTTCAGACAGAGAAGTAAAATTGGGGTTTTCCAATCATCTATCTGCTGCATCTCACATGTCCACTTTGGTATATACTGCTTTGGTCATCTTTACTAGCTATGTCTTTGGTTACAATATATAAAATGAATAGATTGGACAATTGGAAAAGAGTTGACCATATCTGAAAAGCACTTGAAATTGCACAAAGTTGGTGGAATGTTGAAGAATCAGACTCAAAAAGTAAGCAGAGACTGAACGAGATTGGCACCCAGAACAACTACCAAAGTCCAGTCTTCCTTCAGGAGCATGGTCAAGAGCTGTGGGGAAAGCAGTGGTCAGTTTCCCAGTGGTACTGCTGCTCCAGACAAAGTTCAGTCTTTACTACCACTGCTCCTGGAATGATTTCCAGACTGACTCCTGCATAATTGCCCAAACCACTAGAGAATAAAAATCCCAATAGTGGGTAGCCCAAG
Source organism: Antilocapra americana (assembly GCA_007570785.1). NCBI lineage: Eukaryota > Metazoa > Chordata > Mammalia > Artiodactyla > Antilocapridae > Antilocapra > Antilocapra americana. Next base: position 14,245,620 of record ML664199.1, read on the forward strand.
GTAAGTTAGGGTCAGAGACCCACATTTCAGCTGCTAAAGACCTAGAAGACAACCCACAACCCTTTTCAGATTTCACAGTGGAAAATAAAATTTTGTCTTTCTAGAGATTTCCCCAAGCAGAAGGGATTTAGAGACCGGGCAGCTGCAACTGAGATGTGTCCACTAAACACTTTCAAGTGGTTTATTTTATTGACAAAAAGTGCCTTGGATAAGTTACACTGGCAAGGAAGACTTTAAGACTTGCAACAGAGGAGAAAGCTTGAGTTCCAAAAGCAGGAGAGTTTTTATGTGCTGGGATAAGCTAGTAGAAAAGTACTTGAGGAAGTTGGAGGGGAAGTTGACCATTGAGATTAGGCCATCTGATTTAATAATTGGTGCTTATCACAGTAGGACATTTTGAGAAAGCAGCATATCACCATCCTTTTAAAATATAGCAGGTTGAACACAGTGAAAAGTCATGAAACTTCTTTTAGCTTCCTTCTTTCTATAATAATAACTTTTGGACAATAAAAGATGTCTCAAATAACCAGAGGATAAAAACAGAGATGTTTCTAAAGGTACAAATATATAATTAGATTAGATGCATTTAATTTGAAGGAAAAACAATTCCCAGGCTAAAGTTTATTTTTGGTTGTCTAAGAGATATTGATAAGGAAAATCTGAATTTTTTTCAGCAAGCTTATTTAGAGAAATTACAGTAAGTGAAACTGAAAGTTGCTCAGTTGTGTCTGTCTTCACGACCCCATGAACTATAGCCTGCCACGATCCTCTGTCCATGGAATTCTCCAGGCAAGAATACTGGAGGGGTTAGCCATTCCCTTCTCCAGGGTATCTTCCCAACTCAGGGACTGAACTCAGATCTCCTGCATTGCAGGCAGATTATTTACCATCTGAGTCTGATAGTGAAGTCGTTCAGTCGTGTCCGACTCTTTGCGACCCTGTGGACTGTAGCCCACCAGGCTCCTCCGTCCATGGGATTCTCCAGGCAAGAATACTGGAGTGGGTTGCCATTTCCTTCTCCAGGGGATCCTCCCTATCCAGGGATCTAACCCAGGTCTCCTGCATTGCAGGCAGATGCTTTAAACTCTGAGCCATCAAGGAAGCCCCTAATGATAAAGAAATTTTGAATTCTTTTCAGCAAGCCTATTTAGAGAAATGATAGTAACAAATATCTGATTACAACTCTGTTTGGTTATCAATTCCCTGTACAGTTTAATTTAAAGCATAATTTCATTACTAAAGTTTAGATTATTTTTCACAACTAGTCCATTGACAGAATATTGCCCCCAAAGTGTATTTCTTCTAATATTGTAAAATAAGGAAATGATAAACTTATAAGAAATAGTGTTGCTATATAAGGTTTTGGTAAAATATGCAAAGTGTAAGCTTGATCCTCAACATAGCTATACTTTATTTCTGTGAAAACTACTCTAGGCTAGCCTTATCATATATCACTATATTAGATCACTATAGACTCAAAACAGCCAAGTACTAACACTGAACTTCAGCTACCTCCAACATGCATGTGTGGAAACTACTGAATCCCAGTTTCTACAAATCCTTGCTGCAACACACATCTTCCCTCAGCCCTATATCCTTTTCAGAGTAATTATGACAAATCTAGGAGGCTCCTGAAATGAAGAATGTCAGGATAGAAGAAACTGAGTTGCATCAATATATTGCAGATCCAAAAGAAAAAACATTCTTAGAGTGATATCTGTGATGGCTTAATTTACTCCAGGAAGTTAGAAGTGGGGTGAAATAAACTTGATTGGCAATATGTGTGAAAGTGAAAGTGAAGTCGCTCAGTTGGGTCCGACTCTATGCCACCCCATGGACTGTAGCCTGCCAGGCTCCTCCACACATGGGATTTTCCAGGCAATAATACTGGAGTGAGTTGCCATTTCCTTCTCCAGGGGATCTTCCTGACCCAGGGATTGAACCCCAGTCTCCAGAACCACAGGCAGACTCTTTACTATGTGAGCCACCAGGGAAGCCCAAGGGAAAATGTGTATGTGTGTGCAATATCTTAGACAAAGATATAACTATTGATATTTATACCCAGCTAAATTCCTAAAACAACAATGTTCATGCCTTAACTCATTTTCATTTGTGAATGCAAAAGCTACTATCAAAATATGGCCCTCATATGATAATCTCTTTAGGGGATGTCATACTAATATACCTTAAAGGTTGGCCAAGGCAAAGCATCTTTATCCTGCAAAGGTAGATCCTGCAGATCTTTAGAGGACTCTAATTACCTACAGTAGAGACACTGAGCACTGAAGAATAAGAAAGCTTTGAAATAATGAGTGAATACTCTGATGGTGCTTTTCTTATAGTTAGTATTAAAGTGGATTGTTTTGAGGACAGTATTTGAGACATACAGTTTCCTTTTCTCTGGAATTTACACCTAACTGCTTGAAACAATATAAATGATTCATTTTTATTGGTTATGTGCTTTAACAGTCATTGCGTATTTTTTACATGTTGTATGTATTTGAACCTCACTGAAACACAGTGAAGTCTACAGAGTAGGTTTTGTTTACATTTTATAGGATGAGAATGAGGATACTAATGTCATTGAAAAGTAAAAAAGTTCAACTTGGAATTCAGGCTTGCTGATTCCAAGTTCACTGATTTAATGGATATAGAGAACACATTACATATTTGATGTACAGAAAATGCTAGCCATCAGTATTATTACTATTATTAGCATCTTAATAAAATCTTTTATAATATCTCTTCTCTGAGTCAACTGTCAACCAAAAAAAAAAAAAAAGATTTTTGCTCTAAGAAAGCATTTTCCTGTATTTCTTTCTCATAAGATCTTTCTCATTATTCTATTTTAAAGAAGGCTGCTAATTCTTCCCAAGATAGCAGGACAGCATTTTAGGTTGATGAGTTGTTTGTTAGTATGTACGAGACTGATATCTAGGGTTAGCCTAATAAGAAAGACAGATTATTTTCTTCCCATCCAAATGTATGCTCCTATGTTCCCACTAATTCCTCTTTTACCACAAGTACACAGACCATCTGGGAGCCTGGGGTTCTATTGTTGTTTGAGATGGTAATCTGCTACAGTTGTCTGCCTTTATTCACAACCAGTCCCATTGGAAATCTCAATCACAACTTGGATGGCATGGATGTTAAGCAAAAGAGGAATCATTCACTAGAGTGGAACTTAGCAAAGACTAAAGAAAGATGAATCTGACTGTCGAGCAAGCAATTTCTATTCTGCAAACCTGACTGTTGCACTGTGATTAACAGCTAATTTTGACAGACACTGAAGTGAAAAGATTACAAATTAAACCTCCACCAAGATGGAAAGCTGTTAAAACCTCAATTGGATAAGGCTTATTGGATTTTTTAGAAGTTGCATTCATTCATGAACATTTTGCCCCAATTCCTACCGTTTAGGTAATTTTGTTGGTCCTTTTTTCATGAAATCTTTTTGTAAAGGAATATATGATTAACAGAGGCCAAATACACAGTTCAAGCCTAGTTCTTTCAGGCATATATAAATCATTTTACCCTTCATGGATCACAGCTTTGTCATGGGTGATGGGATTGGGTAAATCAAGGAAGCCATTAGCCATGCCATGCAGGGCCAATCAAGATGGACAGCTCATAGTGAAGAGTTCTGACAAATGGTGGTCCATTGGAGAAGGAAATGATAAACTACAGTATTCTTGCCTGGAGAATCCATGAACAGTATGAAAAGGCAAAAAAATATGACACCAGAAGATAAGTCCCCGAGGTCAGAAGGTGAGTAGAGGGCAGATACTAATAGCTCCAGAAAGAATAAACCAACCCGGCTGAAGCAGAAATGACAATCACTTGTGGATGTGTCTGTAATCAAAATAAAGCCCAATAGTGTAAAGAACAATATTTCATGCAAACCCGGAATGTTAGGGCCAGGAATCAAGGTAACTTGGACATGATCAAGCAAGAGATAGTAAGTCTGAACATCAGCATCTTAGAAATAAGTGAAGTAAAATGTATGGGAAGGGGAAAATTTAATTCATATGACCATGATACCAACAGGCAAGAATTCCTTAGAAGAAAAGGAATATCTCAGAGTCAACAAAAGAGTCTGAAATGCAATACTAGGGTGCAACCTCAAGAACTACAGAATGATCTTGGTTTGTTTCCAAGGCAAACCATTCAATATCAGAGTAACACAAGTCTATGCCCCAATCACTGATGTCAAAAAATTTGAAATTGACCAGTTTTATGAAGACTGACATCACCTTCTAGAACTAACAAAATGTCGTTGCTGAACCAGGAAAGATGCTGGGATTCTTGGCCTCCAGAGGAGAAGAATTCAATCCAGGGCCAGAGATGAGGCTTGATTGCTCAGAGCTTTTGTGTAATTAAGTTTTATTAAAGTATAAAAGAGATAGAGAAAGCCTCTAACACAGACATCAGAAGGGGGCAGAAAGAGTGCCCTCTTCGCTAGTGTTAGCAAGGGAGGTATACACTGTTTAATTAGTTATTACAATGAATCAAAAGAATGTCTGGAGATTGTAAAGATCTTACTAGACCCATTCCCATAATTTACATTTTAAGATAACATGATTAGCCAGAAGGTTTTCAGGAAGGAGAAACTGTCCTCAAGCAGGGTGCATTGTTGTTATATAATCCTTAGTACAGAGTTTAAACTGAGTTGTTTGTTGTGTAATCATCAGTTTCAGGCTTAAAGATAAAAACATTTTATGTGACTAAGACTAAGGAATGTAAAGGGGAAAAAAAGTTTGTCCTTTCTTCCTCCTTGAGAATTCCAGACCCCTATCTCCTCCTCTAGAATCCCAGACCCCTCTGTCCTTGGGGACCCCCAGACTTCTTATCTATCTGCCTAGGAATTGACTCTCTCACAAATACCAAGAAAAGATACACTTTTCATCACAGGGGATTGGAATGTAAAAGTAGGAAGTCAAGGGATACCCAGAATAATAGGCAAGTTTGGCCTGAGAGAACAAAATGAAGCAGGGCAAAGGCTAACAGAGTTTTATCAAGAAGACACACTGGTCCAATACCCTCTTCCTACAACACAAGAGAAGACTCTACACATGGACATTACCAGATAGTCAATAACAAAATCAAATCAATTATATTCTTTGCGGCTGAAGATAGAGAAGCTTTATATAGTTAACAAAACAAGACCTGGAGCTGACTGTGGCTCAGATCATTAGCTCCTTATTGTAAAAGTCAGGGTTAAATTGAAGAAAGTAAGGAAAACTACCAGGCCATTTAGATCTAACCTAAACCAAAACTCTTATGATTATACAATGGAAGTGATAAGTAGATTCAAAGGATTAGATCTGATAGAGTGCCTGAAGAAGTATGGACAGAGGCTCATAGCACTGTACAGTAGAAAGTGACCAAAAACATCCCAAAGAAAAAGAAATGCAAGGAGGCAAAAATGGTTGTCTCTGGAGGCTTTCGAAATAGCTGAGGAAAGAAGAGAAGTGAAAGGCGAGAGAGAAAGGGAAAGATACACTCAAGTGAATGCAGAGTTCCAGAGAATAATAAGCAGAGACAAGAAGGTCTTCTTAGATGAACAATGCAAAAAAAAAAAAAAAAAAAGGAAAAACAGAATGGGAAATACTAGAGATCTCTTAAACAAAATTAATGATATCAAGAGAACACTTCATGCAAGGAGGGGCATCATAAACGACAGAAGTAGTGAGGACCTAGGTGGAGTGGAAGAGTGGGCTGCAGGCAGCCATAGAGGAGACTGTTAAAGACAGGGTGGTCTCACTGGCTGCTCCTGGGACCGAAAAAAATGAAAAAAAAGACAAAAAGGGAATGGTAAGGACTTAACAAAAACAGAAGAACTTAAAAAGATGCAAGAATATACAAAAGAATTATATAGAAAAAGGCCTTAATGACCTGGATAATCACAATGGTGTGGTCACAGAGCTGCACATCCTGGAATGTGAGGTACAGTGGGTCTTAGGAAGCATTACTAAGAACAAAGATAGTGGAGGATAGGAATTCTAGCTGAGCTATTTTAAATACTAAAAGATGGTGCTATTAAACTGCTGCATTCAATAGATCAGCAAGTTTGGAAAACTCAGCAGTGGCCACAGGACTGGAAAAGATCAGATTAGTTTTCATTCCCATCCCAAAGAAGAGCAATGCTAAAGAAAGTTCGACCTATTGCACAATTGCACTCATCTCATATGCTAGCAAGGTAATGCTCAAAATCCTTGAAGCTAGGCTTCAACAGTATGTGATTTGAGAACTTGTAACTGTACCAGCTGGATTTAGAAAAGGCAGAGGAACCAGAGATCAAATTGCCAACATTCACTGGATCATAGAGAAAGCAAGGAAATAACAAAAAACATCTACTTCTGTTTCATTGACTACACTAAAGCATTTGACTGTGTGGATCACAATAAACTGCGGAAAATTCTTAGAGATGGGAGTATCAGACCAACTTAACTTTCTCCTGAGAAGCTTGCATGGGAGTCAATAAGCAACAGTTGGAACCATTGACTGGTTCAAAATTGGGAAAAGGGTAACACAAGGCTGTACATTGCCATTCTGTTTATTTAACTTATATGTAGAATACATCCTGAGAAATGCTGGGCTAGGTAAATTACAAGCCGGAGTCAAGACTGCCAAGAGAAATATCAACAACCTCATATATGCATATGATACCACTCTAATGGCAGAAAATAAACATGAACTAAAGAGCTTCTTGATGAGGGTGATAGAGGAGAGTGAAAAAACTGGCTTAAAACTCAACATTTAAAAAACTAAGATCATGGCATCTAGCCCCATCACTTCATGGCAAATAAAAGGAAAAAGTGGAAGTAATGACATAATATATTTTCTTGAGCTCCAAAATTACTGAGGATGATGACTGCAGCCATGAAATTAAAAGATGTTTACTCCTTAGAAAGAAAGCTATGACAAACTTAGACAGAATGTTAAAAAGCAGAGACATCACTTTTCTGACAAAGGTCCACATAATCAAATTTATGTTTTTTCCTGTAGTCATGTGCAGATGTGAGAGTTTGTCAATAAAGAAAGTTGAGTGCTAAAGAACTGATGCTTTTGAATTGTGGTGCTGCAGAAAACTCTTGAGAAATCAAACCAATCCATCCTATAGAAAATCAACTCTGAATAACCATTGAAAGGATTGATGTTGAAACTGAAGCTCCAATACTTTGGCCACTTTATGAGAAGACTCATTGGAAGATAAGTCTTCCAACTCATTGGAAGACTCTGATGCTGGGAAAGATTGAAGGCAAAAGGAGAAGGGGACAGAAGAGGATGAAATGGTTAGATATCATCACAGATTCAATGTACATGAAATTGAGCAAATGCTGGTAGTTAGTGGAGAACAGAAGAGTCTAGCATGCTGCAGTCCATGCAGTCACAAAGAGTCGGACATGACTTAGAGACTGAACAACAACAACAAATTATTTGTAGTATTATTTTACTATTTTGTTATTCAATTACTATTATACTACTGTATTTTTTGCTTGTTTATATCCTCAGGACTATCATTGTTAAAAGAAAAAACAGGTGGTTTTAAGGGAATCTATAGTATAATGCCTATATGCAGTAGGTATTCTGCATACAAAGGAGTAAGGGCAGAAATGATTGTATTGCTTTGAAGATCATTAAACTGACTATCATTTTTATTGCAACAGTTCATCATGGATTCTGAAAGGTTTCTGTGACTTGGAGAATAGGTCATCCAGAGAGCTAGAAGCAGTGAATCAATTATTCTGGAGTACAGCTTCAATTGAAACTAAATTGTCAAGAATGATTGCCTTATGTAGTTGTCAGTTGTTTAAGAAACTAACAGGCAGGTTCTAGAGAAGTTAATGCACTAAGGCACTCATTACTTAAATATTCATTCAATAAGTTTATTTAGAGTCTTCTATGTTTACACACAGTTTTGTGTGTTGGGAATATATCATAAACAAGAGCAAATTGTCAAGTTTATCACAAGTTACTCAACATGAAATAGTTTAAACAGAAACAAGAAAGTCTTGCTAAATCTAACTGGAGAGGTTAAGGAGTGAACCTGTCTTTCTTTATCGGATTATTATTGATATAAAATTCTTAGGAATAAACACAGGAGATAAAAGACTTGTACAACAAAAACCACAAAATACTGATGAGAGAAATTTTATAAAAAGGCATAATTAACTGAAAAGATATCCTATTTTCACGAATTGAAAGATGTAATATAGCTAAGATGTCCACATTACTCCCAGTAATCTACATATTCAGTGCAAGCACTATCACAATCCCAATGACAGTTTTATAGAAACAGCAAAAAAAAAATCTAAAATTCAAACAGAACCACAAAAACCCTTAATAGACAACACAATTTGAGAAAGAACAAAGCTAGAGATATTTCAAAATGCATTATTCCTGATTTCAATATATGTTACCATCAGCCCTCAGTATCTGTGGATGCCAAAACTACAGATGAGGTGGGCTGACTGAACTATTCCATTTCATATAAAAGACTGAGTATTTGTGGATTTTGGTATTTACAAGGGTTCTGGTACCAATCCCTTCACTGATAATGAGGGATGATTGTACAAAGCTATAGTAATTAAAATACTATGGTACTAGAATAAACACAGACATATATCAATGAAATGAAATAGTGAGGAATAAATCCATACATATCTGGTCAATGGATCTTAAATAACAGTGCCAGAACATACAATGCAGAAAGAATAGTTTTCTCAATAAGTGTTGGGAAAACTGGATATCCACATGCAAAGAGATGTTTATCGTACATTACACACAAAAACCAAAGCAAAGTGCATTAGACTTAAATGCAAGACCTGAGACTGTAAAACTCCTAGAAGAAAACACAAAAGGAAGACTTAAGGGCTCAGTCTCTGCAATGATGTTTTGAATGTGACAATAAAAGCACAGGTGACAAAACCAAAAACAGAGGAGAGGACTGCATCAATCTAAAAAGTTTTTATATAGAAAACATATAACATAGAATGAAACAGTAACCTATGGAATGAGAGAAAATATTTGCAACCCTGAAAAGGGGTTAATATGTATCTGAAAAGGGGTTAATATTCAAAAAATATACAAAATCCCCTTAACTGAAAGAAGTAAATAAGTGACTTGATTTTTAAAATAAGCCAGATAATAAATAGACATTTATTTAAAGAAGTCATACAAATTATCAACAGGTATATGAAAAGATACTCAATCACTAATTGAGTTAGATGTTCATTAATCATTAGGGAAATGCAAATCAAAACCATATCACCTCATACCTGTTAGGATAGACAATTTTTGTCAAAAGACAACACATAATAAAGTCTTAGATTCGGATTAGAAATGGACCTTGTACACTTTTGGAAGGTATGTAAACCACTAGCTATCATGGAAACAGTATAGAGTTTCCTAAAATATTAAAAATAGAAATACCATATGATCCATAAATCCCACTTTTGGGTTACTTACCTAAAATAATTGAAATCAGGATTTTGAAGAGATACTAACACTTTTGTGTTCTCTGCAGCATTATCCATAGTAGTCAAGGGGTATAAACAACCTAAAAGTCCATTGAATATGAAAGGATGAAGAAAATGTGGTAAAATGGATTATTAGCCAGTCTTTAAAAAAATGGAAATTCTGTCATATGTGACCATATGGATGGACACCAAGGATATCATGTTAAGTGAAATGAGCTGGTAACAGATGGACAAATACTACATCATTCTACTTCTATAAGTAATCTAAGGTGGCAAACATAAAAGCACAAAGTAGAATAGTGGTTTACAGGGGCATCAAGGAGGAGAAGAAAATGGGGAGTTGCTCTTCATGGAGTATAAATGTTCAGCTATGCAAGATGATTAATTTCTAGAGATCTAAAGTACTCCATTGTGCTATCATTAAACACAATGTATAGTACACTAAAAATACTGCTAAGGGGGTATATCTCATGTTGTCTTCTTACCACAATTAAAAAAATATATTGAATGATAGCTTTTATTATCTATTGGAAGGTATATGAACAGTCTGCATTTACATATTTATATATCATGCATTACTATACATACATATTTTGGGTTTCCCTGTGGCTCAGTGGTAGAGTCTATCTACCAATGCAGGAGTTGCAGGTTTGATCCCTGGGTCAAGAAAATCCCTTGGAAAAGTAAATGGCAACCCACTTCTGTATTCTTGCCTGGAAAGAGGAGATTGGTGGGCCACAGTCCATGGGACGGCTAAAGAGTCAGATGTGACTTAAGAAACTACAACAATATATGCATTTTATGTATAAAATCTTATTGCCTCTCCTTATATATATTTAAAGTTTTGTAGGAAGCACCATGTATTAAAATAAAATGATGAAAGTCACATAACTTTTTTGAATATCATTTTTTAATCTTTTATCAGAGGGAATTAAATAATTGAGTTTAAGGTCTAATCAAGGTCAAAGCCATTTTCTATGATGCTCTTTCAAAATCTAGTTGGTATGTAAAATAATACTAGACATCAAGAAATGACTGAATGAAAACACGCTATTAGACGTTATAATTCAAAAGCTGAATTTGAATTAGAAAGCTGTGGTATATATACACAATGGAATATTACTCAGCCATTAAAAACAATACATTTGAATCAGTTCTACTCAAGTGGGCAAAACTGGAGCCTATTATACAGAGTGAAGTAAGCCAGAAGGAAAAACAACAATACAGTATACTAACGCATATATATGGAATTTAGAAAGATGGTAACGAGAACCCTGTATGAGAGACAGCAAAAGAAACGCAGATGTATAGAACAGTCTTTTGGACTCATGGGAGAGGGCAAGGGTGGGACAATATGGGAGAACAGCATTGAAACATGTAAATTATCATATGTGAAATCAATCGCCAGCCCAGGTTTGATGCTTGATACAGGGTACTCAGGGCTGGTGCACTGGGATGACCCAGAGAGATGGAATCGGGAGGGAGGTGTAAGGGGGGGTTCTTGAGGGGGAACACATGTATACCCATGGTGGAGTCATGTGAATGTATGGCAAAACCAACACGATAATGTAAAGAAAATAAATAAATAAATAATTTTTAAAAATAAAGTAAAATCTGAACTTTAGTATTTTAAGGTTTCTCTTGTTGAGGGTATGTGTAACTTTTTAAAGTCTTCCATACAATTTTTTCATGCGATCTTTCCATTCAAGTACGTGTGTATCTGTAAATAAGAAAAAAAAAAAAAAACTTGCTGTGAATAAAGAAAACATCTCTTACTTTTAAAAAAAACTCTGTCATACAGCTATAAAATTTGAATGTTTGAATAAAAAAAATACAGCATGAAGAATGTTTTTCTCCCATTTTCCCTTAAAGAGGACTTTTGGAGCTTATGAGATTAAAAAAAAAAAAAAAGGAGAGAAGGTGGAAGGAAAAGAGCAGGGGAGGGGGGAGAACAAAAGGAAAGGAGAAGGAAAAGCTTAGCAGATGTGTTCAACAAAGACATAGGATAGAATGACTCATATTGAAGAGATCCTGGAGTGTACAAATTGAAGTGCTTTAAATAGAAAATAGAAAGAGACTCAGAAAATGTCACTTTTGTGCCTCTCTGTGGGGAAATTAGAAGGCAAACTTTTACACTGAACAGAGAGATAATGTTTTCTCCCCAAGGTGATGGACAAGCAATTATTGAATTTCTGCTTTTTCATTATGCAAAGCATTGTGGGATGTACAGGGGATTAAAAGTCCTTAATCTTGAGCAGCCTAGATTCAAGATGAAAGTGAAAGAGAAAGATCTCAGTCGAGTCCAACTCTTTGCTTCCCATGGAATTCTCCAGGCCAGAATACTGGCATGGTTAGCCTTTCCCTTCTCCATGGGATCTTCCCAACCAAGGGATCAAACCCAGGTCTCCCGCATTGCAGATGGATTCTTTACCAGCTGAGCCACCAGGGAAGATAAAGAATACTGGAGTGGGTAGTCTATCCCTTCTCTAGTGGATCTTCCAGACCCAGGAATCCAACCAGAGTCTCCTTACTTGCAATCTTGTAACACTAAGTAAATAGGAAAACAAACTGTTATGAGATAACTTTTGTTATAACTATGTATTCTAATCACAAAGCAGAACAGAGTGCTACACTGATTTCTGTTGATTTGACTTGAACTGACCTTAAGTGATTTAAATTAGCAAAGGATTCCCAAAGAAAGCATACCTTGAGACAAAACAAAATGACTCAATGGAAAGTTGTCTTTCATTTATTTTTTTTGGTAGTTATATCAATACATATACAAAACTCCTATTTTACTTATATATCTTTGTAAACAGGCCCTTTGCTTCCTAAATAACTAAAGTGAATATCAAAACAAAACTTGTGGCTTGCTCCATTGTGGCTTAATAACACCACTGACCCTGATGTTTCTCTAATCAGAAACTGGATTTTCCTTCCATAGTTTTATATTAACAAACTGTTCTCCAAAACCAGTACATAAATAATGCAAGGAGACAATCAAAAGTGAAAACAATTAGATATAATTGTCTTCTTCACAACATATGGTCTTATGAGCATTTCAATGACTATTACCTTCTATGATTGAAATTACCACAATCATATAATGCTCTCCTGTACTCTGATCGGGGCTTCCCTGATGGCTCAGATAGTAAAGACTCTTCCTGCTATGCGGAAGGCAGGGGTTTGATCTTTGGGTCAGGAAGATCCCTTGAGAAGGATATGGCTACCCACTGCAGTATTCTTGCCTAGAGAATTCCATGTAAAGGAGCCTGGGGACCTCCTTACTTCATGGATCACAAAGAGTTGATGCAACTGACATTTTGACTTTGACATTCTGATACAGTTCAATTCAATTCAGTCACTCAGCCATGTCCGACTCTGCAACCCCATGAATCGCAGCACGCCAGGCCTCCCTGTCCATCATCAACTCCCGGAGTTTACCCAATCTCATATCCATCGAGTTGGTGATGCCACACAGCCATCTCATCCTCTGTCATCCCCTTCTCCTCTTGCCCCCAATCCTTCCCAGCATCAGGGTCTTTTCCAACTAGTCAACTCTTCGCATCAGGTGGCCAAAGTATTGGAGTTACAGCTTCAACATCAGTCCTTCCAATGAACACCCAGGAGAAATAGCTTTAAGGGACTAGATCTGATAGGCAGAGTGCCTGATGAACTATAAACAGAGGTTTGTGACATTGTACAGGAGACAGGGATCAAGGCCATCCCCATGAAAAAGAAATGCAAAAAGCAAAATGGCTGTCTGATGAGGCCTTACAAATAGCTGTGAAAAGAAGGGAAGTGAAAAGCAAAGGAGAAAAGGAAAGATATTCTCATTTGAATGCAGAGTTCCAAAGAATAGCAAGAAGAGATAAGAAAGCCTCCCTCAGTGATCAATGCAAAGAAATAGAGAAAAACAACAGAATGGGAAAGACTAGAGATCTCTACAAGAAAATTAGAGATACCAAGGGAACATTTCATGCAAAGATGGGCTCGATAAAGGATATTCTGACTAGGTAGTGACAAAAAAATACTTAGTTTCCGAAAATAATGTTATGGATAGAAAACCAGTTTCTGGCAATGAAAGTAAAGTTACAACTAGGAATATTTAATGCTCCCCAGAGTTTCCTGAATACTTCCATCTATATGCTTATTTGACTGATTTAGATGGATATTTTACCCATGTCCAATTTCTATTCTAAAATGATTTCCTCTGCCACACAAAATGATTACACTCAGCACTTCTAACATGTCATATATTTTGTATATGTGCTGCCAAAGCGAGCACGTAACATGTCATATATTTTGAATCAACAAGTTGAAAGAATATAGGCTGTGTAAATTTATCACTGGGAATTGCCTGATGTCATTTTTCATGTTAATAAGAAAACAATCAGGAAGTAAGGACATATTTCTATTGCTTTACTCATATAGATAAAGTTATGTGAATGGTACAATTATTATATACACAGAGATACATACATATGAATATATACTCATATGTAAAGAAATATAAAAATGTTATTAAAAGCAAAAAATGACATTATATATTAAATTTATATCTCCCTTTCTAATTCTCTCCCATCTCAAAGTTTTATGATTTGGTAGTTACCTTTTTTATTTTTTCCAGACTGAATTATTATAATAATTTCTTGATATGTATTACATAGTTTACTCTTACTCTCTCCATCTAAGTCCATTAATGTTAAACTCCTATCCTAACTATTCTTTGGAATAAGGAAATAATGTAAGACAGATGGCCCTCTGCAATTTAAAATATGATGCTGACATATTTTGGTGATTACAATAAAATGGTAACTCTTTATCCTGCCTACAATGATCTATGTGATTTGATATCTAGCGACCTTCCCAAAATTACCTTCTAAATCTCTCCTATACAGTGTCCTATAGCCTCACTGGGCTTTGGTGTTTTACATGTGTCCATTCCTTTTACTCTTTGGAACATGTGCATTTGTTGCTTCTTTGTCTGCATTGTTCTTCCTTTAGCCCTTTCCACAGCTGGATCCTCCTCAGAAGTCAGCTCTCAGCTGACTATTATCCCCTCAGTAATGCTTTCCTTGATTATGCACACGAAGTGGCTTCACAGCTTCTTCTAGCTTGCTGTCTTCTTTATTATATTCATGGTACACATCACAATCTGTAATCATCTTGTTTACTGATTTATATTGTGATCTAAATTTTCTTAGAGGGATTTCCCATTAGTAATATTTTGAGAAAGGTAAAGAGAAAAAGTAAGTCTATGACAACTACCAAATCTCTCAAGCAAAGAGATGCAGAGCACATGCCAGAATTTTATAACCCCAGAATACAAAGCATTTTGAACTGAGAAGCATTCTACTCCTTTATGATACCAAAAGGAATAGTAAAATCTAAGAGGATAATGGAACAAAAGGAAGGAAAGTGGTGTCCCAAGCAGGAAAAACATTTAAGAAGGTTTTTTTTCTGGAGATAAGAGAGAAGAGAAATTATATTTTAAGTATGAAAAACCAAAGAGAATTTACCTTGGATGAAGCAAAAAGTGGAAAGGGACAGTAGTGCAAGATAATGTTAGAGAAATAAGGTAAGGGAAATGAGGGTCACGGTTTTACCTGTAAGCATCAAGTAGCAAATGTTAAAATAACTTCAGAGAAGAAAAGAATGATTCAGGTGTAAGGTTTTTAGAAGAAGCAAATTTTAGATGAAGCAAAGATTGGTGCAAAGAACACTTGTCCCATCAAAAGCCACAAGACCTGGGAATATGGGCTTGGCACTACTGGAAATAAATCATGTGATTTTGAATAAGTCATTTTAGGTTTGCAGACATATTTATAAAGAATAAATATTTGAACAAGTGATTTCTATGTTCCTTTATTTGCTTTAAAATTGGAAACACAAATGAATCATTATAGCCACTTTTCCACTGTTACTCCCTGCAAAAACTAATATTTCAAATGAATGATGATGGTTCTTCTGTCTACTCTTAACTATCCTTTCAGATTGTCACTTCTTTTATCTCATTAATATTTATCAACTGGTTACTTTTCACTTTCTCCATAATATGGCATCATCCTATTAATGACTGGTGTTAAGACAAAGAGAATAACGTTATACTTACTATGTACTATATTTGTTTTTTGGTCCCTTATATTGAAGTTTTAACCTGGCCTAAGTTCTAAGCTTACAGTTTGGTGGAAGATGCCATCTCTGGGGCTAAGATTGTAGCAGCCCCTTGCCTTCCGGCTCTGGCATCTCAAGCCTTCCTCTATGCCTCCGGGTGGGGAGGGGACAGTACACAGTGGGCTAGCTTTCCTTAGGTATTCACTCAATCCTTTGTTCTGTGAGCAGGCCAGTGCCAGCAACCTGCACTTTAGGTTGTTAGGTTAGAGCCTTTCTCGGGAAAGTTCTCTTTTCCACAGTCATGATAGGTGTATATTCAGAAGGATTTTTGTTTTGTTTTGTTTTCTCCTGGTTATGCTATGTTGCCTTCTGAGATTCCAAAACTCCCCACACACCCACCTATGAGAGGGTTTCCTACTGTGTGGAAACTTCTCCTTCTGGACTTCCTTCCCAGGACAGGTCTCCATTCCTAACTCTTATCTCTGTTTTTGTCTTGTATATTTTGTCCTACTTCCTTTTTTAAAAAATTTATTTTAATTAATTAATTAATTTTGTAAAATTTTCTTTACATTACTGTGTTGGTTTTGCCATACATTGACATGAATCTGTCATGGGTATACATATGTTCCCCTTCCAGAACCCCCCTCCCTCCTCCCTCCTGATTCCCTCTCTCTGGGTTATCCCGGTGCACCAGCCCTGAGCATCAAACCTGGGCTGGCAATTGATTTCACATATGATAATTAACATGTTTCAATGTCCTACTTCCTTTTGAAGAGAACAGGCTGCCTTTTTGGGTGCCTGGTTTTCTCTGTCAGTGTTCAGAAGTTGTTTTGTGAAAGTTGCTCAGCATTCAAATGATCTTTTGATGAATTTGTGGTGGAGAAAGTGATCTTCCTGTCCTATTCCTCTGCTATCTTGAAGCTTATGATTATATTCTTTGCAGCCAAAGAAGGAGAAGCTCTAAATGTCAGCAAATACAAGACCAGGAGCTGACTGTGGCTCAGATTATGAACTCCTTACTGCTGAGTTCAGACTAAAACTACAAATTCAGAATTAAATTGAAGAAAGTAGGGAAAATTACTAGACCACTGAGGTATGACCTAAATCAAATCCCTTACAATTATACAGTAGAAATGAGAAATAGATTTAAAGGTCTAGATCTGATAGACAAAGTGCCTGATGAACAATGGATGGAAGTTCGTGACACTGTACAGGAAACAGGAATCAAGACCATTCCCAAGAAAAAGAAAAGCAAAAAAGAAAAATGACTGCCTGAGGGGGCCTTACAAATAGCTGTGAAAAGAAGGGAAGGGAAAAGCAAAGGAGACAAGGAAAGATATACCCATTTGAATATAGAGTTCCAAAGAACAGCAAGGAGAGATAAAAAAGCCTCCCTCAGTGATCATTGCAAAGAAATAGAGAAAAAGAATAGAATGAGGAAGACTAAATATCTCTTCAAGAAAATTGGGGATACCAAGGGAACATTTCATGCAATATGGGCTCAATAAAGGAGAGAAATGGTATGGACCTAACAGAAGCAGAAGATATTAAGGAGAGGTACCAAGAATACATAGAAGAACCATACAAAGAAGATTTTCATGACCCAGAGAATCATAATGGTGTGATCACTCACATAGAGCCAGATATCCTGGAATGTGAAGTCAAGTGGGCCTTAGGAAGCATCATTATGAACAAAGCTTTTGGAGGTGATGAAATTCCAGTTGAGCTATTTCAAATCCTGAAAGATGATTCCGTGAAAGTGCTGCCCTCAATATGCCAGGACATCAGGAAAACTCAGCAATGGCCACACGACCAGAAAAGGTCAGTTTTCATTCCAAGCCCAAAGAAAGGCAATGCCAAAGAATGTCCAAACTACCACACAATTTCACTCATCTAACATGCTAGCAAAGTGATGCTTAAAATTCTCTAAGCCAGGCTTCAACAGTACATGAACCGTGAACTTCCAGATGTTCAAGTTGAATTTAGAAAAGGCAGAGGAACCAGAGATCAAATTGCCAACATCCACTGGATCACTAAAAAAGCAAGAGAGTTTCAGTAAAACATCTACTTCTGTTTTATTGACTATGCCAAAGCCTTTGACTGTGTGAATCACAAAAAACTGTGGAAAGTTCTGAAAGAGATGGGAATACCAGACCACCTGACCTGCCTCCTGAGAAATCTGTATGCAGGTCAAGAAGCAACAGTTAGAACTGGACATGGAACAACAGACAGGTTTTAAATAGAGAAAGAAATACGTCAAGGCTGCATATTGTCACCTTGCTTATTTAACTTATGCAGAGTATATCATGTGAAATGCTGAGCTGGATGAAGCACAAGCTGGAATCAAGATTGCCAGGAGGAATATCAGCAACGTCAGATATGCAGATAACACCACCCTTATGGCAGAAAGCAAAGAAGAATGAAACAGCCTTTGATGAAAGTGAAAGAAGAGAGTGAAAATGTTGGCTTAAAACTCAACAATCAGAAAACTAAGATCACGGCATCCAGTCCCATCACGTCATGGCAAATAGATGGGGAAACAGTGGAAAGAGTGAGAGACCTTATTTTTTGTGGCTCCAAAATCACTGCAGATGGTGACTGAAGTCATGAAATTAAAAGATGTTTGCCCCTTGGAAGAAAAGCTATGACCAACCTAGACAGCATATTAAAAAGCAGAACATTACTTTGCCAACAAAGGTCCATCTAGTCAAGGCTATGGTTTTTCTAGTGGTCATGTATGGATGTGAGAGTTGGACTATAAAGAAACCTGAGTGCTGAAGAATTGATGCTTTTGAACTGTGGTGTTACAGAAGACTCTTGAGAGTCCCTTGGACTGGCAAGGAGATCCAGCCAGTCCATCCTAAAGGAAATCAGTTCTGAATATTCATTGGAAGGACTGATGCTGAAAGTGAAACTCCAATCCTTTGGCCAGATGATGCAAAGAATAAACTCACTGGAAAAGACCCTGATGCTGGGAAAGATTGAAGGTGGGAGTAGAAGGGGATGACCGAGGATGAGATGGTTGGATGGCATCACTGATGCGATGGACATGAGTTTTTGTAGGCTCCGGGAATTGATGAACAGGGGAGCCTGGCATGCTGCAGTTCATGGGATCGCAAAAAGTCAGACATGACTGAGCGACTGAACTGAACTGAACAGAAGTTCTAAGCTCACATAGTTGTCTGGAATCCCTGTCCTAACATAAATATAACCTTTGTATCTGTCTTTAAAAAATATATACTTCCCTAAAGTAAGAGAAACTGGTGAACAAAACAGAACAAAAAGCCCGATTGAGGTTGCATCAAAAATTTCAACAAATCAACCAAGAAGTTAAAGAGAATTAACTTAGTTCCTTCCAAATAGTAGTGTAGTTTGTTTCCATATTGCCCTCTTTTTTTCTATTATTATGCAGTTAATGCAGTCTCCTCAGTAATGTCTTCTGACTGATTAAGCCACTTATGATTGAACCTGATGTAGAAAATGAGAAAAGCCTCTTAAATACCTAAATAGTATAATTCCTATTAGCTGCTATAAATCACAGCCAGAATGCTACTGAATTCAACATTTTGCTCAGGCACAAATAGTTCCAGAATTGAATCATTTTTATCAATGTTTGTAATGAAACGTAGAAAATAAATTAGAACTCCTGACATTAGACTATTTTTAATGGTTTGTTGAATTTTCTCTCTTAAAGATATTTTGTGCAGATGTCAGTGTTCCCTGTTCAAGAATTTCAAATGGAAAATTTAGGACAATCAGAGGGTTTTTCATGCTAGCGCCCTTCAACATATCAAGGGGATTAATAGTGTTTTTAGAGTCTGATAGTATCTGATAATATACTTTGCAGAATAATTCAGATTAAAGTCTGAAAATTGTAAAGGGGTACACAGGACAATATGCAGCTGTTTAGCTTGAATTTTTGAATATATATATATATATATATATATATATATATTAGTAATTTTTAATGTTAATAGGCATTGTCCTCCATATATTCCAGTTACCAATATTAACTATTTGAATAATATAAATGCACTAATTGTACCAGAAAGTTTACTCATGTTAACATAATCTTTGAAATAAATATGCTTTGCTGTCTCTGCTCACACTTTAAATGGCTTGTACATGCATGGTCAATGGTTAGAAGTTTACGGCTCTCTAATGATTTTTTTAACCTTAGGTTTGAACATAAATTTATCTTCCAACTTGCATAAACAGGGACACTGCTTCATTCTTTAGTTCCAGACTCAGCTTATGCCAGGCAAGGTTAATGTACATCTGTTCCTGCATGTTCTTGGGTGGCATATTGGTTTGTTGCAAAATAACAAGCATTATTGTGTTGTAATAAGGTAAGATTACAGAAGGTTTCAGATCTTTTTTTTTTTTTGGCTTCTTCTTATTTAATACTTTTGTATATATGTTATTTTAAGTAAAGTGAATTACATTCAAAAGACCATATTTTACATAGGTGAATGAAATAATTTCCCTTAAGATATTCTTAAAAAGAACAGATCAATTAGGGTTTACAAGACATGACACTATCAAGACCAGGTAATTATTCAATGATTTGACAGAATAGAATGCTATATAAAATGAAAGAAAACAGCAGAATCCATACTTCCACACAGTCTTTCAAAAGAAGAATGTATGTTCTGCTCTGAGACATGGGCTAGTGGGGCCTCTGTCTGAAGTCCTATGCCCCTGGGACTCCATGTTTTAGAATACCTTCCTTGAAATTTTCTAAGCTCCACTCTGGTGTCTGGGATAGAATAGGCTGTTGGTGTCATCTGGATAGTATTTCCCAGATGTCACCTGGGGTCCATGTGGGCCTTGGAGAGCTCTTCAATCCTTCCCTCATGTGTGAATTGGTCAAATACTCCTGGAAACTTGAAGACTCATGCCTATGAGATTGTCCTAGAGCCTTGTAGCCAGGTTAAACTTTGCAGCAAAATATCTCTTCACAATATCATGCAAGATTGTGTCAACAGTATGGTGCTGAAGACATTAGTTTAGGTGCTCGAACTGTTTATGTAGACAAGCCTGCCACAGAAAGTTTTGTCCAGGGTCCCACATATTCTAGAGGCAATCTGAATTATATGATGTATAAAAATCATTCAATTCTTACTATGTTTTATTCTATACATTTGAACAATAGATGCAAGTACAAGGTACAACAAAGGCATTTTGAAGCAAACATAGTGAACATAAAAATAAGTCTCTTGGTTTCTTCCATTGAAAATAAAATAAGCTAATATTATCAAACATTACATCAATAAATGTTGAAGTTGACAATTAAAATGCTATTCTAATACCACTCAGGGAAGTTACTGTATCATATATCAGGAGGAAACATATACAATTAGGAAAAAGATATTGAAGTTTATGTTACTGACAGAGTGGTGTTCTGGTGAATTGCTGTAACACAAACCTCTCCAAAACCCAGTGGTATTTAGAGAAACAGCAATAATTTATTTTGGTCACAGATCTACAAGTAGGTAGAGGTCATAACAGATAGTTTTAATTGTTCCATATAATACTAGCTGGGACATATCAACTAAGGCTGAAGGATCTACTTCCAAAATAATTTCCCAGTTTTGTGGCAAAGTTATTGTTGGGCATTGCCTAGTAGCTCAGTCAAGGCTGTCA
Organism: Antilocapra americana; assembly: GCA_007570785.1. NCBI lineage: Eukaryota > Metazoa > Chordata > Mammalia > Artiodactyla > Antilocapridae > Antilocapra > Antilocapra americana. Next base: position 14,266,865 of record ML664199.1, read on the forward strand.
GCAACCTTCAAGTCCTCTTCATGTGGACCTTTTGCTAGTTGGGCTTACTTATAGTATGGCAGCTGGATCTAAGAGTATTACTAGTGGTAAGAAATGGAAACGGCCAGTATTTTCTTGACTGGGACCAGAACTTGGGTCAGTATTACTTGTACAATTCTATTGGTCAAAGGACCCATAGAGCTTCTACTGCTGATTAAAGGAACAAAGACATAAATCTCATTTTTCAGTGGAAGCAATGTCAAACTACCTGTTTAGTTCAGTTCAGTCACTCAATTGTGTCCAACTCTTTGGCGACCACATGATCTGCAGCATGCCAGGCTTCCCTGTCCATCACCAACTCCTGGAATTTGCTTTCAACGTACTTGTGGCCATCTTTAATTCACCACAGGTAGGCAAAAAAAAAAAAATATTACTACAAAAATATGATTAGAATTATTGTCTGAGTTCAAAGAAACTGTCTAGATTTCAGAGGGAAAACAAATGTCCATTCTAAGAATACAGTATGAGAAGATGAGGGTTTAAAACTTCTTTTTCCACTATAAGTCTATGAGGACACCCAGACAGATAAAATCACTTCACTGGAAGTAAGGGTATCAGTTATATCAGTTTTACCCTCATTTTCATAAAAGAGGCAGGAAAATTACTGCTACATGCCATTGTTTAACGGTTTAAAAAGCCTCATCTGAAGCTATATGCAAAGTCTGAAATTTGTAGGTATGTGAACAACTAAATTCCCTATATTTGTTTAATCTAATTTCAGTGATCTTTTCTATTAGCTGGAATTAAGATTATACTAACTAGTTCAGTCATTTAAATATATAGAAACAGAGGTTCTGTTGGCTAAAATGATGATTTTCAAACATTTAAACAGCTGTTTGATAGTAGAATCAGTACTCAATCTATTGCTTCTTTCTCCATACTTTGTATTAGATATTTCAATCATGCTCCATTTATCCTCATGTATTATTTTGATGGAGTTGTTTTTAAAAATTATTTGAATAAGGAAGGTATAGAAAACAACATATTAAAATAAGTACCATATTTGGTACTTATGGCAAATAAGAATTTGCCATAACAAATTCTTGTTTAAAAGTTAAATAGACATAATTACTTGAGGATTCCTTTCTTTCATAGCAAATAGTCTTATCCTTGGCAATCGTAAAGACAAATCACACAATGATAAATAGGTCAAATATCAGTTGTTGAATCATTTTAAGGGTGCAAAATCAGGTCAGCAGTGTCACAGTGAATGGTTTCTCACTTTGAAATGTTGCCTGAGAATTATTTTCAGTTTAAAAATTCTGCCTTAAGCCTTTTAGAACAGACTCTTTGGCATGTAACATTTTCCTATTCATCATCAATTATCCTTCGAAAAGAAGACATATGAGTTTTGCATGTGTGCACTCAGTTTCTCAGTTGTGTCCAACTCTTTGCCACCCCATGGACTGCAGCCTGACAGGCTCCTCTATTCATGGGATTTCCCAGGTAAGAATACTGAAGGGGTTGCCTTCTCCTCCACCAGAGAGTCTTCATGACAGAGGGATTGAACCTGCATCTCCTAAGTTTTACCATAGGCAAAATAGACTCAATTACAATTTCCTCGTATGCCAAATGGCAGATTTGTGAGTAAATGATAATGATTCACAAGTATAAGGTTTTAAATATTTAAAAAAGAAATTGTAAAATATCTTGGATATTAAATTAGTAGAGCTTAATGATAATATTAATATAAATAAATATATAATGGTAATTCATTCATTCATTCATCTGTCCATCCAACTAGCATCACTGAACCCTTGAAGTGATTAGCAAGATTAAGTATGCAAAAAATTATAAAGAATTGATATGGGAAATAGCTTCCAAAATATTAGCTAATGATAGTAGCTGACATTAATAATTTTACTTCTGTGCTTAAAACTTGAAATTCTAATTTTAAGCATCATATGTAATGTTTATCATGAGCTGATTAGTTAATTTCTGGAATTATTTCCTTTTCAGATATAAGGTAACTGAAGTGTTGCCCAAAGGCTTTAACGCTGAGAATTGAGCTCACTGAGAAATAGAGATGAAAGGGATGTTGTCAAAAAATATGTAGAACAAAAAAAAAATCATTTTTATTGTATATTATTATTTTTCTATTCAGAATTTCTGTGAGCAATTTCTTCCACCCTTTCTCCACCATCATTCAAGTAACAATCAGGATTCTACAGAAGAATCCTGAAGGATTCTCCAGAAGAAAGCACAGAGATTAAAAGAATCCAATTACTTAATTTCAAAAACTGTTTCAAAAACTACACAGTTTCAAAAACTGTGGAGTAGACCTAAGATAAAAGATTTGAAAAATATCCAGAGCTAGCTTTTGCTGCTCTAGAGGTTAGCACATTTTCTTTAAACTGGAGAAAGTGAAAGCTGCTCAGTTGTGTCCAGCTTTTTGTGACCCTGTGGACTATACAGTCCATGGAATTCTCCAGGCCAGAATACTGGAGTGGGTAACTGTTCCCTTCTCTAGGAGATCTTCCCAGCCCAGGGATCAAACCCAGGTCTTCCACATTGCAGGGGGATTCTTTACCAGCTGAGCCACAAGGGAAGCCCAAGAATACTGGAGTGGGTACTCATCCCTTCTCCAGTGAATCCTCGCAACCCAGGAATCGAACTGGGGTCTCCTGAGTTGCAGGCAGATTCTTTATCAACTGAGTTTTCAGGGAATCCCAAACTGGAGAAAAGGGGAAGAAAATAAATTTTCCTCCAAACTGGATAAAAGGGGAAGAGAATAAAATTGGAAATGGCCACTTCCTCTCAGGCTCCCTTCATGGATGAGAAGAGATATAATGTGTGTAAATGGTGTGGATGCCCAGACAAAAGGATCTGAGAGCTCTCCAGTGTTGTCCAGATTAGAAATGATAGGGTAGAGACACTGAGAAACCTAAGCATTCTTGTGGTCAAGAGAAAAGAATAACCGTTATAGACTAATAAGTGAAGTCCAGATGGAAATGCAGATATCATAGCTATCTTCATCCAGGAGAGCTGACAACATGGAGGACTAAACATCTCTGCCCTTACTCCTCTCTCCATTATTTTTTGAAACCATATTAGCCCCTGAGGTTAAATACATAATTGGAATAGTAAAGGGAAATCATAGCTTGATCAAGATCAACTTCTATTGCCCTTTATATTGATGTTTAAGTGGAATCTAAGTTCATTTATGGGAAAACAAATGAATATGTATTTCTTAGAAACCTGATACTAATTATCACTATCAATATATTTACTAGATTAGTATAGGAATACAAGGACATAAATAATGCTTAAAAAATCAAGCAGAGATTTATATTTCCTTTTTTTCTCTTTCTTGATGATATTTTCCCTGATATAAAATGGGAAAGAAAAAAAGAAACCTGGCCAGGCCTCATAGTAACCATTTGTGTGAGTTATTTTATGACAGGAGGGTCTAGTAAGGAACACAAAACTAATAAGCCACCATTACTTGGGAAAAATCTGGGAAAGGTCAAAAGGGGATGCCACATGTTCTACCAGCTCCCAGAATCCTCCTCACTGAAATCCATTTTGGCTGAGTAATCCATGTACCACCTTGTGTTTCCAGCTTAAAACATATTAACATCTAGAGAATATGTAACTGATTACAGATAGCATTGATTGATTACTATTTTTTGGGGAAGTAGGACACAAGCAGAACTATTACAATATAAAGCACTCTTATATTCAGTCAAGTAGAGAGAAATGAATTGGATTATCATGGTTGCATTGAAGACTATACTGACAATTTTATTCTTTGTGTGTCAAAGACTGAGATAAAGCAAAAGATAAATTTTCATGATAATCCCACAAACACACACACAGTCACCCGAAAGTACTTTCTGACATTTCCTAAGAAAATGTATTAACCAGTGTAAAGCAGAAAATGTCATTTCCCAGACAGGCAGATTGTTATTATAATTTTGCAATAGCTTTTAAAATTTTCATAAAATTTGGCACAGAAATCCTAGTTCTAAATATTTAAACTTTAAAATAATCATAAAACCATAAAACTTCTTGAAGAGCCACATATAAGTTATTCTTCAGAAAGATTTGTAATAGTAGAATAATAACAGCAATGTAATTTCCTAACAAGAAGAAATTGACTAATTAAATAGTACACCAAAAGTTCTTAAAAACTATGAATTTTATACTTATTTAGTAGCATGGTTAAATATATCACAAAACAGTAAATAACACAGATTAAAAGCAAAAATCAAAGGTCTGTTATTTTAGAGGAATAAAATTATTTACAAGAGTTATATCTGGTGTCAAGGTTATGGATAATTTTTATTTTCTTTATAACTTTCTGTATTATCCAAATTCATCTTATAAACATATTCTTTGCTTTTGTGTGGCATTTATAATAAAATAATATTATTGAAAACAAAGTAAGCATACAAAATGCAATGTAAAAACTTAAAAACTTAGCTAGAAGCTGTTACTTTGCATTCTACTTGCATGGGTCCATCTTTGAATGCTGCTGAGAAGGAATAAAATCAAACCACAAGGTCAACACACACCAGTGCTCACTGAGTCTCCAAAGGATGAGCTTGGATGAGCCTCAAAATATTGAGCTATGCTATTGAAAATTGACCTGTACCATCTGAACCTCTGAGATTTATAATATTACAGATAAAATTTGTCTGAATAGAAGAGATAAAATTGGAAAGAACAGTTCAACTCTGAATCAAAATTTCTCATTGATTTTAAAATTTATTCTAGTCATTATTACTAAGGCTGAATGAAATGATATATCTAAACCTATTAAAGTATAAGCTTGATCATGTTTATCTAAAGCATGATTCCATTAGACCCAAATTTTTAAAATTACATAACAGAAATGGCTTCAATGCTTGTTTTACCCCTTTTGATAAAATTTACAGATGTTTACTATAAACATATCTCACCAAACACATATATACACATAGAAACACATAGACAATAAAAATCAATCAACAAACAGAAGACTAGGTAATAAACCCTTGATGCATATTCCAGTATTTCAAGTGTTTGTTTATAGGTGTACACACAGAATAGCATTTCAAACTATTATAAATATTTTCATCTATTTCCCTCAGATAATAAGATTTAATTAATATATTCTTAGCTTTAAATCTGTATTATTATTTATAAAATATTATTCTCCAATTTGTTTTAATTAAATATAGTATAAATATTTCCTTGTCAATAGAACTAAATCTCTGTCACCAATTTTACCAACAGAATACTATTTTATTATATGGCTAGCCTATTAGTCAATGTTTCTCCTAATAATGTACATTTAGGTTATTCATTGCATGAGTCACTAGATAAAGCACATTTCTAATAGAAATACAGAGTAATTACCTCAATAATTATTATGAATGAACTCAAACTTGATTAAAGACCTAAATGTAAAGCCAGATACTATAAAACTCCTAGAGGAAAGCATAGGCAAAACACTCTTTGACACAAAATGCAGCAATATCTTTTTGGATCCACCTCCCAGAGTAATGAAAATATACACAAAAATAAACAAATGGGACCTAATTAAATGTAAAAGTTCTTGCCTAGTAAAGGAAATAATCAACCAAACAAAACGACAACCCACAGAAAGGGAGAAAATATTTGCAAATGATGCAACCAACAAGGGGTTAATCCCTAAATACAAACTGTGGCTCTATATCAAACACAAATTCATTCAAAAAGTGTGCAGGAGATCTAAATAGACATTTTCCCAAAGATAACATTCAGATGGCTGAAAAGCACATGAAAAGCTGCTCAACATTACTAATTATTGAAAAGCAAAAATCAAAACTACTATGAGGTATCACCTCATGCCAGTCAGAATGATCATAATCAAAAAGTCTATAAACAAAAAATTCTGGAGAGAGTCTGGAGAAAGGGGACCTATGCTGTGGGTGCGAATGTAGATTAGTGCGGTCTCCATGGAGAACAGTATGGAAATTCTTTAAAAAACTAAAAATACAGCTACCATATGATCCAGCAATACCACTCCTGGTTATACATTCAAGAAAATCAAATTTGAAAAGATACATGTATCCTAACGTTAATTGCAGCACTATTTACACTACCCAGAACATGAAAGAAATTCAAATGCCCATTAACAGAGGAATTTATAAAAAAAAAAAATGTGGTGTTATATATACAGTGGAATATTACTCAACAATTTGAAAGAAGGAAATAATGTCATTTTCAGCAACATGGATGGGCCTAGAGATTGCATACTAAGTAAAGAAAGTCAAGGAAAGACAAATATATGATATCACTAATGTGGAATCTAAAAAAAATGGTACAAATGATCTTATTTATAAGACAGAGTCACACTAATCGACATAGAAAACAAACTTATAATTACCAAAGGGGAAAGAGGTATGGGGGAAGGATAAATTAGGAGGCTGGGATTAAGATATACACCCTACTATATATAAAATAGATAATCAACGAGGACATAACTCTGTGTCACAGGAAAGTCTATTCAATACTCTGTATTAACCTATACTGGAGAAGGAAATGGCAAACCACTTCAGTATTCCTGCCTTGAGAACCCCATAAACAGTATGAAAAGGAAAAAAGATAGGACACTGAAAGATGAACTCTGCAGGTCTGTAGGTGCCCAATATGTTACTGGAGATCTGTGGAGAAATAACTCAAGAAAGAATAAAGGGATGGAGCCAAAGTAAAAACAACACCCAGCTGTAGATGTGACCTGTGATGGAAGATAGGTCCAATGTTGTAAAGAGCAATATTGCATAGGAACCTGGAATGGTAGTTCCATGAATCAAGGCAAATTGGAAGTGATCAAACAGGAGATGGATAGAGTGAATGTTGACATTTTAGGAATCAGCGAACTAAAATGGATGGGATGGGTTAATTTAACTCAGATGACCACTATGTCTACTCCTGGGGGCAAGAATCCCTTAGAAGAAATGGAATAGCCATCACTGTCAACAAAAGAGTGCGAAATGCAGTACGTGGATGCAGTCTCAAAAAGGACAGAATGATCTCTATTGGTTTCCAAGGCAAATAATTCAATATCACGGTAATCCAAGTCTATGCCCAGACCAGTAATGCTGAAGAAGCTGAAGTGTAACGGTTCTATGAAGACCTACAAGAACTTCTAGAACTAACACCCCCAAAAGATGGTCTTTTCATTATAGGGGACTGGACTGCAAAAGTAGGAAGTCAGGAAACACCTGGAGTAACAGACAAATTTGGCTTTGGAGTACAGAATGAAGCAGGGCAAAGGCCAATAGAGTTTTGCCAAAAGAATGCACTGGTCATAGTAAACATCCTCTTGCAACAAAATAAAAGAAGACTCTACACATGGACATCACCGGATGGTCAACACTGAAATCAGATTGATTACATTCTTTGCAGCCAAGGACAGAGAAACTCTATACAGTCAGAAAAAACAAGACCGGGAGCTGACTGTGGCTCAGATCATTAACTCCTTATTGCAACTGAGACTTATATTGAGAAAGCAGGGAAAACCTCTAGACCATTCAAGCATGATCTAAATCAATTCCTTAACGATTATATGGTGGGTGTGAGAAATAGATTTAAGGGACTAGATCTGATAGAGTGCCTGATGAACTATGGACTGAGGTTCATGACATTGTATAGGAGACAGGGAACGAGATCATCCCCATGGAAAAGAAATGCAAAAAAAGCAATATGGTTATCTGAGGAGGCCTTATATATAGCTGTGAAAAGAAGAGAAGTAAAAAGTAAAGGAGAAAAGGAAAGATATACCCATCTGAATGCAGAGTTTCAAAGAATAGCAAGGAGAGACAAGAAAGCCTTTCTCAGTGATCAGTTCAAAGAAATAGAGGAAAACAATAGAATTGGAAAGACTAGAGATCTCCTCAAGAAAATTAGAGATACCAAGGGAACAATTCATGCAAACATGGGCTCAATAAAGGAGAGAAATGGTATGGACCTAACAGTAGAACATATTAAGGAGAGGTGGCAAGAATACACAGAAGAATTGTACAAAAAAGTTCTTCATGACCCAGATAATCACGATGGTGTGATCACTCACCTAGAGCCAGACATCCTGGAATGTGAAGTCAAGTGGGCCTTAGGAGGCATCATTACGAAGAAAACTAGTGGAGGTTTTGGAATTCCAGTTGAGTTACTTCAAACCCTGAAAGATGATGCTGTGAAAGTGCTGTACTCAATATGCCAGCAAATTTGGAAAACTCAGCAGTGGCCACCGGACTGGAAAAGGTCAGCTTTCATTCCAATCCCAAAGAAAGGCAATGCCAAAGAATGCTCAAACTACTGCACAGTTGCACTCATCTCACATCTAGCAAAGTCATCCTCAAAACTTTTCAAGCCAGGCTTCATCAACATGTCAACTGTGAACTTCCAGAGGTTCATGTTGAATTTAGAAAAGGCAGAGGATCCAGAGGTTAAGCTGCCAACATCCACTGGATCATCAAAAAAGCAAGCAAGTTTCAGTAAAACATCTACTTCTGCTTTATTGACTATGCCAAAGCCTTTGACTGTGTGGATCACAATAAACTGTGGAAATATCTGAAAGAGATGGAAATACCAGACCACCTGACCTGCCTCTTGAGAAATCTGTATGCAGGTATGGAAGCAACAGTTAAAATTGAACATGGAACAACAGACTGGTTCCAAATAGGAAAAGGAGTATGTCAAGGCTGTATAGAATCACCATGCTTATTTAACTTATATGCAGAATACATCATGAGAAACGCTGGGCTGGAGGAAGCAAAAGCTGGAATCAAGATTGCTGGGAGAAGTATCAATAACCTCAGATATGCAGATGACACCAGTCTTACGGAAGAAAGTGAGGAACAACTAAAGAGTCTCTTGATGAAAGTGAATGAGGAGAGTGAAAATGTTGGTTTAAAGCTCAACATTCAGAAAACTAAGATTATGGCATTTGGTCCCATCACTTCATGGCAAGTAGATGGAGAAACAGTGGAAACAATGGCAGACTTTATTTTGGGGGGCTCCAAAATCACTGCAGTGGTGACTGCAGCCATGAAATTAGAGGACACTTACTCCTTGGAAGAAAAATTATGACCAACCAAGACAACATATTAAAAAGCAGAGATATTTACTTTGCCAACAAAGGTCTATCTAGTTAAGGCTATGGTTTTTCCAGTAATCATGTATGGATTTGAGAATTGGACCATAAAGAAGGCTGAGCACTGAAGAATTGATGCTTTTGAACTTGAGAGTCCCTTGGACTGCAAGGAGATCCAACCAGTTCATCCTAAAGGAAATCAGCCCTGAATGTTCATTGGAAGGACTGATGTTGAAGCTGAAACTCCAATACTTTAGCCACCTGATTTGAAGAACTGACTCATTGGAAAAAGCCTGATCCTGGGAAAAACTGAAGGCAGCAGGAGAAGGGGACAACAGAGCATGTGATGATTGGATGGCATCACTGACTCAAGAGAAATCAGTTTGGGAAAACTGCGGGAGTTGTTGATGGACAGGGAGGCCTGGTGTGCTGCAGTTTATGGGTTCATAAAGATCGGACACGACTGAGCGACTGGACTAACTAACTAATACCCTATATGGGAAAAGATCTGAAAAAAATAGATATGTGTATATGTATAACTGAATCTCTTTGCTATACATCTGAACCTAACAGACTGTAAACCAATTATTCTCCAATATAAAATTTAAAAATGATTTATTAGGAAGACTGTTTATACATTGTAGCAATACAATTGGCACCATATCATAAAGATAATGGCTAAAGCACAAATCTTTAGAACTATATCCATATTTTATTACAAAGTATACAATATATTGCAGATTATCACCTTAAACTGTCCGACTAGGACCAATTTAAGCAAGTAACAAGTGACACAAGTAGAAAATCCAAAAGGCTGAAAGTATATATATATATATATATAGTACTTTATATACTGTAACTATACATAAAAATATATATATATTATATATATATAACACTCTCTATATAGTAATTTATATATTATAACTATACATATAATCTTTCTATATATATATATATATATATATAAAATCATTCTTTATCTTTTTTTGGTGAACTCATTCACAACGGTAATATATATATATATATAATATATATATAAATATAAGTGCATATACATATATATATATATAGCTTGTGAACGAGTTCACAGAAGAAAGATTAAGTCCTTAGATATAGTGTCAGGAGACCAGATCAATGCCAATAGGGGAATTACACAGAGAAATATGATGGCTCTGATGTATACTGGTTCTAAAATACCTGTAACTGAACCAAATTACCCCAGCTACTCAGTTTCTGTCTTTCATGAAGTAACAGAGACCATATTTTCCCTCACGCCTGAAATAAATAAAAACTTGTCCAGAACCCCCCTCCCTCCTCCCTTCCCCCTGGGAAATCTCGTTGCACCAGCCCCGAGCATCAATCCTGGGCTGGCGATTGGTTAGACATATGATAATTAACATGTTTCAATGCCATTCTCCAATATCATCCCACCCTTTCCCTCATCCACAGAGTCCACGAGTCTATTCTATACATCTGTGTTCCTTTTGCTGTCTCGCATGCTGGGTTCTCGTTACCGTCTTTCTAAATTCCATATATATGCATTAATATACTGTATTGTTGTTTTTGCTTCTGGCTTACTTCACTCTGGATAATGGGCTCCAGTTTCGTCCATCTGAGTAGAACTGATTCAAATGAATTTTTTTTTAATGCTGAGTAATATTCCATTGTGTATATGTACCACAGCTTTCTTATCCATTTGTCAGTTGATGGGCATCTAGGTTGGTTCCATGTCCTGGCTATTGTAAACAAAGCAGCGATGAACATTGGGGTACACGTGTCTCTTTCCATTCTGGTTTCCTCGGTGTATATGCCCAGCAGTGGGATTGCTGGGTCATATGGCAGGACTATTTGCAGTTTTTTAAGGAGTCTCCCCACTGTTTTCCATAGTGGCTGTATTTGTTTGCAATCCCACCAACAGTGTAAGAGAGTTCCCTTTTCTCCACATCCTCTCCAGCATTTATTGCTTGTAGATTTTTGGATTGCAGCCATTCTGACTGGTGTAAAGTGGTACCTCATTGTGGTTTTGATTTGCATTTCTCTGATAATGAGTGATGTTGAGCATCTTTTCATGTGTTTGTTAGCCATTTTTATGTCTTCTTTGGAGAAATGTCTGTTAAGTTCTTTGGCCCACTTTTTGATTGGGTTGTTTATTTTCCTAGAATGGAGCTGCAGGAGTTGCTTGTATATTTTTGAGATTAATTGTTTGTCCGTTGCTTCATTGGCTATTATTTTCTCCCATTCTGAAGGCTGTCTTTTCACCTTGATTATAGTTTCTTTTGTTGTGCAGAAGCTTTTAAGTTTAATTAGGTCCCATTTGTTTATTCGTGCTTTTATTTCCAATATTCTGGGAGGTGGGTCATGTAGGATCCTGCTTTGGTTTATGTCAGACAGTGTTTTGCCAATGTTATCCTCTATGAGTTTTATAGTTTCTGGTCTTATCTTAGATATTTGATCCATTTTGAGTTTATATGGAGCATATGTAAACCCATGGTGATATCATGTCATTGTATGGCAAAACTAATAAAAAAAAAAAAAAGGAGCTGGTCCTAAAGTCAGCAGTGGAGGCTGAGTGGCTGGTGGCTGGCAAGCTCAAGAAAGTCATGTACATCGAGAATAAGAAGCTCATTTCAGGAAAGCGAGAGGTGCTGGTCAGCCAGATTGACCACATATTGGATACCCTGTAGCCCTCCAGAGGGCAGGGTGGGGGGTGAACATGGAGGCCAGCAGATTATGGCTTCTGTATTTTGCGAAATGTCTTCAAGGAACAGAGAAGCCAGGCCTTGCCTCAAGCAACACAAGAAGCTTAGTTTTTGTCCCTAAAATGTTCTTAAAAACAAAACAGACAAACAAAAACCTAGATGTCATTTAAAACAAAATGTCTTTGAATTCTGAACAAAGAAGTTTTTGAGTTGGCTTTGTTTGTTCTGAAGCCTAGGATATTCTTTTCACCTCAAGGCCCTTGTTTCTAATTCCTGAGATTTGGGTATTTTACAAGCATGTGTACATTTTTTAAAGCACAAATGACCAAATGAAAATAAAGCTAAGGCTGTAAAAAAAAATTGTCAAAAATTTTCAACCAATGGTTTGTCAGAAAAGGTTTATCAGGCAATGGAGGACATTGGTTGCTAAGAGGCAGAAAACAAATGACATAAGTTTCATTATTGTCCAAGGTTAATGCCTCCAAGGACAATATTCAGTTTAAACAAAAAAATTAAAATATGATATGAGATTTACAACACATGTCAAAGTAAAATGCATTATAATACACTATAATAACAATAAAGATAGTGAAGGGGAGAAATGATTCTTACATGTATAATTCTATTTGAAGAACTCTGATTAGTTAGAGAAACATGTTAGAAATGTTAAAGAAACTACATAAATAACAAAGATTTATAGTAAATCAGATATCCAAGGAAAAATGCAAACTCATAAAATAAATACAATTCATTCCAAAGCATACAGATAGCAAAGAAACAAGTGAAAAATTAACAGATGTGACTAAAACAAATGTCAAGAAGACAGTTTAAACTTAACTATATCAACCAATAAATTAAATGTTTGGATTGAAAGACAAAGGTTCTTAGCTTTAATATGAAAAATACTCAATTTTAAGTTGACTACAGGACATGTACTTTAGATACAAACATAAATGGAAAAGAATGGAAAAAAAAATAGTCTATGCAAACATTAATCAAAGTAAAAGTGCTTACAATAATATGAGAAGAAATATATTTTAAATTAAAGAATATCACTGGGGATAAAGATCACTTCATAATGAGAAAAAGGATCCATTTACTGGGATAATTTACAATTATCCCAAAATGTACATGTATCTAATAATAGAGCTTCAGAAGCCATCAACTAAAACTCTTAGGAGAAATAAATAAATCTACAATTATAGTGTTAAGATTTAGATAATCCTCTTTCAATAATTGATAGAACAGTAAAAAGGACAGTAGTTAGCATTAAGAAGGGCTTCCCTGGTGGCTCAGTCAGTAAATAACTTGCCTGCAATGCAGGATACCTAGGTTCAATCCCTGGGCTGGCTAGATCCCGGAAAAGAAAATGGCAACCCATTCCAGTATTCATGCCTGGAAAATTCAATAGACAGAGGAGCTTGGCAGGCTACAGACCATGGGGCCACAGAGAGTCGGACAAAACTGAGTGACTAACACTTTAACTTTTCAAGCATGAAGAAAATTTGAACAATATCATCACGTAATTTTCCATAATTTACATTTCCCCAAAGAATAACATAATGCACATTATTTTCAAGTGGACACAGAAACTTTAACAAGATACAGCATATTTGGAACCATAGTACAAGACTTAATAAGTATTTAAAGGGGTTGAAGGTATACAAGTTATTCTTTGACCACCATGAATTTAAATTAGAAATCACTAATAGAAAGATCTCTGGAAAAACGAATAAACAAAAAACAACTTTTGAGAAACAAAATAATCCACTGTTCATCATCAAGACCAATGAGTAAATCAAATTCAAGGACAAGATGTATTAACTGTTGAAATCTATGTAACATTCAGGAGGAAATAATACCAATTCAATACAAGCTGTTCCAGAATATTAAAGAGGAAGGGATAATTTACAACTTATCCTACTATCAGCATTATTCTAATATTAAAGTCAGATAAAATAAATTGCAAATAAATACACCAATACCTTTCACAGGTCTGATGTAAAATTCTAAACAAAATTTTAGTAAATGACCAAGTGTGTTATGGGATTCAAAATCAAATTAACATTTAGAAATCAATCAATATAGCATAAATTTCCTAGGTTAAAAAGAAAAACTAATAGTCAATTTGGGATAGAAAGAAATGTCTTCATCCTGATAAAGAGCATTTTGGGGAAATCAACATATAATATAACATTTAATATTGAAAGACTAACTGCTTTTCCTCAAAGAAAGAAAATGAGACAAAATTTGTTTTCTCCCCACTTTAATATTACACATGTATCTAACCAGGGCAATAAGGTGAAAAACAAAAACAAGACATTCTGATTAGAAATAAAGAGGTAAAATTATCTATTCTTGTGTAAATGTTCCAATGGAATCTAAAGGATTACTAGAACTAAAATTAGCTTAGATACAGAGTGAAGTAGGCCAGAAGGAAAAACAACAATACAGTGTACTAACCCATATATATGGAATTTAGAAAGATGGAAACGAGAACCCTGTATGCGAGACAGCAAAAGAAACACAGATGTATAAAACAGTCTTTCGGACTTTATGGGAGAGAGCAAGGGTGGGATGATATGGGAGAATGGCATTGAAACATGCAAATTATCATATGTGAAATCAATCACCAGCCCAGATTTGATGCTTGATACAGGGTGCTCAAGGCTGGTGCACTGGGATGACCCAGAGAGAGGAAATCGGGAGAGAGGTGGGAGGGAGGGTTCTGGAGGGGGAACACATGTATAGCCATGGTGGATTCAGGTCAATGTATGGCAAAACCAATACAATAATGTAAAAAAAGTAAATAAGTAAATAAATAAATAAAATAAAAAAGTTGTCAGATATAATAACAACACAAACAAAACTTTGATTTCTATACTAGAAAATTTCGAATTTGAAATTAAAAAAAAAGCCTCTTATGGTGTCATCAAATTATCAGTACTTAGGGAATAGATTTAAGGAACTAGACCTGATAGAGTGCCTGATGAACTATGGAAGGAGGTTTATGACACTGTACAGGAGACAGGGAGCAAGACCATCCCAAAGAAAAAGAAATGCAAAAAAGCAAAATGGCTGTCTGAAGGGGCCTTACGAATAGCTGTGAAAAGAAGAGAAGAGAAAAGCAAAGGAGAAAAGGAAAGATATTCCCATTTGAATGCAGAGTTCCAAAGAATAGCAAGGAAAGAGAAGAAAGCCTTTCTCACTGATCAGTGCAAAGAAATAGAGGAAAACAATAGAATGGGAAAGACTAGAGATCTCTTCAGGAAAATTAGAGATACCAAGGGAATATTTTATGCAAAATGGGCTCAATAAAGGACAGAAATGGTATGGGCCTAACAGAAGCAGAAGATATTAAGAAGAGGTGGCAAGAATACACAAAAGAACTATACAAAAAAGATTATCACGACCCAGATAATCACGATGGTGTGATCACTCACCTAGAGCCAGACATCCTGGAATGTGAAGTCAAGTGGGTCTTGGAAAACATAACTATAAACAAAGCTAGTGGAGGTGTTGGAATTCCAGTTGAGCTATTTCAAATCCTAAAAGATGATGCTGTGAAAGTGCTGCACTCAATATGCCAGTAAATTTGGAAAATTGAGCAGTGGCCAAAGGACTGGAAAAGGTCAATTTTCATTCCAATCCCAAAGAAAGACAATGCCAAAAAATTGCACTCATCTCGCACGCTAGTAAAGTAATGCTTAATATTCTCCAAGCCAGGCTGTAACAATACATGAACTGTGAACTTCCAGATGTTCAACCTGGTTTTAGAAAAGGCAGAGGAACCAGAGATAAATTGCCAACATCCGCTGGATCATAGAAAAAGCAAGAGAGTTCCAGAAAAACATCTATTTCTGCTTTATTGACTATGCCAAAGCATTTGACTGTGTGGATCATGATAAATTGTGGAAAATTCAGAAAGAGATGGGAGTACCAGAACACCTGACCTGCCTCTTGAGAAATCTGCATGCCGGTCTGGAAGCAACAATTAGAACTGAACATGGGACAACAGACTGTTTCCAAATAGGAAAAGGGGTATATCAAGGCTGTATATAGTCACCATGGTTATTTTTTTTTTTTTTTTGAGTTTCTTTTTTTTTTTTTTATTTTTTTTGCCGAACAATGACATGATATCACCATGGGTTTACATATGCTCCCCCTCCAGAACCCCCCTCCCTCCTCCCTCCCCCCGGGAAATCTCGTTGCACCAGTCCCAAGCATCAATCCTGGGCCGGCTATTGCTTAGACATATGATAATTAACATGTTTCAATGCCATTCTCCCATATCATCCCACCCTTTCCCTCATCCACAGAGGCCCTGAGTCTATTCTATACATCTGCGTTCCTTTTGCTGTCTCGCATGCTGGGTTCTCGTTACCGTCTTTCTAAATTCCATATATATGCGTTAATATACTGTATTGTTGTTTTTGCTTCTGGCTTACTTCACTCTGAATAATGGGCTCCAGTTTCGTCCATCTGAGTAGAACTGATTCAAATGAATTTTTTTTTAATGCTGAGTAATA